>OZ038379.1:47123439-47543439 GCA_964036045.1 Eutreptiella sp. 'Long Island Sound 2002' | reverse complement strand
TGGGTCAAAACACATTTTTCCAAAAGTGATCCTGGACCATATGGCATGCTCAAACAAGTGTTTTTAGCCCGTTTTGAGCCCGTGGGGACGCATTTTGGCACATGGAAAACCCCAAAATGCCTTGAAAATGGGCCATTTTGGGATCAAAAATGGGTCAATAATGGGTCAAAAAACGCATTTTTCCAAAAGTGATCCCAGACTATTTGGGATGCACAAATAAGTGTTTTTGTAGCCCATTTTGAGCCCGTTTTGACTGAGTTTAGCCCCTTCCGCCACATGTATGCACCAAATTGTGCCCTTCGCACGTACCTTAGAGCTGTATGGTAGAGCTACGTGGAGTCGGGGAGAGGGGTGTAGATTAGAGGATATATATATATATATATATATATATATATATATATATATATGTATATATATATATATATATATAGATAGATATATATATATATATATATATATATTACTACACCCCTCTCCCCTTAAATTTAGCTAACAAGCAAAAAGCACGTCACCATTCCGTTTTGGCCATTGCCCCTTCCCAACGCCTCGGGCTTGACCCTACTTTAGCCATCCTAGAGCCTAGGTGGTGCCCTTGCCAAATCCAAGTTTTGAGCCCGAAACTCACCGGTGGCGGCCCGGGGCGGTGGTGCCAAGTCGGGAGGTGCCCTCCCAAAACTGCGCAGCTTTGGGCCAAAAACAGCCATTTTTCGCCCAAAATAGCCCTAGTAAGGGTTCAAAACAACCAAACGAAGGCAAACGGCTGCTACACTCCACGTGCGGATGGACTGTCTCGTGACCAAGGGACCTTTGGTGCCCTCTAACTCCACGATATGCCCGAGAAACGGCCCAAAAAGGCGCCAAAAAGCCCCAAAAACTGCGCAATGTGCACCAGCACCCCGAAACCAAGAACGGGCCGTATCTTGGGCTACGTGGCTCAAAAACGAATTCCGAGGGCACCTAGTCCACCCGCAACCCCCCACTTTTTATGGTTTCCAAGCCTCAGAATTGCCCATAGAGACCCGTAGACCCCCGTACCAGTGGTCACTTGGTGGGGCCGGAGGGTTGGCCAGCCCACGCACAGTGGGGGCCAACGGTGGGTCCACCAGGGTCCCCAGGGTGGAAAAAATGATTTTGTTCAAAGTTGTTCCTAGACCACTTGGGATGCTCAAACAAGTGTTTTTAGGCCGTTTTGAGCCCGTGGTGGTGAATTTTGGGCCATGGAAAATCCCAAAATGCCTTGAAAATGGGCCGTTTTGGGACCAACAATGGGTCAAAAATGGGTCAAAAACGCGTTTTTCCAAAAGTGATCCTGGACCATTTATGATGCGCAAACAAGTGGTTTTAGCCCATTTTGAGCCCGTGGCAACGGGTTTTGGCTCATGGAAAATCCCAAAATGCCTTGAAAATGGGCCATTTTGGGACCAAAAAGGGGTCAAAAATGGGTCAAAAACGCGTTTTTCCAAAAGTGATCCCGGACCATTTGGGATGCTCAAACAAGTGTCTGTAGCCCGTTTTGAGCCCGTTTTGACCGAGTTTAGCCCCTTCCACCACATGTATGCACCACTTTGTGCCCTTCGCACGTACCTTAGAGCCGTGTGGTGGAGCCACCTAGAGTTGGGAGAGGGGTGTAGATTGGAGGATATATATATATATATATATATATATATATATATATATCTTCAATGAACAGTGTTATCCCCAAAATTGCGATGGTCAATACATTCCAAACAAAAATGTCCCTTGCACTCAGCACAAACTGTGGTGGTTGGTGGGGCATCTATGGCAACACAACAGATTCATTTTCATCACTCCAAACTTGAGGTGGGACATGCTCCGATGGTCCATACAAGGGGTGACAAACCTACCTACACATCAACGGCAACCGTCACCTTGTAAAGATGTGACACATACTTGGGATTCCACAAATTAGCACTTCGTACCCTGCCAGTAGAATTGCTGGGCATGGAGTCTATGATGTGTCATGAAAAACGGGAAATAGGGACAACAATTGAAGGGGTCCAACTTGTCAAACCACTGAATTTCTTGCACAGCATGGTTGAGGTATTCATGAACACATGCAACACTTGAACGCCATGCAACCTCCGAACACCCATCGATGCGTGATATGAATGCACCAGGATCAACAGGGGCTATGTGCTTCACCCAACAAAAAGAAGCAACACATGGCCTCCCGGTCAAGAAGCTAAGGGTTACTGTGGTTTATCCAAAATTCCTCTGTAGTTGTTGCATCGTACCATCCGTGCAACTTGGATACACACACACACACTTGCTTTTGCAAGGCGTTATCCACCACCACACACCACCGTCATTGTCATCATCATAAACTAGATGCAAAGGGTGGGACCAGTTTTCAAAAAACGACCAAAAGATACTCTAAAATTCTATTGCCTCCGGCAAGGCACCTCGAAGAGACGCTCACAGTCACGCCAAGTCAGGCAATCTGGCAATCTGTTAAATCATCAGGCAGGCGGGCAGTCAATGAGGCAGGCAAGCATGCAAGCAGAAACACCCAGCTGGGTTTTTTTGTGTCAACCTGAATCTATAGACAAAGAAGAGGCGGTCTTCAACAGGGAAAGGCAGTAGTCAGGTGGAAAACCCAGGGCACTAGGGCGGCGTGGTGCCGGTTCGAATCTCGGACCGAGCCGATAGGCACGCGATGGTTTATCCATTAGCTGTTTTGCAAACCCGGGTTCAAATCCCACTAAGCACAAACTTTTGACCCCCCGACCCCACCCAACCACCCACACGCCTCCCTCCCAAAAAAAGTGGTACCCGGGTACAAGGGCGCAAAATCGAAAAAATCATTGGAGCATTTTGTCGTGCAAAAGAATGATTTTACAAGGGGTTAGACATCCAACGTCATGCCTTGGGGTATGCTACGCGAACGACCCCCAAAAAGGGGGAATGTATGGCGTCCGTGCCCACACTTGATCTAACAACCTCTCTTCGAGGTGATTTCATCCTCTGTTTTTCTTGTTCTTCCTCTGTGTACTCCCTTTCCGAGGTGGGTGGTTTCGAAACTTTGAGTTTGGGTTTGGGTTTAGTCTTCCCTTTTGCCTTCGCTCGGGGTTGCGGTTTGGGTGCAAGCTCACCTTGAGGTTTGGGATAGGGTTGAGGTTGGGGCTTTGCTTGGGAACTAGAACTTGAACAGAGGTGGCTTCGTAACCCTTGCCTTCTCGGGGTCCCCAATGTGGGGAGAATTCAAAGTGGCTACATTACCCCTGCCTTCTAGGTTCCCCAATGCTGGGAGGAAATCAGAAGTGGTCACATGTCTCAAGGGGCCACTCAATTTGTGGGTTCTGAGTCCGTATCCCCAACTCAGCGGGCAACTCAATGTATGGATTGTGAGTCCGTATCCCCAACTCAAGGGGCCACTAAATTTGTGGGGATCAAAAGGTGGCTACACTGAGGAAAAAGAAAAATGGCTGGTCATGGGTGGTGGATTGGCCCAAAAAAATGCCCGGTGCACGCCTAGCGTCCTAACGCTCCCCTGAGATTCCCCGGACCAACACTGACTGTATCTTATTCAATACATTCCACTGGTCAGTTTCACGAATCTCCCCACACAGACATCAGTTTACATCTAAAAAATTCACCCTTGTCATTTGGTGGATGGGGGCTCTAGAGCTCAACAGGAGCAGCAGCAGCAACAACAATGAACAAAAAGACTACAGTCGGTCTGCCACGGAACATGCCCACATCTATGCCAACTTTGCCGGGGTGTAAACCTGAAGCATGCACCCTGCGTTCACATACCTGGCTTGAATGTTTTGCATGGCCAAATCTTCAGCAGTGCCGCCACCTGAGGAAACGAAATAGATGCTAAATACCGGATTTGCAGCGCCGGTGCCACAAGCTGCAAATGGTGGCAGTCGAAACATTGTGATACCTGTGGTAGGGCTGTTATTGTAGAATTGTTGCAAACCCTCTTGTCATGCAATAACAGCAGCAGCAGCAGCAGCAGCAGCAGCAGCAACGACAACTACAAGCAAACAACAACAATAATCACAACAAAAACAAGAACAACAACCACGACAACCATTGCAACAACAACCACAACCGTCACAACAACAAATGCTACTACAATCAGAGACCCCCCCCCCCACCACATTGACTGTGCCACTGCCAGTATCATGGGGTGCCCAACACGCCCCACACGCAGTGTGCTGTTGGGGGGGGAGAGGGTGGAGCTGAGCAGGATACTGACGACTTCGGCTTTATAGGAGTTAGGGTGGCCTGGGACACGACAGAAGGCTATGTGGCCGTGTTGGAGGACGGCGGCAGCACCAGACTCGGGGGGGGGGGGGGGGCAAGCCGATTGCCATCCGTGTAGGTGTAGTGGGGATCGGGTGGGGGGCCCGGTAGTAGCTAGGCCACAAGACCCGCAACGGAAGTGATCTCTACGGCACCCTAGAGTCGATGGTACCGGAGGGGTTTCCAGGAGGAAGGGTGGAAATTTTCGTGGGAGTGGGAAGGGATGAGATTGTGCGTCCATGTCTTATGGGGGGGGCTCAGTATCTCACCATGTCTGACAACGTCCCGTCCCAAGGGGTGGAGGCCCTTGCGGGTGGGGGCAAAGGGAGGGTGGAACCGTATTTGGTGTACTCATCTGAGCGTTCCTGAATGGTGTGCCCTGTGTGTCCTTCAATCCATTCGATGGACTGATTTTTGCGCAGCAGCGATTCTCGTGCTTGGAGCACCCATCTGGCATGCCTGACGGGCCGTTTGGAACCTGTGGTGGATGCTATGGCACCCTTGCAGTCTACTCGCCTGGCACAAGTGGTTGTTCGGCCTCCAGTCCAGGGTGGGCTTTTCCCACTATGCCTCCTTCTGGTGTGACGACCCCCCCATACCCAGTGTCCACACTGTGGTACACCCCATGACCTCAGCATACACGGGTACTCCTTCTGCACCCTGTCCCACCCGCTTGTCCATGCGTGGCTATCCTCCTGGCCCCTTCCCTCTGTAGCTGCCCACTGGCGCGCCACAGCAGGTCGCAACGACCTACGCATTGCCGGTCGCCTCGCAGTACCGAAGTCCCTCTACAGGTCACTGTGGGGCTCCCACGGAGGTCCCCTGGCAGCCTGAAAGACCATAGGGTGCTTCCAACGCATGCCACTGCTGTTCTGTCCACCACTGTGCCCCCCACCAAGAAACCCGGCCCTTTCTCCCGGGGTGACTGGACGACTTCGTCTCGCCATGTGTGGAAACCCCCTGTGCTTGCACTCACCTCGCCCCCTGCAGGTCGCCGAACTCGACGAAATTGTAGTCGCCATTATGAACTAACTCCTTGCCCGGTCATCAGGACCCTGTACAAATGCAGGCCGCCATTCACAGACGCTCAATGAGATGCCCAGCACTGTTGTGCCACTGCTCTGTGCCCCCCCCCCCCCCCCCCGGGGGGCTGCCACCGCCTCGTGCCCCACAGCGACCTCCAATTAGACACCCCCAGGAACCCTTTGCCGTTGGCCCCACGCTGGGCCGTGGCTCTGCATGTCCAGTGTCCTGGCCGTCCCGCCAGATCGCCCCTGGCAGGCCTCACCAGGCCTATTTTTCTGCATGTTTTTCGTACCCCCATACGTATGCTCCCAACGTATGGCTGACTTCCGCACACCGATCAGCAACGCGCCTGTGCCCCCTCATGACTCTCCCCCCCCCCCCCGGGATAGGCAGAGGGTGACCTCGCACGCGTCAGTGCCCATGTAAACCTTTTCAACTTTTGCGACTCACCCCCGCCGCCCATCAGACAGTCAGTCAGTCAGCCACAGGCCACCGTGACCACTTGGGATGCGGGAACCAATGTATGATGGGCTGACCCGTCCTGATTTGAACGCTGACGTGGCACTGTGCACTTGTATTTCAAAAAAAAAAAAACACTATGCCGGACGTTTCTTATCATCAGACAGCAGTGGATTGTAGTATTCTCAGGGGGCTTAAAAGCACGCACCTGCAGTTTCCATATGCGGAGTCTTGTTTGTGCAATTGGAGAAAGACTCGACAATGGCCCTTGTAATCCCGTCGATGCTGCAACACCGCCAACACAAAAGGTCCCGGTAAGTGCAGAAAAGAAAAACGGATGGGCATGCACTGCCAGGGCAATGGTGGGGTGGGATGGTTGTCGTATGGCAGTACAAGCCACTGGCACATTTGGGGAGTGACCAGCGCCCAGGTCCTCCAACTGAGCCAGGGCTAGCGGCGTTAGCATTCATGCAGAGGGGCAATTTCATCCTGACCCACGGCTGGTCGTTGAGAGGAAGGGCAGGGAGGGGGGGCTTCCTTCTAGAAGCCGGTACGCTTGCAGGGCTTGGCGTCGGTCAGGGCTGTCCATCAGGGGGCCAGGCACCAGGTGGAATGTAACAGAACAATTCGGAGAGAGTAGGTCTGCCTTCTTCCCTTCTTCCTTTGCCCTCCCTCAAACCCACCCTGCTGCTGATAGTGCAAAGTGGGCGGGGGAAGGGGCGTCCTGCACCAGAAAAACGAAAGCTCGAGAAAGGAGCCCCCTGAAGGCTACACCTGCGCGCCGCAGGTGCGCCGCAGGCGCTGCAGGGCAGGAATAATCCTCTTAAACCGTAGAAACAGTGAAACTTGCAACAAGAAGGAAGAAACACCACTCCATGACCATTTGGAGTACCTGCCTGTACAAAACCCACTGAGTGAACAGCACAAAGACCGCACTTGAGCCGGGGAAGAGCTCCGAATGCAGGATCTTCACTGAGCAAACAACGACATTTGTATAGTACCTCGTCTTGCGAATCTGGCGCTCAAAGCATGGACGTTTGATGACAGGGAAGCAAAGGGGAACCCCTACCTTCTCAAGTAGCAACATAACCACTACCTTCTTGAGCATGACCACATGGGCTAAACTATTTTACTAACCCCTTGAAATGCACCAAAATGTAGAGGAAGGAACTTGGTACCTGTAGACCATGGGCGGAACGGCTACATAGCCCGACATTCCCCATCACCCCAGGCCCAAGCCCCAACACACACGGGTTAGCGGCGGGGGGGGGGGGGGCTCAAAAAAGAAAAAAGAGTCACCAAGGACGTGTTGCACAGTGCAAAGGGATGGTGTGTCAAAAAGTAGTGAATCCAATAACAATGAATTGCATGTCTTGTTTGCGGACGGGATTATTCCTAACGCGCGCCGCAGGTGCGCTGCAGGGCGCACTGCAGGCGCCGCAGGGGCGTAGCCCTCCCTTGCGTGGGTGCAGGTTGTGACGGTTACCTCTGCACTGATGGGGGACATGAGCATAACCGTCATTGCCTCCCCTTCTCCCCCTTATTGAGGCATGAGAGGAGATGATGTTAGATTGTCCCTCCCCACCCAGCCCACTTCCCCCTCCCCCCCCCGCCCCCCCCATGGGAGAGATGACGCCGAAATCACAGGCAATGAGGGTTGTGGACCAGCTTCTCACCCTTCTCCTCCCGTTTGGAATCCATACAGTGGCTGTCAACAGGCACGGGGGGAGGGGGGCGCGCGGCTACAACCGGTCCTGATGCAACCCACCCCCCAACTATCTTTCAAAACTTGGGGGGGGGTGTTGGGGGGGGGGGTCTAGCCATGGGTCCCGGGGGGGGGGGGGCTAGCCGGGGGTTAGGGGGGCGTCCAGCCAGGGGTGAGGGGGGAAGGGTTAGGGTTAGGGTCACCGAGCTGGTGGAACCAGTCTTGGTTTTATAACCCTTTTTAGTGTCTAGGGTGGACCTACCAGGTTTAGCAGCAGCAAGCAAGCAAGCAGCAAGCAGGCAAGCAGCAAGCAAGCAGCAAGCAAGCAGCAGCACGCGCGAAATGGGTAAAAATCAGAACTCCGTCGTGGTGCTACACATTCAGGTGAAATCACCTCGCAGAGGTTGTTAGATCAAAGCCAGGCAGGCGTATATAGGGGAAAACGCCACATACCCCCCCATTTTGGCCATTTTGGGGCTATTCGCGTACCCTACCCCAAGGGGTTGAATTGAACTTTTTTCAGGTTTTGAGGGAGGGGGGGGGGTGGGGGGGGTGGGGGGGGGGGTCAAAAAATGACCCCCCCTTTTTTTGGGTCGAAAATCATGAATCTTTTGGTTTTTTTCGATTTTGAGCCGAAAAAGTTTTTCCGGCTCCCGACTCTATGGGGTTTGTATGGGGCGGAGTGAGACGAGCGCTTATGCAGTTTATGCACTTTTCAGCCATTTTTGCTATGTTCGTCGACCTCGGTGACCCTGTGGTACCTACTCTGAGGGGTGCAAGTGGGGATGTTGTGACAGTATATGCCTACTAGGATACGGAAGGACGTTTTTTGCAGTCTCTAGCCTTGCCTGGGGCCGTCCACAACCCGTGCCAAAGACGCGAAATGACTGTTTCCACCAATAATGGCTTAGTGATTGGGCCAGTACACAACCTGCTTATGCAGTTTTTCACCCCAGGCAGCTCAAAAATCGAAGTTTTCGAAACTTGTTTTCCTGATATTGTGACCACCCAAAATGACATTTCAAGCTATGCAAAGCATGTTTTAGGCCGTATTTACGTGTTTTTCACCCTATTTGGGTGTTAGGTCCGGGGGGGGGGGGGGGGTCTCCCAAGGGTTTGGTACACAACCTGCTTATGCAGTTTTTCACCTTGGACAGCTCAAAAATCGAAGTTTCCGAAACTTCTTTTTTTGATATTGTGACCACCTAAAATGACCATCCAAGGTATGTAAAGCATGTTTTAGGCCGTATTTACATGTTTTTCACCCTATTTGGGTATTGGGTTAGGGGGGGGGGTCTCCCAAGGGATTGGTACACAACCTGCTTATGCAGTTTTTCACCCCGGACAGCTCAAAAATCGAAGTTTTCGAAACTTGTTTTTTTGATATTGTCATCACCCAAAATGACCATTCAAGCAATGTAAAGCATGTTTTAGGCTGTATTTACGTGTTTGTAACCTTATTTGGGTATTGGGTCGGGGAGGGGTCTCCTAGGGGATTGGTGCACAACCTGCTTGTGCAGTTTTTCACCGTGGAGAGCTCAAAAATCGAAGTTTTCGAAACTTGTTTTTTTGATACCGTGATCACCTAAAATGACCATCCAAGGTATGTAAAGCATGTTTTAGGCCGTATTTATGTAGTTTCCACCCTATTTTGGGTACGTGTTGCTCGGTGTAGATTCTCTGCGAGGTGGACTTGCCGAAGGCAATAGAATTTTGGTGCATGATACCTATGGGTGTGAAGTACAATCACACAAAGTTTGAGCGAGAAACTCGATGGTGGCGGCCGGCAACGGGATCGCAATTGGCGGACCTCAGTTTCAAAAACTGCAATTTAGGGTCAAAAAAAGCCATTTTTGGACCAAAATGGCCGTAGAACCTGTTCAAAACGGCCAAACAAAGGGAAACGTTGGGTGCACTCCACGTGCGGCTTGACTTCCCCGTGTCAACGAGCTCTTTGCGGCCCTCTAACTCCATCATATGTCCCGGAAATGGCCCAAAAAGGCCCCCAGAAGCCCCAAATGCCGACGGCCACAAACCAAGAACAGGCCATATCTTTGGCCACATGGCTCAAAACGCGATTCCGAGGGCACCTACTCCACCCGCAAACCCCCACGTTTTGTGGTTTCCACCCCTCATAATTGCCCAAACGGACGCCTAGACCCCCATACGTAGCCCCAGCAGGCTGCGGCAAGCTGCAAACTCAAACCGAAACAGGTGGGTGCCCAAATGGGTCAACAGGGTCCAATAGGGGCGGCAAAAAGATGACTTTTCTCAAAAATGATCTTACACCATGTGTGATGCTAAAACAAGTGTTTTTGGACTCTTTTGAGCTTGTGGTGGCCCATTTTGGTCCTCCGAAAATCCCAAACTGCCTTGAAAATGGGCTCTTTTGGGACCAAAAATGGGTCAAAAATGGGTCAAAAACGCATTTTTCCAAACCTCATCCTAGACCATTTGGGGTGCACCAACGGGTGAAAGGAGCCCATTTGGAGAGCCCATTTTGGGGCATTTTGGCCCCTCAGAAGTCCAAAAAGCCTTGAAAGTGGGCCTTGTGGTGAAGGGGATCACTTGCAAGCCGATTTCTCTTTGTCAAGAGCCATCAATGTGTGAATCATTCTTGTTGTCCCTCACCAGTCATAGTTGATGTTCCACCAGCTCGGTCCCAATATTCAGTCTTGATTAAGGTCACCGAGCTGGTGGAACCAGTCTTGGTTTTATAACCCTTTTTATTGTCTAGGGTGGACCTACCAGGTTTAGCAGCAGCAAGCAGCAAGCAGCAAGCAGCAAGCAGCAAGCAGCAAGCAACAAGCAGCACGCGCGAAAAGGGGAAAAACCAGAAATCCGTCGTGGTGGTTCGGGGGCACCTACTCCACCCGCAAACCCCCACGTTTTGTGGTTTCCACCCCTCATAATTGCCTAAATGGACGCCTAGACCCTAATACCCAGGCCCACTAGGCTGCGGCAAGCTGCAAACTCAAGCCAAAACAGGTGGGTGCCCAAATGGGTCAACAGGGTCCAATAGGGGCGGCAAAAAGATGACTTTTCTCAAAAATGATCCTAGTCCATGTGCGACGCTAAAACAAGTGTTTTTGGACTCTTTTGAGCTTGTGGTGGCCCATTTTGGTCCTCCGAAAATCCCAAACTGCCTTGAAAATGGGCTGTTTTTGGGACCAAAAATGGGTCAAAAATGGGTCAAAAACGCATTTTTCCAAACCTCATCCTAGACCATTTGGGGTGCACCAACGGGTGAAATGAGCCCATTTGGAGAGCCCATTTTGGGGCATTTTGGCCCCTCAGAAGTCCAAAAACGCCTTGAAACTGGGCCTTGTGGTGAAGGGGATCACTTGCAAGCCGATTTCTCTTTGTCAAGAGCCATCAATGTGTGAATCATTCTTGTTGTCCCTCACCAGTCATAGTTGATGTTCCACCAGCTCGGTCCCAATATTCAGTCTTGATTAAGGTCACCGAGCTGGTGGAACCAGTCTTGGTTTTATAACCCTTTTTATTGTCTAGGGTGGACCTACCAGGTTTAGCAGCAGCAAGCAGCAAGCAGCAAGCAGCAAGCAGCAAGCAGCAAGCAGCAAGCAGCAAGCAGCAAGCAACAAGCAGCACGCGCGAAAAGGGGAAAAACCAGAAATCCGTCGTGGTGGTTCGGATTTGGTTGAAATTTTGGTGGATGATACCTATGGGTGTGAGGGACAACCACACAAAGTTTGAGCAAGAAACTCAACAGTGGCGGCCGGACTCGGCCGTGGCAAGTGGCGGACCTCGGTTTCAAAAGCTGCAATTTAGGGCCAAAAAGAGCCATTTTTGGGCCAAAAAAGCCCTAGAACCCATTCAAAACGGCCAAACAAAGGGAAAAGTACACTCTATGTGTGGCTTGACTTTCCCGTGTCAACGAGCCCTTTGCGACCCTCTAACTCCACCATATGTCCCGGAAACGGCCCAAAAAGGCCCCCACAAGCCCCAAATTTTGTGTACACTGACTGGCAACAGCCACAAACCAAGAACAGGCCATATCTTTGGCTACATGGCTCAAAACGCGATTCCGAGGGCACCTACTCCACCTGCAATCCCCCACTTTTTGTGGTTTCCAGCCCTCAGAATTGCCTAAACGGACGCCTAGACCCCCATACCTAGGCCCACTAGGCTGCAGCAAGCTGCAAACTCAAGCCCAAATAGGTGGGTGCCCAAATGGGTCAAAGGGGTCCAATAGGGGCGGCAAAAAGATGACTTTTCTCAAAAATGATCCTAGTCCATGTGCGACGCTAAAACAAGTGTTTTTGGACTCTTTTGAGCTTGTGGTGGCCCATTTTGGTCCTCCGAAAATCCCAAACTGCCTTGAAAATGGGCTGTTTTGGGACCAAAAATGGGTCAAAAATGGGTAAAAAACGCATTTTTCCAAACCTCATCCTAGACCATTTGAGGTGCACCAACGGGTGAAATGAGCCCATTTGGAGAACCCATTTTGGGGCATTTTGGCCCCTCAGAAGTCCAAAAACGCCTTGAAACTGGGCCTTGTGGTGAAGGGGTTCACTTGCAAGCCGATTCCACTCTGTCAACGGCCTTCAATGTGTGACTCATTGGTGTCCCTCACCATTCATAGCTGGCGACGGCCACAAACCAAGAACAGGCCATATCTTTGGCTACATGGCTCAAAACGCGATTCCGAGGGCACCTCATCCACCCGCCCACCTTTTGTGGTTTCCACCCCTCACAATTGCCCAAACGGACGCCTAGACCCCCGTACTTAGGCCCGGTGGGCTGCGGCAAGCTGCAAGCTCAAACCGAAACAGGTGGGTGCCCAAATGGGTCAACAGGGTCCAATAGGGGCGGCAAAAAGATGATTTTTTTCAAAAATGATCCTAGACCATGTGTGATGCTAAAACAAGTGTTTTTGGACTCTTTTAAGCTTGTGGTGGCCCATTTTGGTCCTCCGAAAATCCCAAACTGCCTTGAAAATGGGCTCTTTTGGGACGAAAAATGGGGCAAAAATGGGTCAAAAATGGGTCAAAAACGCGTTTTTCAAAAAAATCATCCTAGACCATTTGGGGTGCACCAACGGGTGAAATGAGCCCATTTGGAGAGCCCATTTCGGGGGAATTGTGGCCCCTCAGAAGTCTAAAAAAGCCTTGAAAGTGGGCCTTGTGGTGAAGGGGATGACTTGCAAGCCGATTCCACTCTGTCAACGGCCTTTAATGTGTGACTCATGGTGTCCCTCACCATTCATAGCTGATGTTCGCTCCCCCACCAGCTCGGTCCCAATATTCAGTCTGGATTAGGGTTAGGGTTAGGGTCACTAAGCTGGTGGAACCAGTCTTGGTTTCATAACCCTTTTTAGTGTCTAGGGTGGACCTACCAGGTTTAGCAGCAGGAGCAAGCAGCAAGCAAGCAAGCAACAGCACGCGTGAAATGGGTAAAAACCAGACCTCCGTCATGGTGCTTCAAATTGGGCTGAAATTTTGGTGCATGATACCGATGGGTGTGAGGGACAACCACACAAAGTATGAGCCGGAAACTCAACGGTGGCGGCGGGAAACAGCTGTGGCAAGAGGCGGATCTCCAACCAAAAACTGCAATTTAGGGCCAAAAACAGCCATTTTTGGACCAAAATGGCCGTAGAACCTGTTCAAAACGGCCAAACAAAGGGAAACGTTGGGTGCACTCCACGTGCGGCTTGACTTCCCCGTGTCAACGAGCCCTTTGCGGCCCTCTAACTCCACCATATGTCCCGGAAACGGCCCAAAAAGGCCCCCACAAACCCCAAATTTTGTGCAGATTGGCTGGCAACAGCCACAAACCAAGAACAGGCCATATCTTTGGCTACATGGCTCAAAACGCGATTCCGAGGGCACCTACTCCCCCCGTAAACCCCCACTTTTTGCGGTTTCCACCCCTCAGAACTGCCTAAACGGACGCCTAGACCCCCATACGTAGCCCCAGCAGGCTGCGGCAAGCTGCAAGCTCAAACCGAAACAGGTGGGTGCCCAAATGGGTCGACAGGGTCCAATAGGGGCGGCAAAAAGATGACTTTTCTCAAAAATGATCCTACACCATGTGTGATGCTAAAACAAGTGTTTTAGGACTCTTTTGAGCTTGTGGTGGCCCATTTTGGTCCTCCGAAAATCCCAAACTGCCTTGAAAATGGGCTGTTTTGGAACCAAAAATGGGTAAAAAGGGGTCAAAAACACATTTTTCCAAACCTCATCCTAGACCATTTGGGGTGCACCAACGGGTGAAATGAGCCCATTTGGCGAGCCCATTTTGGGGCATTTTGGCCCCTCACAACTCCAAAAAAGCCTTGAAAGTGGGCCTTGTGGTGAAGGGGATCACTTGCAAGCCGATTCCACTCTGTCAACGGCCTTCAATGTGTGACTCATTGGTGTCCCTCACCATTCATAACCGATGGTCCCTCCCCCACCAGCTCGGTCCCAATATTCAGTCTTGATTAGGGTTAGGGTTAGGGTCACTAAGCTGGTGGAACTAGTCTTGGTTTCATATCCCTTTTTAGTGTCTAGGGTGGACCTACCAGGTTTCGCAGCAACAAGCAAGCAAGCAGCAAGCAAGCAGCAGCACGCGCGAAATGGGTAAAAATCAGAACTCCGTCGTGGTGCTACACATTCAGGTGAAATTTTGGTGCATGATACCTATGGGTGTGAAGTACAATCACACAAAGTTTGAGCGAGAAACTCGATGGTGGCGGCCGGCAACGGGATCACAAGTGGCGGACCTCAGTTTCAAAAACTGCAATTTAGGGTCAAAAAAAGCCATTTTTGGACCAAAATGGCCGTAGAACCTGTTCAAAACGGCCAAACAAAGGGAAACGTTGGGTGCACTCCACGTGCGGCTTGACTTCCCCGTGTCAACGAGCTCTTTGCGGCCCTCTAACTCCATCATATGTCCCGGAAATGGCCCAAAAAGGCCCCCAGAAGCCCCAAATGCCGACGGCCACAAACGAAGAATAGGCCATATCTTTGGCTACGTGGCTCAAAACGCGATTCCGAGGGCACCTACTCCACCCGCAAACCCCCACGTTTTGTGGTTTCCACCCCTCATAATTGCCTAAATGGACGCCTAGACCCTAATACCCAGGCCCACTAGGCTGCGGCAAGCTGCAAACTCAAGCCAAAACAGGTGGGTGCCCAAATGGGTCAACAGGGTCCAATAGGGGCGGCAAAAAGATGACTTTTCTCAAAAATGATCCTAGTCCATGTGCGACGCTAAAACAAGTGTTTTTGGACTCTTTTGAGCTTGTGGTGGCCCATTTTGGTCCTCCGAAAATCCCAAACTGCCTTGAAAATGGGCTGTTTTTGGGACCAAAAATGGGTCAAAAATGGGTCAAAAACGCATTTTTCCAAACCTCATCCTAGACCATTTGGGGTGCACCAACGGGTGAAATGAGCCCATTTGGAGAGCCCATTTTGGGGCATTTTGGCCCCTCAGAAGTCCAAAAACGCCTTGAAACTGGGCCTTGTGGTGAAGGGGATCACTTGCAAGCCGATTTCTCTTTGTCAAGAGCCATCAATGTGTGAATCATTCTTGTTGTCCCTCACCAGTCATAGTTGATGTTCCACCAGCTCGGTCCCAATATTCAGTCTTGATTAAGGTCACCGAGCTGGTGGAACCAGTCTTGGTTTTATAACCCTTTTTATTGTCTAGGGTGGACCTACCAGGTTTAGCAGCAGCAAGCAGCAAGCAGCAAGCAGCAAGCAGCAAGCAGCAAGCAGCAAGCAGCAAGCAGCAAGCAACAAGCAGCACGCGCGAAAAGGGGAAAAACCAGAAATCCGTCGTGGTGGTTCGGATTTGGTTGAAATTTTGGTGGATGATACCTATGGGTGTGAGGGACAACCACACAAAGTTTGAGCAAGAAACTCAACAGTGGCGGCCGGACTCGGCCGTGGCAAGTGGCGGACCTCGGTTTCAAAAGCTGCAATTTAGGGCCAAAAAGAGCCATTTTTGGGCCAAAAAAGCCCTAGAACCCATTCAAAACGGCCAAACAAAGGGAAAAGTACACTCTATGTGTGGCTTGACTTTCCCGTGTCAACGAGCCCTTTGCGACCCTCTAACTCCACCATATGTCCCGGAAACGGCCCAAAAAGGCCCCCACAAGCCCCAAATTTTGTGTACACTGACTGGCAACAGCCACAAACCAAGAACAGGCCATATCTTTGGCTACATGGCTCAAAACGCGATTCCGAGGGCACCTACTCCACCTGCAATCCCCCACTTTTTGTGGTTTCCAGCCCTCAGAATTGCCTAAACGGACGCCTAGACCCCCATACCTAGGCCCACTAGGCTGCAGCAAGCTGCAAACTCAAGCCCAAATAGGTGGGTGCCCAAATGGGTCAAAGGGGTCCAATAGGGGCGGCAAAAAGATGACTTTTCTCAAAAATGATCCTAGTCCATGTGCGACGCTAAAACAAGTGTTTTTGGACTCTTTTGAGCTTGTGGTGGCCCATTTTGGTCCTCCGAAAATCCCAAACTGCCTTGAAAATGGGCTGTTTTGGGACCAAAAATGGGTCAAAAATGGGTAAAAAACGCATTTTTCCAAACCTCATCCTAGACCATTTGAGGTGCACCAACGGGTGAAATGAGCCCATTTGGAGAACCCATTTTGGGGCATTTTGGCCCCTCAGAAGTCCAAAAACGCCTTGAAACTGGGCCTTGTGGTGAAGGGGTTCACTTGCAAGCCGATTCCACTCTGTCAACGGCCTTCAATGTGTGACTCATTGGTGTCCCTCACCATTCATAGCTGGCGACGGCCACAAACCAAGAACAGGCCATATCTTTGGCTACATGGCTCAAAACGCGATTCCGAGGGCACCTCATCCACCCGCCCACCTTTTGTGGTTTCCACCCCTCAGAATTGCCCAAACGGACGCCTAGACCCCCGTACTTAGGCCCGGTGGGCTGCGGCAAGCTGCAAGCTCAAACCGAAACAGGTGGGTGCCCAAATGGGTCAACAGGGTCCAATAGGGGCGGCAAAAAGATGATTTTTTTCAAAAATGATCCTAGACCATGTGTGATGCTAAAACAAGTGTTTTTGGACTCTTTTAAGCTTGTGGTGGCCCATTTTGGTCCTCCGAAAATCCCAAACTGCCTTGAAAATGGGCTCTTTTGGGACGAAAAATGGGGCAAAAATGGGTCAAAAATGGGTCAAAAACGCGTTTTTCAAAAAAATCATCCTAGACCATTTGGGGTGCACCAACGGGTGAAATGAGCCCATTTGGAGAGCCCATTTCGGGGGAATTGTGGCCCCTCAGAAGTCTAAAAAAGCCTTGAAAGTGGGCCTTGTGGTGAAGGGGATCACTTGCAAGCCGATTCCACTCTGTCAACGGCCTTTAATGTGTGACTCATGGTGTCCCTCACCATTCATAGCTGATGTTCGCTCCCCCACCAGCTCGGTCCCAATATTCAGTCTGGATTAGGGTTAGGGTTAGGGTCACTAAGCTGGTGGAACCAGTCTTGGTTTCATAACCCTTTTTAGTGTCTAGGGTGGACCTACCAGGTTTAGCAGCAACAAGCAAGCAGCAAGCAAGCAAGCAACAGCACGCGTGAAATGGGTAAAAACCAGACCTCCGTCATGGTGCTTCAAATTGGGCTGAAATTTTGGTGCATGATACCGATGGGTGTGAGGGACAACCACACAAAGTATGAGCCGGAAACTCAACGGTGGCGGCGGGAAACAGCTGTGGCAAGAGGCGGATCTCCAACCAAAAACTGCAATTTAGGGCCAAAAACAGCCATTTTTGGACCAAAATGGCCGTAGAACCTGTTCAAAACGGCCAAACAAAGGGAAACGTTGGGTGCACTCCACGTGCGGCTTGACTTCCCCGTGTCAACGAGCCCTTTGCGGCCCTCTAACTCCACCATATGTCCCGGAAACGGCCCAAAAAGGCCCCCACAAACCCCAAATTTTGTGCAGATTGGCTGGCAACAGCCACAAACCAAGAACAGGCCATATCTTTGGCTACATGGCTCAAAAACGCGATTCCGAGGGCACCTACTCCCCCCGTAAACCCCCACTTTTTGCGGTTTCCACCCCTCAGAACTGCCTAAACGGACGCCTAGACCCCCATACGTAGCCCCAGCAGGCTGCGGCAAGCTGCAAGCTCAAACCGAAACAGGTGGGTGCCCAAATGGGTCGACAGGGTCCAATAGGGG
Source organism: Eutreptiella sp. 'Long Island Sound 2002' (assembly GCA_964036045.1). NCBI lineage: Eukaryota > Euglenozoa > Euglenophyceae > Eutreptiales > Eutreptiaceae > Eutreptiella > Eutreptiella sp. 'Long Island Sound 2002'. The sequence goes on along the minus strand of OZ038379.1, from coordinate 47,525,810 downwards.
CGGCAAAAAGATGACTTTTCTCAAAAATGATCCTACACCATGTGTGATGCTAAAACAAGTGTTTTAGGACTCTTTTGAGCTTGTGGTGGCCCATTTTGGTCCTCCGAAAATCCCAAACTGCCTTGAAAATGGGCTGGTTTGGAACCGAAAATGGGTAAAAAGGGGTCAAAAACACATTTTTCCAAACCTCATCCTAGACCATTTGGGGTGCACCAACGGGTGAAATGAGCCCATTTGGCGAGCCCATTTTGGGGCATTTTGGCCCCTCACAACTCCAAAAAAGCCTTGAAAGTGGGCCTTGTGGTGAAGGGGATCACTTGCAAGCCGATTCCACTCTGTCAACGGCCTTCAATGTGTGACTCATTGGTGTCCCTCACCATTCATAACCGATGGTCCCTCCCCCACCAGCTCGGTCCCAATATTCAGTCTTGATTAGGGTTAGGGTTAGGGTCACTAAGCTGGTGGAACTAGTCTTGGTTTCATATCCCTTTTTAGTGTCTAGGGTGGACCTACCAGGTTTCGCAGCAACAAGCAAGCAAGCAGCAAGCAAGCAGCAGCACGCGCGAAATGGGTAAAAATCAGAACTCCGTCGTGGTGCTACACATTCAGGTGAAATTTTGGTGCATGATACCTATGGGTGTGAAGTACAATCACACAAAGTTTGAGCGAGAAACTCGATGGTGGCGGCCGGCAACGGGATCACAAGTGGCGGACCTCAGTTTCAAAAACTGCAATTTAGGGTCAAAAAAAGCCATTTTTGGACCAAAATGGCCGTAGAACCTGTTCAAAACGGCCAAACAAAGGGAAACGTTGGGTGCACTCCACGTGCGGCTTGACTTCCCCGTGTCAACGAGCTCTTTGCGGCCCTCTAACTCCATCATATGTCCCGGAAATGGCCCAAAAAGGCCCCCAGAAGCCCCAAATGCCGACGGCCACAAACGAAGAATAGGCCATATCTTTGGCTACGTGGCTCAAAGCGCGATTCCGAGGGCACCTACTCCACCCGCAAACCCCCACGTTTTGTGGTTTCCACCCCTCATAATTGCCTAAATGGACGCCTAGACCCTAATACCCAGGCCCACTAGGCTGCGGCAAGCTGCAAACTCAAGCCAAAACAGGTGGGTGCCCAAATGGGTCAACAGGGTCCAATAGGGGCGGCAAAAAGATGACTTTTCTCAAAAATGATCCTAGTCCATGTGCGACGCTAAAACAAGTGTTTTTGGACTCTTTTGAGCTTGTGGTGGCCCATTTTGGTCCTCCGAAAATCCCAAACTGCCTTGAAAATGGGCTGTTTTTGGGACCAAAAATGGGTCAAAAATGGGTCAAAAACGCATTTTTCCAAACCTCATCCTAGACCATTTGGGGTGCACCAACGGGTGAAATGAGCCCATTTGGAGAGCCCATTTTGGGGCATTTTGGCCCCTCAGAAGTCCAAAAAGCCTTGAAAGTGGGCCTCATGGTGAAGGGGTTCACTTGCAAGCTGATTTCACTTTGTCAAGAGCCATCCATGTGTGAATCATTCTTGATGTCCCTCACCAGTCATAGCTGATGTTCCCTCCCCACCAGCTCGGTCCCAATATTGAGTCCTGATTAGGGCTAGGGTTGCCGTTTGGGCCTGCGCCCTTCTATAGCCCTCCTTCAAGTCAAAATTTTTTCTTGTTGTTTTAACACAAATATGAATTCTCTACAAAATTTTCAGTATTTTGAGTATAGTATGAAGAAAAAAAAATTGGCGCTTGGCGCCGGACAGTTTTCTCTAGGGACACTTGTTGGTGGCTGACCTGGCACCACTATCTTTCAAAACCCGGGGGGGGGGGGGGCTGGGGGGGGTCGCATACAAGGACCCGGCCCGCCCCCCCCCCCCCCCGTGTTCAACAGGTTCCCCATGTTTGCACAGATGCCACTCCCGCCCTCCTCTAGGAAGGGGTTTTTGTCGGGGAATCCGTACTCAGTAGGTTCAGACTAAACTTGTCTGTGCCATCCGGGGAGGGGGGGTGGGGGGGTTTCACTCCACAGCATCCACCAGTGGATGGCAGTGGATGACAGTCGACAGCAAGTTCCCTCCACATAATTTGACAACAGCGTAGGGTTGTGTTTCACTACAGGCCCCAAAGACTGTTGGGATTATTAGTTTACCCTTTGTTCATTTATCATTTCGTTATGGTCCGTGATTGGTAGTGGTATACTACCACGAATGTTCATGAAATCACCCATCCTAAGATTAATTTGCTTTTTTTTTCGTTTCACGATGTTTTGTGATTCATGGTGGAAAACTTCCACTAATGTTTATACACTTTGCCTTCACTATCCAAGCCGGAGTGGTGTACAAGGTGTTTCGTAGCTGCAACAACATTAGAATGCCGCTGCCCAATGGCTGCCAATGGTAGATGCCTCTCAGCCCCTGACTAGGCTAACGAGGAGGATGAGGAGGAGGTGACCCCCTAAAAGGGGGGCAAACAAAGTGGCTACATAACCCTTGCCATCTCAAAGACCCCCCAAAAGGGGGACATAAATCAAAGTGGCTACATAACCCCTACTGTCTCGGGCACCCCCAGAAAAGAGGGTAAAAACCAAAGTGGCTACATAACCCCACTGGTCTCAAGGACACCAAAAATGAGGGGGAAATCAAAATAACCCATGTTGTCTCGGTGACCCCAAAGATGGGGGCAAAAGTCAAGGTGGCTACATAACCCGTGCCGTCTTGGGGACCCCACAATGGGGAAAGGGTGCCCAAAGGTCTCCGCCATGTGGCACTATCTTGGGGTACCTCGGTTTCCCGATACACAATTTCCCATTGTTCAACTTCTGAACCAACACACATCTCATGGCATAGGGTTCCCCACTGTATCAAAATGGAACAAAGCACACAATGCGCATGGCATAGGGTTCCCCACTGTATCAAAATGGAAGAAAGCAAGCACACAATGCGTAGAAATTTAGAGCGTTGTAAAGAGACAAGCACATGAAATTTCGTACAAGACGGGTGTCCCAAAGGGTGCCACAACCTTCCGGCCCCTGTTTGAAGCCAAACATCTCTTGGAAACACCTCCCCCAACCCCCTTCTCCACAGGAAATCATAAGTCCTTAAATTAAGCTTGGGTGAGGTGCAAGGCTGCCCGCACTGAAAAGTGAGGAAAGACGATGGGGAAATGCACGAAATGTGAGAGATCCGCTTGACAAACTTCCGAATGGTCCTGTTGGTACAGCTTGGTCACCATAGCACAAGCATTGCCGTCGAAAGGAACCGTGGGCAAGATGTACCTAGGGTGAGACTTTGGGGAATCTTGCACACTCAAATACCCGATACTCAACGGGCAATTACCCCCACCCCCCTCCGGGCTCAAATTCCACCCGCCGAAGGAGTCCTTCACCCTCATGAAATGCCCGGAAAAAATTTGTGCAAGTTACGCCATTGGCAAGCATGCTTGAGCGTCAGCCCACCGGCCTACAACATTCCCTCGGAGTTGCCGCCACACCAACACAAAAGTAGTGCACTAGTTAACACCCCCCCTTGTCCAAGCACGCCAAAAGTAAAAAAAAAAGGACGGTTAAACAGGCTCATGTGCTTAGACATGCCCGTGCTTGCCTGCGATTTGCGGTACCAAAAGAACATATGTCGCCGACAACCTGCCCGTACCTCACCCTAACCACAATTGTTGCAACGGGGCAATACAACACTATGTGCAAGCAATTTTTAGCAGGTTTTGGAGCTCCTCATAGGGCATTAGGAGCTGTGGAATAGAAGCCCTTTCCAACCTTGCGCCTCATCTTGAACAATTGCACATGCTTGCCCTGCGGAGCAGGCTTGGCTTCACGTTTTGGAATGGGTTCAGGCTTCCTATTCCTTGGGACAAAACTGTCATCAACAATATCTTTGGTGAAGTAAAGCTTGCCCTCAAAGACATGGCCAAGGCCTCAAATCCCATGGCCGGCTTTGGCCCACACAATCTACACTTCATCATCCTCCCCACAATTTGAGCAAGACGACGAATCATCCGATGAGAGGAGCTCACTGTTAGAATTGGTGCCACTGCTATGGTCAGAATCACAATCGGAGCCAGGCTTTGCATTTGCTGCGTGTTGCTCCGAGAAATCAACATCCTTGAATCGGCTCAACTTCAGCCCATTGGGGAAAATGGCTTTTCTCATGGCGGAGCGCAACTCATCATCAGAAATGGCATGCCATGCTTCCGATACCCACTTTCCATGACTCATGGCACAAAGAATTCTTCCATATCAATATTCATTTTTTCGTTCACCTCATGTTTCACCTCATGTCACCACATGTCTGAGCCCACATTGTACTATTAGGAGGGGACACATATACCCTCTTGCGCATGAGTTTACAAATTGAGGCATGCATGTGTGATGGAGCACCATCAACACAATAGATACACTTTTTGTCAGCAAAAATCTACTCAGATGCCCTATCCATGATGAAAGCACTTGTTCATTGATCCATCGTCATCAACACCGTGTTCAGCTCGCACAAAAAAACTCACATGAAAAGTGATGTTATCCTTGAACCTCCCCCTCACTCTGACTGTGACCCGTTTTACGCCCTTAGCCTCAAGTGCAAATTCCATTGCCTTCGGCCGTGCACCTCAAAGAGAGGCTGGCAGTCAGCCAATCAGTCAGTTAGTCAGGCAAGTAGGCAAGTAGGCAGACAGAAACACAAACACAGTTTGGGTTTCTGCAGTGGCAGAGTCGGCTACAAGCAGTGGGGAGAACAGATATTGTGAGAACAAGCAAAGGCGAATGGTAATGCAGCCGACCACAGGCGCGTAATTCGGCAGTTCGATTCCAGGCCGGCTGACCGCTGGCGGTGCCCGCCGACTTGTCAGTTCTGCCCAATTTGACCCTCATTCACACCGTCCGGAGCACGAACTTTTGAATACCCCCCCAAAAAAAGTGATATCCAATTTCAAGGGATAGAGGCCTCGGAATCAGGAAATCCAATGGGGGATCGTCTTATTGGGCAAAACAATGATTTTACAAGGGGTTGGACATCAAATATCATGCCTTGGGTGTGCTACGCGAATGACCCCCAAAAGGGGGGGGGGGGTACACAACGCCCGCACCTGCACTTGATCTAACAACCTCTCTTCGAGGCAATTTCGCGACGGGTTCCAAACTGACCAAAAACTGGCAGAATTCAGCACTCTTGAGCATGTGACACGCATCAGACTCAAAAATTCAAATTCCTGGCGGTCACGCACTTCGGTCGCACAGCGACTCCGCTTACTTACGAGTGTGCACATCAAATGAGTGGCAGGTGCACTACTGCTGCTTGCAATCCCTGTTGTGGCGGCGGACATCGTGGAAGCAGTGGAAGAACTTGAGGCGGCGGGCCTGAAAAATTTGTCCAAGGTCCAATTTTGCCTTCACAAGCTATTTGTCATTGTGCAGGCGCGCCTTGGGGGATTTTGCAGCGATGGTTGTGTATGGGGGGCAACTCAAGACACTCCCCAAATGTGATTTCCCGGTTGTGGTCAATGTAGTACGGCATGCCACCATCTGTGGTACGAAGCTCCCAGCCAAGAGGCAATGGGGCAGATGGGCTGGGGCAGCATGTACCGGGGGCGATTCACTGCGCGCGTTGCTGACCACCCTTGTGCTGGAGAGGCCTCTGAAGGTTCGGGAGAAGGGCTGCAGATTGCGAATAGGACAGAGTCGATAGGAGCATGATGCTCAAGCTCATGCCCATCCCGCATGTACTTCACGTGAAATAAACCATGCCCACGAGTAGAAGGACCAACGATTGTGGCGGCCACATGTTCACCGGTGGGCCGGACGTACGTAACAGCCATGCCATGGCTGAAAATCACACCAAAATAGACAGCATTGGGTTGCAGTTGCAAGTGGAATGTTGGTATGAGCAGGAGGAACTACCAGAAACATGATCCAGCTCCTCTTTCCCTGCACAACTGAAGCACAACCCCGTAACGTCACATGACCACAAAAACCGTGGTCAGAAAAATCCAGAAAAACGACGGTCAGACGGGCTCATGTGCTGGGACAAGGCAGTGCTTGGACAGGGGGGGGGGCGGGGTGTTAATACGCCAAAGGAAGCCACCCAATGACGGGATGACGGGAGCCCATTCAGGAATATGCTCAACAGCCCTCCCCCCCCCCCAGAAAGAAAACTTGCTACACATGTGATGTTTGAAACGTTCACTGTGGGCAGTGTTGTGATGAAACTGGCAACTGTTGTGATGAAACTGGCAACAGCCAAACGCATAGTGGCACTGTCACCAATCACTAGATGCTACCTATAATCTCACGAGGCTGAGTGCAACCTGTGCCCACAATGCGTTGAAGATGGTTTTGCAACATTTGTGCCCTGGCCTCTTCAGCCTTCCGGGCTGTTCCTGGTGCAGGAAGTCGCCGTCCCTGGCCCTAAAGCGGGAAAGGTGGGTGTTTCAGGGGAAGAGGTCCTTATGCAGTCCAGACATGTGGGCGGGCTCCTACAGGCCACACAATGGCTCCATACCGGATTACGTCGAAATTGGCTCCAATTTGGGCGGCCAAATCCCTGGCCCTTGTCCGGGTCTCTTCCCCAGAGTGTTCACTGGCCATGTATACGCAGTAGAAGATCTCCTTGGCCAACTCTTCGGGCGTGGCTGTGGAGGGAGTACATGGCAACCCCCATCCCACCCACAGCAGTGGCACCCATGCAAATGCGAACAGGAGGGGAGATGGGTGTGTGTGGATGAAGGCAAAAGAGTGGTCCAATATGCGCTCTCCACAGCGAAATTGCGCGTCACCTGAAGCACATCACCTGATAGAGAAAATATCTTCAGCAGGGATCAGATGCCCAACACTGAGGTGCTGCAGACAACGGTTGTGGCAGGCCTCCCTCAACTGCAATACCCCTTGGATAGGGGACAGAAAAAAATTGTTCACAGCATGCAAAAAAAAAAGAAAAGTTCAATGCAAACAACCCTCCGCTCCGCTGGGGGCACTGAACACTTTCTTGGGCAAAGGAATGGGAAGATAGCATCTACGCAGGGATCCACATCCTAATGAAAAGTGAGTATCAGGACTAAGCTGGTGGTGAAGGGAACATTGCACGCTGTCCACTGTACACACTGCCACACCACGCACCTTGTGCACTACTAGGGGGGGGGGGGGGAAGTTGGTGCGGGCATATTTTGGTAAGGCAAAATTCGGTGAGGGGAAATTTTGGTACAAAATCTTAGATACCATGGAAAAATGTGGTACATTTTTTCCAAAAAGTGGGCACACTGGGAATTGAAACCAGGACTTCTAGTTCGACAGGGTAGTAATTTAATAACTCAGCTACCTGCTTACATTATGTACCATCTGTGAAACGCGGTTCAAAGTAAAATCATTTTTCGCCAAAACAGGTTCCCAGTGCCCTGGATTGTAATGGAGAGAAAATGTGCATAGATTTGGTAAAGGGAAGAACGTGGCTTAATTCCTTAAAAACCACAGCAAAATGTGGTATAATTTGGCTGTGCCACATTTCACCATTCCGAATTTCGCACCTGCCAAATTTCCCCCCACCCCCCCGTTACACACTGCACCACCACGCGCACACTGCACACCTGGCACACTGTGTAGTGCATGCATTGCAGAGTGCACACTCTTCGCACTGTGAAGAGCACACCGGACACTCTGCACACTGCACACTGCACACTCTGCATATTGCACGCCGCCGTTGCACGCTGCACAAGCTGCGTGCTTTGAACATGGGGCACTGTGCCACTACGTGGTCTGTGCACTCCGCGCAATGCACATGGCGTGGTCTGCAAACTGCGGACCACACACTGCATGTTGTGTGTGCTATACGCTACACACTATGAGCCCTCCTGACTATGCATTGCGCACTTGGCACACCGTACACTGATCATAAATACCATGGGTCACCACAGCACTATCTTTGAAAAACAGAGACGTGATGGGCGTTCACCTCACCCAATCCCTCACCTCACCCAATCCCTCCGTACTCGAGCAAAACAGCACCTGGTGCCTGGTGCCCCCAAATTGAACAAAAGCAATACCTGGCACCCAATCCTTCCGACGTGTCACCTTCTGCACATCTTGAATGACTGAGACGTCGCCGTCTTTACATTTTTTGACGACCTGCATGGCCCACAGACATAAAACTCCTCCACTGACGGAACTCATGACAAGAATACGTGAAAAATGTAACTCGTGTGCAAAAAAAAAATTGTCGAGTCGTGTATTTTTTTTTTGCGGTAAATGCGTGTATTTTTTTTCTTTTATCGTGTAAATTATAAAGAACAATTGTTTTTTTTTTGTGGTCAACGCGTGCAATTTTTTTTTGCGGTAAAACGTGTAAATTACAAAAAAAATTGAAAAATTGAAAGAAATGCAACTTTTGCAACATATGAGCAATATGTACAGCTGCCGGTTCCATACGGCACCCCATAGCGACCTTAATAATGGGACGCCGAGTCCACAAAGCACATAGTACTCTGTGTGGCCACCAATTAGTTGGGACTCGGCCAATATAATACAGTTTCACACGGTGTCATTGGCACTAGACACAAAATCAGGCCCAAGAAAAGAGTTCTGACAGGGCCATGGCCAACATCCAGTGTGCCAACATTGGGAACAAAATCAGGCTCAAGGAAAAGAGTAATGACAGGGCCATGGCCAACGCTATTGCCACCATTAAAGGCCACCAAGGCACTGGTATGGGGCCAATATAATACAGTTTCACATGGTGTCATGGGCACTAGACACAAAATCAGGTCCAAGAAAAGAGTCCTGATAGGGCCATGGCCAACATCTAGTGTGCCGGCACTAGGAAGAAAATCAGACTCAAGAAAAAGAGTCCTAACAGGGCCATGGCCAACTTTAGTGCCACCATTATAGGCCACCAAGGCACTGGTATGGGGCCAATATTATAGCATGCTTATACGCTCCACCATTGGTACACCATTTGGGCGGAGGAAAATACAGCCCACAACACATGCACCCGCTACAAGTAGTTGCAGAATGCACGCTTGTAGATCAAGTTAGCTTGTGTGTCGCTGGACTTGGGCTTTGCACCAGGATTGGCGTTAAGCTGACAAGCGGCGCCCAACTCCGCTACTAATTGCCTGGCCAGGTCATTGATGAGAAGTTGGTCACGCTCCAGCTGGCCAGATGCATCTCTCGGGTAGCCACCCGGCACCTTGCGCCACTCTCCACGGATGAGGACCTTGGGACGGGTGTCCTCCTTTGTGGGAGTGGCCATGGAAGGTTGCGGCCTCGCCTCCGGGCTTTCCGCGCTTTGCTCGGCGGAGGCCTCCTTGCCTTCAAGTGGGGTGGGGGTGGCCTGAACACTCTCCTCGATCGCCGAAAGTGCACCTTCAACATGGGTGCTAGGGGGGATCAATGGTCGGTGCTGATCGACTGAATGTCCCCGCCATAGACACTTTCAGCCATTAGTCAGAGGTTCTCTCACAGATGCATGGGTGCTAGGGGGGGGGGGGGGGGCTCAGGAGGGCAAGAAAGCTCGGTCACGCCCTCCACATCATCACCAGGCGCTTCAACAACCCACACAGCACGATCAGCATTAACAATGCCGAGCACATAGTCCACAAAACCAGGACCCATTGGGACGAGGGGCATACGTGGAAAAAGAACCTCCTTGCTCCACCGCCAGCTTCGCGATGTTCAAGCTTTGAAAACCACAACACCAACCGTCCGCTTGGAATCCCAAAGGCACGGTGCTTGGTGGTTAGCGAAAGCTTCTTCATGGCCGTCAAGAAAGGACGGATCAAATGAGTGGAGCTTAGGGGTTCCCAAACCCAAATGATCAAAAGCTCCAACCGGACACAACAATCGAAGGTACCCCCCCCCCTTTGTAATAGCTACGCCAAAGTACGGAATTAATACGGTCCCTACGCCTATTGTAGCTGAAACAAGGGCGTGGCTTGCGCACGACACATACAAGTACCGACACACACGTGGGTGAGTGCATGGTATGAGTGCACCTTAACCTCCGCCCACGTTCCCAACGGCATTGAAAGACAAGAAAGTATTTGAGACATGAATTTTCAGGTTCATACCCAAGTTCCTACAAGCAATGAGGCATGAGAAGCCTTCAAATGTTCGGATTGGAAACCCTTCTTGCGATCATATACCATGTGGAACAACTGCACATGCTCACCACTTGAAGATGCCTTTGGAGATGCCTTTGCCCGAACTTTAGGGGCTGGTTTTGGCTCGGGCAACTTCAAATTCTTGGGAATGAAATTGCCTTGCATGTGGTCTCTTGTAAGATACAACTTCCCATCAAAGACCTCGGGCAGCCTTAGCCCAAATAACTTCATTGGGATTATCATCGGAGTCACTAGAATCATCACTTGAGAAAGAGAGGTCAGAAATGGGTTTATCCTCATCGGTGTCTGTCCCGGAATCAAAATCAGTCACCAAACCCATGTGTTATGCAGCTGCACTAGTATTTGTACCGAATTAAAATTAGGTACCAAATTAATACGGTCCCTACGCCTACTGTAGCTTGGACAAGGGCGTGGCTATTACAGGTGGGGGGGGGGGGGGGGGGGCACACAAACCAGTGCGCCCCTTCTTTGTCATCGATATTAACCACAAAAATGTAGCGACGACACCAAGCCATGTTGTCCAGTGTTGTGCCGGATTCAACTATCTGCATGCACTTGGACAATCTCTTGATATATAGAACCGCCATAGTCCACGCACGTGGTTCATCGATTTCCATGTGGCAGAGCTCTTGGTTCAACCAACACAAGGGGAACAAAGGGGAAGAAAATCAGAAGTGGCTGCCTCACCCCTGCCTTCTCGGGGGCCAGAAGAGGGCAGAATTGCTACATAACCCCTGCATTCTCGGGGCTCCCCAACGCCAAGCGCAGGGACAGAATCAGAAGTGGCTACCTCACCCCAGCCTTCTCGGGGGCCAGAAGAGGGCGGAATTGCTACGTAACCCCTACATTCTCAGGGTCCCCAAGCGCGGGGACAAAATCAGAAGTGGCCCACGGGTGGGTACATCGCCTACATGCATGCATTTTCAGTAAAATTACTAGTTTTATTCTTTGCGGTAAGGTCGTGTAATTTTCTTTTTGCGTAAACGGGTGTAAAAAAAAACGTCACGTCGTGTAATTTTTTTTGCGGCAAACGCATGTACAAAAAATTTGTCACGTCATGTAATTTTTTTTTGCGGTAAACGCGTGTACGAAAAAATTGTCAAGTCGTGAAATTTTTTTTTGCAGTAATGCGTGTAACGGGTTTACACGACTTACCGCCAAAAAAAAATTACACGGCGTGACGATTTTTTTGTTACACGTATTTACCGCAAAAAAAAAAATTGCACAAATTGCAACATATACCAACAATACACCCGCGAGGAGAGTCAGGGCTGCTGAACTTGGCTGGCCTGAAACTCGCAGTGCAGGCACAGCACATCATCCAGAACGCAGTATCTCCGATGAGGCGGCCTACTACTCAGAGTGGGCCAACGGAGGCTTCCTATATGTCTGACGATTGTGTTAACAACGGATGGCAATTGGCACCAAAATGCTGCCACTGTATGCCTGCATGTGTGGCTGAGCAAAAAATTGGAGAGCCGGGTGGCGGTTAGACCTTGGGAATAGGAGCGGTTTGGACGCCCTCCAGCCCACCCACATCCCTTGTGATGGGTTTGCCACAGGAGCTAACACTGGTGCACGTGATACTGCTGGGGGTGAAGTTCGCCGGGTCTTCAATGCGCCATGTCTTTGTGTTGGGCTCTGCAGTCCAGCAGGGGGGGATGCCCGGGTCCAGGTGTATCAGCAGAGATATGGGTTGTATGTCCAGAGGGATCTCAACAGTTTGCTGTTGTGAAGCAAACTGCTCCTTCAGCATTGCAGGTGAGGACGGGGTGAAGAGATGGATCAATGATGGAGCAGATGCCTAGAACCTAGTAGGCTTGCTCACTGATGTCTAGCAAGCTGCCAGATAGAGCTCACATGGCCCAGGGCAAGATGGGTCAAATATGGGTCAAAAAAGTGGGTCAACAGCAATAATTGTCCTCACACCGTGCTACATCCAATGCTACCTCCAGGCTGTACCCCTTGCTACCTCTGATGTAACGGCCCATGCTTTGGTCAGTCATGTTGTTAGGGGGTTTCTTGGACTGGTCGGGTTTGTTCATCTTGCGTGCCAATCTTGGATGGCATCACCATCCCCAGCCGCAACCCAATCACTCATCAGATGAGGAGCAGTAAATTTGTTGGGGGGCATTTGTAATTGCTCAGGGCCACTGTTCTCTGGTGGTGTGCTGGAAGCAGCCCCAATCAACCACCAGTGGAGCGAATGCAGCGTCAGGCCCCTTCTGAACACTGTTAATAGGGGTAGGTTTGTTTCCGTCAGGGGAAGCAACCCCAAAGCCCCACTGCAGTCAGTCACCCAGCAACCACCCACCTCGCACTGCAGGCTCTTTCTCTCAACCTCTGGATTCCTCTAAAATCACTGTCGAATCGGGCAAGCACCTCTTGGCACATGATTCCTACAAGGGCGGCAGTTGAGGAACTGTCAGCCCCTCCAGAAAGGGGCAGGAAGAATCCTCTTTGTGCAGATCTGCAGAGGTACAAAATACAATGGAGAGGCAAAGGTGCTGCTGGAGAGAGTGGGCAGGTGCATGCTTCGCAGGCCAGAGCATGTAGGGGGAGGCGATGAAAAACTGAAAAATGAGACAGGTAGCATTGAATGAAAAATGCGGGACAAGCTAATCAACACGTCCGAAATTCAGTCAGTGATGCCCACTAGCCAATGAAGGGTACTCATAGGTACAGGGGGCCTGTACATGACACAATACTGACAACCCTGACTGGTAGCGTGTGCTGTACATGTGTGTATGCAGAGAAGGGACACATAGTACATGCCACAGACAGTACGCAGCTTTCCATCTTACAAATCGGGCCACAGTGGTGGTCCTTCCACCTTCCCAAAACGTTTCCTTGATCCCGTGCTGCCCCAGGCCCCAGGTGCAATGTAGCTCGTTTGCAGCCTGGACCTCTGTAGTCAGTATCTTCTGTGATATTCTGTGACACTGTTGGGGTGCTTTTTTGCAGACTTGGGTCCTGATAGCATTTGATAGCTTCCTCGTGGCACCAGTTGGCATTCAACAACATCATTTTCGGGGAGGGGGCGGGGATTAGTTCAGACTCTCTTGAGATTGCCAGGATGAGGATTGGGGTCAGGAGGCAATTTTCAGCACCGTATAGGCCGCCAGTGGAAGGGCCAAATGTAAATCGGTGCTAGGGTGCGCTATATCACAGTGGGCAGTGTTCTACTGGTTGACAGATATGAGGTTCAGGTTGTATTTTGCTGATTAGTGTATGGGATGCGGCTGAACAGGCAAAACAGAAACCAATGGGGGTAGGATCCTCGACGCACACAGATCTTGGGCTGGGGGTGCAGGTTGGCTTGCAGTTGTGGGGACACGTAGGGCCAACAATTTAGGGCAAGCTTCCCTTTTAAATACGTGCGTCCGTGTGATGCAGCGCATTGCGCGTGCCTGCCCAGGTGTGATATGCCTTCTCGGGCATGTGCCTTGCATGCCTCCAGGTGCAATGCACAGCATCGCACGTGCACACGTGAAGGTGTGGCGCGCCCCGCCACGGAATTCACGCACCATATCGCATGTACATGCGGGTATAATTAACCACACCACAAGTGCTCGTCCAAGTGTGACGTGCCACATTGCAACATGGGTGTCCAAGCACAATGCTAGAATAGTATTGGGGGGACAAGCCATAAAAAATGGGTAAACCTTGGGAACGGGGGCAGTACCGTTGGTTTGTCAAAGCTCCAGGGGCATGCCATCACGGAAATGGAACTGTTTCGGTGTCTACTCGCTGACACTGTGGCTCCATGAGGAAGGGGGATACACACCGCAAACAAAATGTTCCTCCAACGGAGAGGCTTACATGGTGATTGGGGTCAAGAGGCAGAAGGATCAGAAAACATTGCCGAGATGGCTCACTGAAAACAACACATAGTAACAATACGCACTGCCTGCTTGGCGCTGCCAGGAAGATGCCAAGAATCGGGAGAGAGGCAGATGGCAACAAGACCAGCAGACGGTAGCAACAACCCTTTCACCTCTCCAACTGAAGTACACCCTGGCTAAGGTGAAGAAGAAGCACCTGCGCAGGTAATCCCACAGCCATGAGGAAGGCCCATAGGCGATCTCCTCCATGGGATGCAGGATTTTGATTTCCTGGGCCTTAGTGGGCTCAAACGTGGTTTCATCCAGGCCTGCACAGCGGAAACCGTCACACAGTCCTCAGTAAAACCCATGCTGAGGCCTACCCACAGCACTCAGTAGCGCTGGGCCACAGCTGAGTGTGGTTTGGGACGATTTGGCTACAACTTGATTTGAAATCAGTGGGTTGAGAACGAAAAATTCACATGTTTGGCCGCAAAGACTCGGTTGGTCTGGGCCCAAAATCACTTGGATGGGCACAACTGTCCCTTGGGAAAGGGTGCTGCTTTCGGTGGACAACAAATCATTCCTAAATTCAATCTGCAGCGCGCAAAAATGTGTTCGCCGGGCCCGGCGGCCACTTCCAGCGCGTCCGGGCGCAAAAAGTGACGCACAAAAATGTTGTATTCTGGGGAAGGAGCACGGACAAGGCGGCGACTTGCAGAGGGATGCATCTGCACTACGCAACACAGCAGCACGAGGGTGGGCAGTACTGGAGAGATCGAAATCGAGGTCGACGCGGGGGATTTTTTCCGCTGAAGCCGCTTGAACGGACCGGGAAGCAAAGGCTGCGCGGAATGACCTGCAACAGTGCGTTGTGATTGGGGCAAATGGGTCAGACGAGGTGGCTATGGCGCAGAGGTTGCAGGTATTCGGGCTTTCTGTATGCGTAGGGAGAGGATGGCAAGCCACTTCTGGTGTCTGGTGTCCTGAAGCAAGCTGAGACCAATCTGTTGCAATCTGCTTACACGACACCAACTGGGGATGCTGCAGCTGACAAGATGATTCTTTCTCTTAGGAGGACTTCATTTCTACTTCACTCCTCTTGGTGAGGATGTTTGGGAACCGAGGGAAGGGGAGGGACAAAGGAGTCACAAGTCTGCCGGCTCCCAGCAAAGCGGATCATGAAGTTGCGGTGGAGCCATCAAAGGGGTGAGTACTAATGCTGTGAAAAGGATGCATCCCTCCCTTGCCGCATCTTCATGGCTGCCGTCGGGAGACCTGTGTCATCATTGTGAGTTCCTCTCCTCTTTCTGGTGCCTCCTCCCAGGGCCATCCGCCGCGTCGTCACTGGCGCACGCCGCACCTCCCCCTCCCAACCCCTGGACCATACACTCGTCAATCCAAATAGAATACCTGACCTCTTCCAAATCGATATTGGCGTACACCATCTCCACGTCATTCAGAGAAAATTGCGTTCCTGGGTAAAGGAGATTGCCAATGTTCAAAGCAAGGCTAGTGTGGGGCAAGGGTCAGGTGGGAAGGAATTGCGGTCAGGGAGCGTCAAATCCAATTGCGAAACATTGCGGATAATTGCAGAACAATTGCGGTGCCCTAACCAAACCTCCCGAAGTCTCAAGAAGCAACGGTTAAGCACAGGTGGCTCAGAATGTTTCTCTGTCTCTTCAAACATTGTCCACAAGTATCAGAATTACAGGAGGCGACCCTCGATATCACCATGAAATTAGAGCATGAACCGAAGGCAGGTGCACATTGTCATCCAATTTGTGCTGCCGCTTGGAAATAGTGCCACACTGAGGCGCTCCAAATCACCACTCGAAGCTGGCTGTGTAATCAGGCACGCAACGTGGACAAGCAGAAAGCAATTGCAAAAAATTGTGGACCTCAATTGGAGACTGCTGGGGACCCTGCAGACCAGTCGGTCCATCAAGCGACACAAGACATGCCCATTTCCCAAACTGGCCCCACTGCCCTGGTAAACCCAAATCTCACCCTGCCATACCCACATCCCCTGGCAGCTGCCTAATGCCCGTATGCCACCCATGGCCCACACTCTTCTTGTTGGCTAGGGATCTGCCTCTCCTACTGCAGCTACGTCAGGTGGCAGAGTGCAGGCAAGTGAATGGGTGCAGTTCCGTTTCGGCAGTAAACTATTGACAGACGAGTGGGCAGTGGAATGCGAAATTGCGGACAGCTCAGCCTGGGCAGTTGAGTGTCCGCCATACAGGGGGGGGGGGACTTCGCCTGGGGACAACTTCGACTGTAAAACTTCGTCAGGGGACAACTTTGTCACACCTCCAATTTTGGTGAGGGGCCATCAGACAGCGGAGGGGGAATTTTCGTTAGGGGAAAATTTTGTCACACCCCCAACCCTTGGTTCCTTGTGGACAATCAGTTGTGTGCAACTTTGGCAGGTCCAAATTTTAGCATTACCAACTCAACAGAGACCAAAAAAAGAGCAAGACCCAGGTTCAACCCCCCCCCCCCCCCCCGCCCAAATCGGCGCAGAAATCCCAACAAATCGGCGGACCAATGTTTCAGCAAAACAGGTTCCCAGTGCCCTGGATCTCAGTCCCAAACCCCAAACACACCCTCCTTTTGGTTGCTCTGTAGTTGGAGTCGTGTGGAAACCCAAAATATCTCTCAATTTTCGAAAAAAATTTCATCTCTCGGTCTTTACATGGTCCCTGAGCAGTACCATGGCAGTGTCAGGTGGTGGTCCACTGGTATATGCCCTGGTCTTCAAATTTTGTGGCGGTGGTTGAATTCTAGGACCGATTTTTTCTTGCATTTTTTGTCACTTGTCCTGATGAGAAAATTGGGGAGGCTGTTTGGCCTTCGTCAAAGTGTCCGGACACAAAGGTTTTGCGCACACCTTTTGACCATCTGACCCCGTGGCAGACCCTGTGACAGCAGTAGAAGACTCTGCAACAGACGCTGAAGGCTCCACAACCCCAGATTCCACTGACTCTGTGGCCAAAGACGTGGCTGCACCAGACACAACTAGAGGAGCTGAAGGCAGTTGTAGCCCAAAATCCACTGATTTGGGGACTGATGATGAGGTGCTTGAAGAACGGCGGCTGAAGAATGCACTGGGGGGTGCAGAGCAAAGACACAAGTCACAAACTGCCCCCTGACCAGCATCAGGGTACTTGTCCCACAGAAAATTTTGATCATCGGGGGACAATGAATCCCAGGGGACCACAGACGCGTCTTTTTGTGGGCAGTAAAAACACTTCATGGCGCCAATCTGAACAACCAATGTAGAAAGAAAAAGTATTATCCAGTGTGCCAAAATAAATGATACACATCTTAGAGTGACACCTCCAAATCAGGTGTCCTAGAATCACAGAAGCCCCAACAAGTCGGGAGAACGAATCAGCAAAATCACAGAACCCCCACAAATCAGCAGAACAAATCGGCGAAATTCAGAAACCCAACAAATTGGCAGAACAAATTGGCGAAGTCGGCAGAATTCGTCCACCGATGGGGGGGTTGCAGGTTGGCTCTCCATACTGAAGGAGGAAGACAACCTGTCACTGTCACTGTCAACCAACTGTCAAATTGCACAAAAAAATTCCGCGGGGAAAATTTTGTCACCAATCTAAGGGCGAAGTTTTCCCCATGAAAATGTCCCCTGACGAAGCCCTGCCCCCCCCCTCCTAGACCAAAGCGAGGGAGGAGCAGCAGACTGCGGGCAGCAGACGATATGCAGTAAAAATACATACAGTGTGGGCAGTGAAGCGTAGACAGTGGAGTGCAGACAGTTGAGTCATACACTTTGGCCGGTGTGGCGTGGCCAGTAACGGTTTGAACTGTTGAGTGTGGGTGGTAGCCATGGCTGTCCAGTGCACTGTGCGCCAGAAATACAACTCATCTGCGACCGAGGCTCAAAAACTGCTGTTGCTGAAGCGCTAGCAGGGATGGATATGGTGTGTGTGGGGGGGGAAACCCCCCCCCCCCTGATGACAAATGACAATGACGAAATTCGGCCAGCCAAATATGGCCAGTTTTCACCACTTAAACACTGATTTTTGGCGCCCACCACATACATCTTGGCATTCAGCACGTTCTGGTGATGAATTTGATGGGGCTTATGATATTTTTTGAAAGACAAAGTTTTTCGAGATTTTTCGGACCACCTTTGGCCCCTGGGCAAACAAAATTCCGCAGCTTCAGCGCCAAAATTAACCCTTTACCTATGCAGGACAAAAGAGTTCGTCATTGTCATTTCGTCATCTCCGGCCCCTCAGAGCCCCCTGCCCCCACCACACGCCCCCCCCTGAGCGCTACCTGTCCACTCGACAGCTGATGGACCATCTTTTGGAGTCCGCAAGATAGGCAACGCTGGGGTTGCCCCAGCGCCCAACCCAAGGGTCTGGGTGCACGCCCTGTGTCCTACCCCGGCATCAAGAGCTTCTGGCGCACAGCAGACAAGCAACTAGGCCCCAAAGGCAAGACGTTTGAATGCAAAATGAAAAACAGACTCCGGCCGTTTTTGATGAGGAACACATGTTCTGGTTCTGCACAGAATTCTGTTGAGACACAACGGATAAAAACACTTGGTGGGGCCAGCAAATTGTCGGTTGGGAAGGGAAACACTTGGCCGGGTGGGGCCGTGAAGGAAAAATAGAATGATAACAATGACGACAAGAAGACAATTCCGATTCACAGAAAAGTGTCCAGCGGATCGGCAGAGGCACCTTGAGCCATCAAATGTCCATTGCACCAGATCATAGCACATCCATCATAATACAACCGGCCCCCATCGCAGCCCTTGAGAGAAAGAGGAAATGGATGCAATACCCAAATTCCCTGAACGCAGATAATGTCTCAATTTATCTTGTGGATTCACGAAAATCCACAGAAATTGCTTGCAATGTGAGTGTTAGGAATACATGGTATTCAAGAGGCTGATTAGGATGCTTTTGGATCCGACTGCGGCATTGCCCCTGAAATGTAATATACGGGGCAGAACACCTGCTGATTAGCATACAAATAAACTCCCCCAGATTTGGCTGTGGCTGACTTCATCAAATCGATTCGAGTGTCGAGCTTCCGCAGCTGCACAGGTGCAACGACAAGGGCTACAATCCAGCACAGCACACGTGCCAGACTTTGAGTGCCCAGTCCCATGTTCCCAGAAAGCACAAAATTCAGCAGCGCATGTATGTGGCATGACATGGAAAACTGTAAATTCATTAATGTGCCTCGCAACACATGGCTCGGTGTGGCACGGTGACTGGTCAGACTATTGACGGTCCAGTTGGTGATCAAATAGGTGGCTTTCAAGGTGGTTAGCGGATCAATTAGTTCAATACCTTGGAACACAGGCACAACATTGGCATTGGCAATATCGGATCACCTTTATGCGTTGACTGATCCCTAGCGTATGCTGCAGGCAGGTGCACTGAAATACCTGATGATGACTGCCAGATCCGTTGGCAACGATCTCTACTCCATTCAAGCCGAACAGAATGTGCGGGGCATTCGGAGTGAACAACTCCTCACACGTCTCTGAGGCCAGGCATGTGTCATTGGTCGAAATGGCAGCGATACCGAAGGGGACCTGAACGCACAACATCAACGCATAGTCATCAGAAATAACAGGTAGCAATTCTGTTCAGACGAAAACGGCACACATTCGAAGTGCCGGTACAGACTTGGGCCACAGAGTTGATGGTCCTGGGTCATGGTTGGTTTTGAGTGGGTGTTCGGCGATTGGGACATGTTGTTGGGACCATTTTCAACCCCCAAAAGGGTCTAAGAACCCCCTGAAACGCACTACAGTCTCTCCAATATACTGCAGTTCTGAAAAGCCCCACTGGAACGACTTGGTACTCTTGGAAATGGATTTTGAAGCTATTTGAAATCATTGCAGACTCTATTTGATATCTAGCAATTGGGTCCAGAATACTGACTTTCAACTATAACCACCAGTGAAAAATGTAAGTCGTGTACAAAAAAAGCGTATAGTCGTGTAATTTTCTTTTTTTTTTGCTGTAAATGCGTGTAATCTTTTTTTTTTGCTGTAAGTCGTGTGAATTATAAAAAAAAATTGAATTTTTTAATTTTTGCGGTAAGTCGTGTAATTTTTTTTTTTGCGGTAAGTCGTGTAAATTATAAAAAAAATTGAAAAATTGAAAGAAATCCAACCTTTGCAATACATGCGCAATATGTACAGCTGCCGGTTCCGTACGGCACCCCATAGCGACCTTAATGATGGGACGCCGAGTCCACAAAGCACATAGTACTCTGCGTGGCCACCAATTAGTTGGGACTCGGCCAATATAACATAGTTTCACATGTTGTCATTGGCACTAGACTCAAAATCAGGCCCAAGAGAAGAGTCCTGACAGGGCCATGGCCAACATCCAGTGTGCCTGCACTGGGAACAAAATCAGACTCAAGAAAAAGAGTCCTAACAGGGCCATGGCCAACGCTACTGCCACCATTATAGGCCACCAAGGCACTGGTATGGGGCCAATATTATAGCATGCTTATACGCTCCACCATTGGTACACCATTTGGGCGGAGGAAAATACAGCCCACAACACATGCACCCGCTACAAGTAGTTGCAGAATGCACGCTTGTAGATCAAGTTAGCTTGTGTGTCGCTGGACTTGGGCTTTGCACCAGGATTGGCGTTAAGCTGACAAGCGGCGCGCAACTCTGGAACTAGCTGCTTGCACAGGTCATCAATGAAAAGCTGGTCACGCTCCAGCTGGCTAGATGCATCTGCTGGGTAGCCATCCGGCACCTTGCGCCACTCTCCACGGATGAGGACCTTGGGACGGGTGTCCTCCTCGGTGGGAGTGTCTACGGAAGGTTGCGGCCTCGCCTCCGGGCTTTCCACGCTCTGCTCGGCAGAGGCCTCCTTGCCTTCGAGTGGGGTGGGGGTGGTCTGAACACTGTCCTCCTTAGCCGAAAGTGCACCTTCAACTTGGGTGCTGGGGGGGGACTCAGGAGGGCCAGAAAGCTCGGTCACGCCCTCCACATCAGCACCGGGCGCTTGAACGACCCGCACAGCACGATCAGCATTAACAATGCCGAGCACATAGTCCACAAAACCGGCACCCATTGGGACAAGGGGCACATTGGAAAAAGCACCCCGGTGCTCCACCACCTGCTTCGCGATGTTCAAGCTTTGAAAACCACAAGACCAACCGTCCGTTTGGAATCCCAAGGCGCGGTGCTTGGTGGTTCGCGAAGATTTCTTCGAGGCTGACAAGAAAGGACGGATCAAATGAGTGGAGCTTAGGGGTTCCCAAACCCAAATAGTGAAAAGCTCCAACCGGACACGACAATCGAAGGCACACACAAACCAGTGCAACCCTTCCTTGTCATCGGAATTAACCACAAAAATGTGGCGGCGGCACCACCTCATGTTGGTCATTCTTTCCCCGGATTCAACTCTCTGCATGTACTTGGAGAGTCTCTTGATATATAGAGCCGCGAGAGCACGTGGTTCATCGATTTCATTGTGGCAGACCTCTTGGTTCAACCAACACGGGATATCCTTGTCGGTCAACCAATCTCCCACCCCCAAAGGGGTTGTTTCGCTCGGAATGGTGCTCCGAGTACGCCTTTGGGGATTACGAGGGTCGATAGGGGGTGCCTTGGGCAAGACCTTCTTTCCCTTCGCCTTCTTCTTTGGCACAGGGGCCGTAGGGGGAGGCGCAAAGAGGTCCACCTCTGAATCAGATGGCTGGACCTCTTTTTTCTTCACCTCCTTACGTGGGGGAGAAGCCAATAGAGGATTAGAAAGGACGTCCAACTCCTCGGAGCCCCACCGCTGCAGAGCGGGGGGCAAAATCAGAAGTGGCCCACAAGTGGGCAAGGTGGCTACCTCACCCCTGCCGTATCGGGGATCCCCACCGCTGCAGAGCGGGGGGCAAAATCAGAAGTGGCCCACAAGTGGGCAAATTGGCTACCTCACCCCTGCCGTATCGGGGAGCCCCACCGCTGCAGAGCGGGGGGCAAAATCAGAAGTGGCCCACAAGTGGGCGAAATGGCTACCTCACCCCTGCCGCCTGGCGGGTCCCCACCGCTGCAGAGCGGGGGGCAGAATCAGAAGTGGCCCACAAGTGGGCAAGGTGGCTACATCACCCCTGCCGCCTAGGGGGTCCCCACCGCTTCAGAGCGGGGGGCAGAATCAGAAGTGGCCCACAAGTGGGCAAGGTGGCTACATAACCCCCGCCGCCTTTTTTTTCTGCTGTAAATGCGTGTAACAAAAAACCGTCAGGTTGTGTAATTTTTTTTTTTGCTGTAAGTCGTGTAATTTTTTCTTTTCGCTGTAAATGCGTGTAACAAAAAAACCGTTAGGTCGTGTAATTATTTTTTTTTGCTGTAAGTCGTGTAATTTTTTTTTTCACTGTAAATGCGCGTAACAAAAAAACCGTCAGGTCGTGTAATTTTTTTTTTTTGCTGTAAGTCGTGTAAGCCGGCTTACACGACTTACAGCGGAAAAAAAAAAATTACACGACTATACGGTTTTTTTGTTACGCGCATTTAAACGGAAAAAAAAAAATTACACGAATTACAACGTACACTAACCACCACCACCACCACAACAACAACAACAACAACAACAGCAGCAGCAGCAGCAGCAGCAACTGGAGGGAGAAGGGATGGTTTTTGCCCGGAGTATTTCGATTGTGGTTTCTTTTGCTTGTCAGTATTGCATTGACAAGAGGGCGGGATAGAGGGTCGGGGCAAGCAGTACAAGCAAAATTGAGGTTAGCAATTACCTCAGTTTGGCTGCAGAAGGGGCACTGTTGGTCTTTGTTTGTCTTTCCAAAGAAAATGTTCGCAGTCGCCCAGGTCTTACGTCCGTCCCTAGGTGTTGGCAAAGGGGGGGGGGGGGACGGTCATCCTTGAAACATTCTTCTTGCCAATTGGCTAGAATGCACCGCAATTGTGTGTCCTTCACTTGCAAATTGTGGTGGGTGATGGGCTCGCCCCCAAAGCACCCCTAACCCCCCTCTAAACCCCCGAAAAGAAATTTCCCCAAGATTTGCCCCCCAAAATGACTAGCGCAACGTGGCGATTCTGTTGGGGCATACATGATGGGACCCGCTCCGCCCATGAATTCACTTTGGTGCGGGGGGAAGGGGGGGGGGACCTCCTTCCCCAAAGTGCCTTTGGCCCCTTTTAAATTCTATTGCCTTCGGCTGTGCACCTCGAAGAGAGGCTGACAGTCAGCCAATGAGTCATTTCGTTGGGCCAGCAGTCAGTCAGACAGTCGTTCGGGCAAGCAGGCAGGCAGACAGAAACACACAGTTTGGGTTTTTTTCACTGGCAGACTCGGCTCCAAGCAGTGGGGAGGACAGCTGCTATCAGAACAAGCAGCGGTCGGATGGTAATGCAGCCGACCGTCGGCTTTTAGGTCGGCGTTTCGAACCCCGGTCGGCCGACCATGGCGACGGCGTCAACGACAATAGTCGGCCAGCCAGGATTCGAACCGCCGACCGACAAGTCTGCAGTCGGCTGCATTAACATTTGACCGCTGTTTGTTCTGACAGCATCTCTTCTCCCCACTGCTTGAACCCGTCTGAGTACAAACTTTTGACCCCCCACCCCCACCCCCCCCCCCACCCCCAAAAAAAGTGATATCCAGTTTCAGGGGATAAGAGGCCTCAAAATCAAGAAATCCAATGGGGGATGGTCTTATTGGGCAAAACAATGATTTTACAAGGGGTTGGACATCAAATATCATGCCTTGGGGTGTGCTACGCGAATGACCCCGAAAAAGGAGGGTATACGACACCCGCGCCTACGCTTGATCTAACAACCTCTCTTCGAGGTGATTCTATTGCCTTCGACAAGTCCACATCGCAGAGAATCTACCCCAAGAAACACACACCCAAAATAGGGTAAAAACCACATAAATACGGGCTAAAACATGCTTTACACATCTTGGATGGTCATTTTAGGTGATCACAGTATCAAAAATAATAAGTTTCAGAAACTTCGCTGAAAAACTGCAGCAGCAGGTTGTGTACCGATCCCGTTTGCCCCCCCCCCGCCCCCCCTCCCCGCGCACGCGCGCCCAATACCCAAATAAGTTGAAAAACACGTAAATACGGCCGAAAGCATGCTTGACATACCTTGGATGGTAATTTTAGGTTATCACAGGGGGTACCCTTGCACTGCGCGCGCATTGCACGCTATTTTTTTACACCAAGTTGCCCCTGAAGAGTCCCCAAGCACACCCCTTCCAAACGCCCTTATATCACCCCCACCTCAGGAGCATGTCCCACTGTAGACCCTGGGAGACCTCCCTCAATGGGGGCGGGAGGTGGTCCATCTTCCACGAATGGGGGTGGAAGAATAGACCCGGGGGTGCTGGGTATGGCCGTCTAGCATAGCCCCGCTGCCGACCGTCTCGGGATGACGGCATGGTACGTCTTGGCTAGCATGAAGGATACTTGGCGGTGATCAAGCCCGTGAGGTCATCTTCAATTATAGTACTTGGACGTGATACAGCACTTGGAGAGGATGCTGGAATGTCCCTCGGCCTTGATCATGATCCTGAGGTCCGACATCAGCCGTGCCTGCTCGGGGTCCCTATGATGGGGCAAAAACAACATGGATACATCACCTCTGCCCTCTCGAGGTCCCATGGTGGGAAGAAATCAACCTAGGAAAGAGTGGATGTAGTGGAAATGAGCAAAAAAGAGTGAAAAAAGGTGGAAATGGGTGAAACTAGGTGAAAATCCAAAAATACCATATCCCCAATGTGGAAGAACTTTCCAAACCTACTCTCAAACAACAATGATGCCCCCCTAGTATCACAAAGTATGGGTCTCTAGTACGGCCACACGCCCGAATAATTGCACTGCGCTTGCACTGCGCGCGCACTGCGCTAAGTGTGCCCCCACAACATCAAAAAAATGAGTTTCGAAAACTTCGAATTTTGGGCCGTCCACGGTGAAAAATTGCATGCGCAGGTTGTGCACCGGCCCATTCACTCATGTAAGCCATTATTGGTGGAAACAGTCATTTCGCGTCTTTGGCACGGGTTTTGACCGGCCGTCGGCAGGGCTAGAGACTGCAAAAAACAGCCTTTCGTATCCTAGTAGGCATATACCGTCACAACATCTCCACTCACACCCCTCAGAGTGGGTAGCATGGGGTCACCGAGGTTGCCAAAACCGCCAACATAGCAAAAATGGCTGAAAAGTGCATAAACTGCATGAGCGCTCGTCCCACTCCGCCCCATACAAGCCCCATGGAGTCGGGACCCGGAAACACTTTTTCGGCTCAAAATCGAAAAAAACCAAAAGATTCATGATTTTCGACCCACAAAAAGGGGGAGTCCATTTTTCCACATTTTTGACCCCCCCCCCCACCCCTCCCTCAAAAGCCCAAAAAAGTGGGTTTCAAGTGGGGGGGGTCTCAGGGGGTCCGGACCAAAAACTCATTGGGGGATGCGTTTATTGGACAAAATAATGATTTTACAAGGGATTAAACAAACAATTCAACCCCTTGAGGTAGGGTCCGCGAATAGCCCCAAAAAGGCCCAAAGGGGGGGGGGGGTATGTGGCGTGTTCCCCTATATACGGGTCTGCGTGGCTTTGATCTAACAACGTTTGCGAGGTGATTTTATTGCCTTCAGCAGTGCACCTCGAAGGGAGGCTGACAAACAGCCAATCAGTCAGTTAGTCAGGCAAGCAATTAGTCAAACAGGCAAGCAATTAGTCAAACAGTCAATCGGGCAAGCATATAAGCAGACAGACAGAAACACACAGTTTGGGTTTTTTCGGTTTTTTCAGTGGCAGACTTGGCTTCAAGCAGTGGGGAGAACTGTCAAACCAAGCAACGGTTGAATGGTAATGCACCCAACCGCAAACATGTTGGTCGGCGGTTCGAATCCTGGTCAGCCGACCGAGCAGTCATCTCTGCCCATTCTCACCCTCGTTCAAACCCCGTTGAGCACAAACTTCTGAACACAAACTTTTGACCCCCGTCCCCCACCCCCCCCCCCCACCCCCAAAAAAAGTGATATCCAGTTTCAGGGGATAAGAGGCCTCAGAATCAAGAAATCCAATGGGGGATGGTCTTATTGGGCAAAACAATGATTTTACAAGGGGTTGGACATCAAATATCATGCCTTGGGGTGTGCTACGCGAATGACCCCCAAAAAGGAGGGTATACAACGCCCGCGCCAGCGCTTGATCTAACAACCTCTCTTCGAGGTGATTTGAGGTCAGCATTACACAACAAGTTGACAGCCGCCTCCATGAACAACAACAATGACAACAACAATCACAACAACAAAAATAACAAAAATTAACAACTCACAAACCAGCCCAAAACCC
Source organism: Eutreptiella sp. 'Long Island Sound 2002' (assembly GCA_964036045.1). Lineage (NCBI taxonomy): Eukaryota > Euglenozoa > Euglenophyceae > Eutreptiales > Eutreptiaceae > Eutreptiella > Eutreptiella sp. 'Long Island Sound 2002'. Next base: position 47,499,541 of record OZ038379.1, on the reverse strand, counting down.
AAGCCCACAGCTCAAAGTCCAAAGCCCAAACCCAACACAACCCAACCAGCCGAAAGCCAACCACCTGCCACCACCACCACCACCACCACCAGCACCAGCACCAACAAACAACAAGCAACTGAGAACTGCAACCCGATAACAACCACAACCACAAATCCACAACAATCAATGACCAACAATCAATAACCAACGACCACACCCACAACGACCACAACCGCCGCCGCCGTCATGGCATGTAAAGCATGTTTTAGGCAGTATTTATGTGTTTTCACCCTACTTGGGTATTGGGCGTTTGGGGGGGGGGGGGGGGGCTTGTCTCCCAATGGACTGGCACACAAATTGCTGATGCAGTTTTTCACCCTGGGCAGCTCAAAATCGAAGTTTCCGAAACTTGTTTTTTTTTTGATATCGTGACCACTCACAATGACCATTCCAGCTATGTGAAGCATAGTTTAGGCGGTAGTTATCTGTTTTTCACCCTATTTGGGTATTGGGTGTGGGGGGGAGCATCACCCAAGGGAGTGGTACACCACCTGCTGGTGCAGATTTTCACCCTGGGCAGATCAAAACTCGAAGTACTTGTTTTTTTGATATGGTGACCACTCACAGTGACCATTTCAGCTATGTAAAGCCTGCTTTAGGCGGTATTTATGTGTTTTTTTTTACCTGATTTAGGTAATGGGTGCGGGGGGGGGGGGGTTCAAGGGACTGGTACACAATTTACTGATGCAGTGTTTCACCCTGGGCAGCTCAAAAATCGAAGTTACCAAAACTGATTTTTTTGATAATGTGTCCACTAACAATGACCACCAAAGCAATGTAAAGTATGTTTTAGGCCGTAGTTATGTGTTTTTCACAGTATCTGGGTATTGGGTGTTGGGGGGGGGGGGTCTAACAACAAAAACAACAACAACAATAACGGCAGCAGCAGCAGCAACAGTACAATCAGCACAACCAACATAAACAACTAACAACCACACGCACAGGACAGAACTGACAACCAATGAAGAAACATCAAAAACATACCACAACCACAAAAACAGCAGTAGCACCAGTACTGTCTCTGCAATAGGGGAGCTTTGCAACTTTCACCTTGGCCCTAGTAGGTATGAAGGCCACCAAATGGGCCTCTCATTCATGCTATGATGCAGTTGTACTGTCACAACATCACAACTAAAATTGGGGACTACCAGAGCACGAAAACCAATCTAGCAGATCCGGGTTTGCAACAGCCAGGAACAAGCTTGCAAACTGGCTAACCCTCCTTCTACAGCGCTAATATCAGCAATTTGCACACGCTTATTTCGACTAGTCTTGTGTTGGCGATTACGTTGAGATGACGTCGAAAAACTTCAGGCTACAAAATGTCAGCTTCGTCTTTGTTTGAACCTCCATTGCTTGCATTCACTTGCCGGCATGCACATGCATGACTTTTCGTTTTTTCTTCGCGATACACCTTTGACGGTTATCTCTGATTCTACCCAAAATGTCCAAAGACCAGATACCGACTTCAAGTCTTTCGGTGCTGCTTCTATCTGTTCGGCTCTGTGCTGTAGTGATCCAGTTCCAATGAGCTGCGCATTTCGCTGGTATTTTCCTTGCGCCACATTATGTGAGCGAAATGTCATTGGACCAGGCGGTTGGTGGAAAATTGATAGCATGCAGGGAAGGTTGTCTGAGGGGTATGACAATCCACACACAGCCCTCCTCAATGCAAGAGTTTCAAATGGCTGCCAGCTTCTTGGATGAGTCATTCCGTGCCTCAAGAGCAGCCCGCACACCTTCTCCTGACCACAGATCTCACGGATACGGCGGGGCACTTAGTAGTCTTCGGTTGTGTACCCCTTGTCCCAAGCAGTGAACCAGCGGGGCTCGCGGTAGTTGCCATCATCGGCCATGAACATCTTCGGGCGGATCAGAACAATCTTCCGATTGCAGATGAAGACACGGCAGTTGTATGAGACGTTGCGGTGCATAATTGCAGCTCCAATGTCCAGCAGAATACCGTCAGAGAGTTCGGATTTGAGGATCTCCGCCAGCGATTCCCACGTGTGGTTGAAAGTGTCTGAAGAGTTGGGGTCCACAGCCGGATTCACGCAAAGATCCGGCCCATAATGGATGTCTTCGAAACTTATAACAGCCTTCCAGCCCACAAGACAAGGGGCTGGGGCTGTGCATCCGGCTGTGCCTCTGGCCGATGTTGTACAATCAGGACTTCATCAGAAAGCACAGGGTCGATCGCAACCTCTGGCTGCCACCAACAGCACATGCCTTCATGGAGCTAAACCAGTCTGTCTCAACGATATTCATCAGGGAGTGGAGAAAAACATATTGTGCTAAAAAAAACGCCTCTGGCAGGGAAGCATTCCAGCCCCCTTCCAAACTGCCTTCAAAGGCTCTAGTAACACACTACATTTTGTCGGCGGGTGGCTACTTTGAGACTGGCTCGTTACTGCAAACTGAGTGTTGGTCTGTTGTTGGAGGGTCGTCAAAGCTTCTGCGCGGAAATGCAAATGGCCCATAAAAGGAAGGGGGATGGGTTGCAGGTTGGGACAGCCCAATTCCTGTTAGGTGTGTGAATCTGCTGCAATCGTCTCACAATGCCCAGACGTAGCCTTGGCTGTCCTGGTGGCACATGCGCAGCCCTGATTGCTGCGGTGGGGCCTGTTTTAGGGGTCTCAAGCAGGCCAAACTGCCGCAGGTATTGCACTTCCCGTTTGGTCAGCGCCTCGGCTGAAGCACAGGTCCGCGGCATGCCATTTGTGGGAAGGCTCGAGTGCGATGTTTTCATGCGCTGCCATGTGTGAGACGCGCTGAATTCGGCCTGCCCCTCTTTTGGTGCACATGGGCCCAGTGCCCTAGGGGCCGTTGTTCTGCACCTCGACTTCCAACTCCTGAGATTTCCAGAAGTCACTGGCGTGGTTGACGCTGTGGGAGAAGGGCATGCTGCGGAGCTGTTGTGTTATACTGTGCACGCTGCACCGATGTGGGGCGGCAGGGTGACAGTGATGAACGAACGCGCCAGTGATTTCACTGACCCCACCAAGATCTCCTGCTCATGGACTGTCGTGGTGTGCACAGTGCTGCCTGTCTACGTTCGGTGATGCAGTTGGTGGGGCCATCACCGTCAGCACATCCTCTGAAGCTCCAGTAGGCCGTTTCACCGGAAGTGCCTGCACAGCAGGTCGGATCAGGGGGGAAAGTCTGTGGCAAAGAGATCAGGGATTCTTTTACCCTCACCCGGGCCCGATATCGGTCTTGGCTAGTGCATGGCTGGTAGGAGTTGTGCTACTGTGGACTACTTCTGGTGGTCGCCCTCTGATTTTCGGGCTGTCCGTGCCGTGCCCATCTTTCCTTTGCCTTCGTGGCTTTCCGTTGCCTCTCTTCTGCCGTGGGCGCCTTGCTGAGCTGCTCTAATGCGCATGGAAAATGTACATAAAAGAGGCATGGTCAGAGCACAGGAATCTGATGACCTAGCAATTAGCTCCTAGCTGACCACAAGCTGGTGCCATTCAATCCAGCCGGCTTGATGGGGCACACCTGTCTCCAAGAAATGATCTTCACAACCGTACCCAGAGATCTCCAGCTCAGGCCCAACACGGAATGTTGCCCCTTGTGCCTTAGCTTGCCTGATGGACTCCATGACCCGCTCCAAATTGCCATCGAAGTCCATGGCCCATTGGTTCAAGTTGCAAGTGGCAATGCGAACCAGCTTAGCCATTGTTCTGAAGTCTGAGAACAAATGGGAATCTAATCACATGCATGACAAGCCCACCCGGACTGCGCTTCGGTCGTGCCTCAATACCTCAGCGCGTCCAAATGCATAAATTGTAGAAATGCTGCTGCTCTGGACGGGAACGCTGGTACGCAGAAAGACAGAAAGGGTAAAGAAAAACAACCACAACAACATCATCAACAACAAAACAGACACTAAAGCCCACCACAAAGGTATTTTGTGCTGTGCAGCTCCACACCCCAACCACATAGGGGCCCACGGGCCCATGGGTGGCAAAACGTGTGATGGTCGCAAATGTGCCACATCCAATTTAAAATCCAAAGGCATCATCCCAAAGGCCAGCACAGAGTTGGGCATGTCTCAATTGCCCGAACCCAGTGTTGGGGGCCTACACCTTCTGAGACCCCCCAAGGCAGACTTGCACAATACTGTTCGGTTCAGTGTGGTCGGTGTGAAGAGACAAATACCTTGAGCCTATACACAGGGCTCATGGGGTTGTTGGCGCACAGCGACAGGTTTTTGAGGTTTCCAGACATTTTAGGCGGTAATGATGCCCTCTCAAAACTGCCTTGGCAGCAACATAATGCAAAGGAAAAAGCATGTTTCAATGACTGCAATCAGAGAAGCGCGACGCCCCCCCCACCCCGTGTCCAACGAACAATTATGTCCCCAAAAAATACGGTCCGAACGGGTAGTGTTCGTTGGACACAGTGTTCGGTGCGCACGACAATCTAGTGAAACGGCGGTAACACACCCCTTGGCACAAGACACCCATCCCATTCAAAGCACCTAATTAAGTACCTAATTAATTAGGTCCTCAAAAAAATACGGTCCGAAAGGGAAGTGTTCGTTGGACACGGTGTTTGTTGGACGGGGCCATGAGGCAACGGAAACTGGGTTCGCATACGCCCCCGTGTCACAGGCGCATGGTCATAACCACATTGTTCAGTGTTATGCTTGCAGCACTGCAGCGTAGACCAGTTCTGTACCACACCCGGTGGTTGCGGACTGTGCATTGGCTCTGTTCCTCTGAACAGTGAGGTCAGCTCGCACCCACCACCCACCCACAGTGCCGGTTAGACTCTAACCCTTGCCCTGCAGGTCGTGCCCCTGTCTTGCACTCATTCCCTGGCACGTGAGGACGTGTTGTACTCGTGCCTCAGGGGCGCAAAGGCGCTTTTGGTGGCGCAAAGGTGTCTCAACATTTCAGCATGTGCTCCTGCTGTCAGGTATCTCAACAGATCATTGCTGTACTGTGTGTGGCGCCTACCTTTTCTGCTCGACACCATGCATGCGCATGCTGCCCACTTTTCCTTGCCCACTGGCTTCCAACTGCCTCACTTGGGCCGCACTCTCGCAGCCCCAGTCATGCTTCGGCCTTTCAACACGTGACGACGTGTCGAGCCTGTGGCTCAGGGGCGCTACGGCGCCCTGTTTTTTCACCACTTGACTGTTCCGTGCTGTCTTGGCGTCCCATTCCCCTGGTCAGCTCGAACCCACCACCCTCCCTTTGCGCCGGTTAGCCCCCGTCTCTTGCTCTGTGGGTCTCTCTCCCACTCTCTCCCTCCCAATCTCTCTTGCTCTCTCTTGCTCTCTCTCCTGTGTCCCACTCTCTCTCTCTCTCCTCTCTGCTGCTCCTCTCTGCTCCTTTCCCACTGTGTCCTACCCTCTCTCTCTCTCTCTCTCTCTCTCTCCCTCTCGCCCAAAAAAGGGGGTTCGGGTCGTTTGGTGTATCTCTATCCCCCCCGGGGTTCGAACCATCCTCTACAGGACAGAAGAGGTGTGGTGTATCCACTGGGCCACGACGATTGGGTATCTGCACCATGCGCTCCAGTCTTTCTCTCCTGTGTGTCACCCCCTGTCATGCGTATCTTCTTTCGCATGGGGGTGTGTTCAGCAGCGTGTAGAGGAACCGCAAAGCGTCCCCGGGTACCGGGTCCGCCTGCCTGAAGAGCGTTTTTTGGAACAGCCGCAAGAGGTCCGCTCGGCCTGCCAGCCACACATGCATGCAATCTCCAGTTCTGCTCACCGAGGAGGGCACCGCTCTGTGTCCCTCTGCCGTCGGACAGTGGAGGATCGCCTCCCACTGGAACGGGTGCCACTTGCCTGCACTTTTGGGTCGCCACTGGACCTGCATGTTCGCCAGAGCCTGAGACTTCAGGGTCCAGTTGATCTGGACCATCACCGAGTAGAGCTCCTGATTGCTCATCAGCAATGGTTCCCCATGGTTGTCCACAATCTCACAGTGCATCCTGGTGTCATGTGGTTGGTCCAGTCGGAGCCAGATCTGCTGGTTGCGGGCCCAGGCCATTGTGGTCAGTTCTGCTTCAACTGCTTGCAGTCCTTCATTCGCAATGGCGTCTAGCTGGCTCAGTGCTTGCACTTTGAAACGCTGGCGTTCTTGCTGAGGCTTGACCTTCTTTGGGGTTGGCTGGATGTGTGTGTATGGGCCATACCGCTGCTGATGTGATCCCTTCTCCTGCTGTGTCCTTCCAGACGGCATTACGCCTCGGTGCCTGTCCGCGACAGGACGCGGCTCTTTTGTGTGCTGCTGCTCGCCGCGATAAAACGCAGCTCGTGTGACGAAAAGCTCTGCGTCTGAACACAGATTTCAGACATGCATGCATTGTTGTGCTTGAAACCTGTGAAATGTCCGCACCATTATGCAGGGGCTACTGGCTCTGTCATTATCGACCCTGTCTTGGGTTCCTGCGTTTCCTGAGCCTTCGCTTCTTGCGCTGCCGCCTGGTGTCGCTCACATCAGTGCTGAAGGACAGTGTGTCCGCTGCTGACAGTTCATTCAACAGTTCTCCCTGGTGTGTGTGTCCTGTCCTCATTTCCTCATTTTCCGTACTGCTTGAGGAGTATGCTCCCACCTGACTTCTCTTCCCGGCGTCGCCATTTCCTGGAGCAGCATTTCCCAGACTGGGACGTGGACCTGCAGCTTTCCAGACGTGGTTGTCCATCCCTTTGACTTCCAGTGTTGGGCCCTGCCAGTCGCTCCCAGCCGCAGGTATTGCGAGTCAGTGAGGAGGGCCAGTTTTGGCACCCAAAACCCCTATAAGGCTTCTACGGCTGCCCAAAGCTCTGCTCCGTTATTTGTTTGCCTGTGACGTGTTGGTACGTAGCCGCAGAAGCGTACCTCTGGTCCTTGATCATCTTCCGCCGCGAACACGCCAAAGCCCCCGGCCCTGCGCATGTCCTTGTGGCCCAGTCTTTTCGACGATCCGTCCGTGTACACTATCTTGTAGCCCTTCGCCACCAGTTTTGCAATCAGATCATGCACTCCTTGTAGCACTCCCGGGCCTGCCTGCCTCGGGCGCTTCGGGCGTGATTCCGTTTCCCTTTGCCAACTGTGATTGTTGGCTGATCTCTCTTGAGTGAAGCACTCCGTGTGTGTTTGCCACCATGCATTCAATCCCCCATGAACTTGTACTTCCCCTTGTCGCGGCTGCACTCCGGTATCTGGAAGTTGCTCCAGTGACTTTTGAAAGCCTCTCCACTGTTCCCTGCGCTCTCCTATGTAAAATCCCACCCACTCACACAGCTCCCTTAGCCATGTTGTCAGGTATGACGTGAACACCGGTGACGCTCCTGCTTTGACTTCGCATCGGTACCGCCAGTGGGCACTTCTTGCTGACCACATTGCCCAGCCTTGGTTCGTGTTCAGTAACCATTCCTGGTTGTCGGACTCCATCATGTCTCGAACTGTCGATGTCCCGTTATCAGTTTCCACCTGGCCATAGTAGTGCTGTATAACCGCCGCCGCCGCTTTGAACATGGGGCATTCGACCATCGCGTGCTTAACCGTCTCCTTTTGTGAGCACACCGGGCACTTGTCAGTGCCTGACCTCTTGTAGACTCTTGCATGTACAGTCAGTTTGTGCCACAGCGCCTTTTGCGCAAAGTCCCGAACCCTCGGCGGTAGCTGTGCCTGTGCCAACTGTTCCCATACCTCCGGTGTTTGCGGGTCGCGGACCCCTGGCTGAGAGGCGTAAAACTGAAGCAGCCATGCCCTGGTCCAGTTTTGGGCGTGGACTGCGGGGGTATCAAACCCCCCTTGTGACGGGACTTTGTTGAGGAGTCGTCCGCCATGATTGTAGACCCCTTTCCATGTCCGAGGCAGGACGGGGGGGGGGGGGGGATTCTTGGGTGGCGGCCTATAAGTACCACTGTGGGCAATTTACTGCTTGGAAATTTTAGGGCTGTTGTCTTTGTGGGGGAACGTTTGCCCAGCGCATGCCCGGTGCGGTACCTTTGTATTAAGTATCCTGTATCTAACCCCAAATTTATCCTCACCTAGGGAAGTCCCCCAAGTAGGCTGCACTAGACCGCAAACCTTCCATGCAAAGCACGTTGCATAAGCCGAAATATGAGAAATCAACCACACAAAATGTCACTCCCACCACTTCCAACCACCACCCTTGCCATCATCATAAACTGGCATCCGGTGGTTTTCATCAACCAAGGTACCACACCCACCAATGTGGTCCGAAAATTTGTATTGTCCATGGTTGTTGTGGTGCCTCAATGCCTTGTGGTCAGTTATTGGCTAAGTACATCTTCTGTGCTCGTGTATGCACACTGGGTTCAGCCTGCATTCACCTGATGCATATGTTGTTCACTGTACCTCAAAATCTGTAAAATCCTGTGAGTGTTGCGGAGACGGCGTGTCCAAATTGATAAATATATTGTCTAAGGGTTGTGTTTGATCCGGTGTACAAATGATCACGCTGGAGTCCGCCCTACTGAGAACCGACTCCACGGTATGAAATCATTCGGCTGTGGTGGAGGTGTGCTCTCCCTGACCCCCACAATGTGTAGGTCATGACCCCCACAATGTGTAGGTCATGCTCCGGGTCCTCTCCCTCCCCATCCAGGGGGGGGGGGGATTCTCGGAGATCGGACATCATGCTTAAACCCCCCCCCAGAGCCAAATTTAAAAAAGGGGGGGTTTTGGGGGGGGGGTTTAAGGGGGTTTTTCGCTGCGCGGGGGTATTGTCCACGGGAAGGGTACCCCGGCCCCCCAAACCCCCCCCAATGAAATACATAGTGTTGGGCACCTCCGAACAGTTGGGTATGTGGCCCAGGTGTGATCCGACAATTCGCACCGCCCCTAGCGACGTCTATGGTAGGGTTTCATTGGCTTGGGTATTTCCGGCCGTGGGAACCAGAAACCTCGGGACTGTGGGTCTCCGAGGCGGTCATGGGGTTCGAAATACACCATGGGGTTAGAATTGCAGCATGGGGGTTGAAACGCATCAAGGTCGGTCATGGGGTTCGGAGTGCACCATGGGGTTAGAAATACACCATGGGGTGAGAAATGCGTCAAGGGGAGGGCATAAAGAAGGGGTGTGTGTGACTATACTGGTCGACCGACACAACTCGGGAGGCCCTTAAGGCTATGGCGGGCCAGGCCTCCCTCCCCGCGCCATTGTGTGGGCCTTCCACTCCTAGTGTGCATGCTACTACAAGGGAAGGAGAGGGAGAGCGAGGAGGTGTAGGGGGTGGGGGACGTGTGTGCATGTAGCTCCGCCTACTTCTTCCGCCCTGACGTCTTCACCTTGCAACGCTTCTTAGCACTTTGCTTGGGAGTGGTGATGGGCCGCTTTGTGCCCTTGCCGGGCACAACTTTCTTTTTGGGGAGAACTTCCACCCCGGAAGAAGAGGTAGAAGAGGAGGAAGATGAGGAAGAAGAGGAGCTATTACCGTCTTCGGAAGTTGCGGAACTCTCGTTACCGCTGGGTGAATCATGATCTGCGGAAGACCCAGATTCCACAGAGCTTGCATCCTCCTCCGGTTTCCACTCCCAATCGGAGCGGCCAAGAGAGGCTTCAGAGAAGGATGCACTCTCGTTGTCGGCCACCTTTGCGACTTTCAAGGTGATCTTGGGCTTCATCACCATGGGGATTTTTTTGGCTCGCCCCTTTTTTTTCGCATCGTCCTGGCTGACTGCAACCCATTCCGTCAGATCAACGGTGTTTGGTGCCACGGTTGGATGGCACCGTGCCAAGTGAGTTTTGATGTTCAAAACCCACGGGGTGCCACTGCACCCGGGAATAGAACATTCACGGGGGATGTTTTCTTGTTTGCGCATAGCGAGCTTCATTGGGACCACACACGGGCAAGTGCTACTGATTTTCTTGCGCACAATACTTGTGGTACGCGTGCCTATTGTGCGCCCACAAAAAACACAAGGTCCGGTCTCACCACGCATCCTTGGGTCCGTTACCACCTCTCCTTTCTGCAAGTGCACAGCCACACTTGCGCATCCTTGCCAAAGCAATGGCAACGCCACAAAACAAAGAAAATATTGTTGCTTCCGCGGGCCGCATGCTAGTATGTGCCACACTAGCCGTGTGAACTTGCTACACGAGGCATACATTAAGAAGGGTATTCCGCTACAAGCAACTTGCTAGTGCACTTGCACACCCGAACTGCCCGCCTCGTGCCGGGCGCGTCTTGTCGTCGCTCCTACAGCAAGGCCGCAGTGTAGCGCACTGTCTTGAGATGTTGCAACGGGGCTACCGTGCCAAGTACACTCAAAACGAGAGGGACTTCGGATTGCTCACCTTGCGCATTGGTGGCCCACGGCTCTTGCATGCCGCAAACCATGCAGGGTGCCCCAAGTAGGGACCAAGTGCTCCCCAAGCACAAACATCGACCAATTGCTTATGGGAAGACAATAACGACAGAAGACATGTTGGCCGTCTTGCCAAGCAAATCGCCTTTTTGTGCATACTCCATTTGTGTGGACGAGGTGGACATTGTACCATCATTGGTTGGCGGTCCATCCGCGGTGCTTTATGGATTTTGCATGGAGCATGCAGGTGTTCCTGAAATTCAAAGTGAAAGTGATTTGCTTGCCCTTCGCCAGCAGCCACAAGCTGGTACCATCCACCGGGTGTCGGTCTGTGCCGTTTGGCTCATTGTCCCCATGCATCGTGAGGTATCCTACCGTGACACATCTCGGATTGCATTTAGTGCCATTCACCGTTTTTGTGTGTTCTTTCGCTTCAAATCACGGCAACGGTCAATAAGGGGGGCTAGAATTAGAAGTGGCCCACAAGTGGGCAACGTGGCTACATAACCCCTGCCGCCTGGGGGATCCCCACCGCTTCAGAGTGGGGACCAGAATCAGAAGTGGCCCACAAGTGGGCAAGGTGGCTACATAACCCTTGCCGCCTGGGGGATCCCCAACGCTTCAGAGCGGGGGGCAATATTAGAGGTGGCCCACAAGTGGGCAAGGTGGCTACATAACCCCTGCCGCCTGGCGGGTCCCCACCGCTTTAGAGTGGGGGGCAGAATCATAAGTGGCCCACAAGTGGGCAAGGTGGCTACATTACCCCTGCCGCCTGGGGGATCCCCACCGCTTCAGAGCGGGGGGCAGTATTAGAGGTGGCCCACAAGTGGGCAAGGTGGCTACATAACCCCTGCCGCCTGGCGGGTCCCCACCGCTTTAAAGCAGGGGGCAGAATCAGAAGTGGCAGCAGTCAGAAATGGAAAATCTTATTTTTGGGGGCCATGCCACAAAGCGTGGATTTCAGAGTGGGGGGATAACATCAAAAGTGGCTGAATTGGGGGGAGGGACGAATCTTTGGATGTGCAGCCCAAAAGAATACCACCAAATTTTTTTTTGCAGAAATGGTGTGTGTGCGTCGAAAAACACCCTTAAAAAATCCCCACAGACCATTTTAAAAAAAGGGGGGGTTTTCCAAAACCCCCCACGCTATCGGATTTCTCAGAACCCCCCCCCCCCCCCTGTCCCCATCCTTTCGCACAGCGAGCAACAGTTTATTGGCAGTCCACAGTGGACTTCAAAGCCTACCCCGGCTGGCCAGTGTATCCACGTGTTCATTCTCTGTCAACCCTGCATGTGAAGGAACACGATACACTGTCACATGTGGCCCATAGGACTCAAGGAAAATTAAAATTCTCTTCCACAAATCTGCATGGGCCATTGGCCCAGCCGCTGTGTGCCAATTATTGCGGCGCCATCGCTACGCCCACCCGTTACACCCATTGACAACATACTCCGAGTCACACATGACAAAGGTCCGTCTATACATGGGTACCTCATAAAGGGCCTTCAGCAGTGCCAAGAGCTCCGCCTTGCCTATAGTCTGCGACTCCGACACGGGCACAAACTCCAATACATTGCATTCCGGCCGATCTGGAAAATAGACTCCAGCCCCCCCCCCCCCCCAAACTCTGGTCGGTTGGACGATCCATCGGTCCATATCATCTCCCTACCCTCCCCTTGCAATCTCTCCACCAACTCTCGTGTTTGTTGTGCTTTTTCACTTTTTCTCAGCTGTCGGCGTCTCGGCTTCAATTGTTGGGGGGTCGGGGAGCTGGGGCGAGACGCTGCCAGGGGGGCAAAAATCTAGCTCCTTTTTGTTAAGTATTTCTGTAGCACAGCAATGAACTTACCTAGTTCTGACCTCTGGACACTCAAACCCTTGAAAGACGCCCAGGGCACTCGCCCACTCTGAACATGCCCCTCTACCACAAAGTCGAACTTGCACAACCGTCAAATCCATGCTTGTTGACCCCAGGCAATGCTTTGTTCAGCAGCAAGGGAAAGCCCACTTGCCCACTCTGAACATGCCCTTGGCGCACAAAGTCCAACTTGTACAAACCCCAAATCCATGCTCCTTGACAGTACATACATGGTGAAACCCAATCACTTGGCCATTACCGATAGGGTGCTGAGCACATGTTCCCCATAGTTCAAGCGGCAACAAAGCATCACATTTGGGGGATCGCAATTGAAAAGAGATTTTCCATGTGTTTTTAATTTGTTGAATATTTGACGCATGGACAATAACACCCACCACATTATGTGGACAATGGGGATTCTTGAGCACGTGGTCAAATGTGGAAATAGGAGTGGGTGGAATTGGAAATTCATTAGGCGGCACAAGAGTAATCATTGTGTAATCCGTTGCCGTCAACGCCCACTCTGAATTTGACGAATATGCCTCACATTTCGTTCCCTTGATGTATTGGTGCTAGGCCGCATCAATAGGGTAACCAGCATTCTTTTGAAACTTGGAGACAAGGTTTGACAAAAACTCTGAAGAGGAACCCCAATACGTTACGTCAAACATAACTTGTTCCTTGTCCAACCAATAAGTGGTGATTACGTGACGGGTTTGGCCATAGTTCCTTGCATCTGCCACCTCATGAATATCAGAGCAACCCATGTACTTGGCATTCAACGATGCCGATGCAGTAGCCGCATTCAATTTGTCCAACTTGTACAAACCCCGATCCATGCTCCTTGCCCGTACTCCAAAACACTGTTCAGCAGCAAAGAAAGCCCACTAAGAGGGTTGCCATTGCTAATGGCAATGCAAATCAAGTTATCATGAATGATTCGGACTTGTCCCCATCTATTAGGGAAGATGTTGTTAAATGGGCGAAAAGCTTTGATTCCAACAAAGTGCAACCAATTGGTCAAAGTAAGAAAGTGATTGATTTCCAAACTTTTTTGGACACCAATCCTAATGAATGGAAATATCCATTTGATATTCTTTCTTTCCAACGAGTAGGGAATCCAGTTACTCACAATGCATGTGTTGATTGTGGTACCAAAAAGCCCAATGAGGATTTCAATATGCCAGCCAATGACTTTGGTGAAAAAATATTTCAACAACCCAACTTTGTTGATGCCTTTGTGAAAGAGAACTGCATTGGACATTGGTGTCGAATCTTTTCTCAGCATCGAAAAAACCCAAGGTACAAAGAATCCATTTATCGCATTTCCCATTTTGAATTTCTCTCCAATGAAGAGGCGGCAAAAAATACACTTCTTTCCACTCCAAGTGCAACACTAGTATCCAACCCCATTGAATGTGACTTGCAAACACAAATGGACCGTTTGTTTGGATGGCATGCCAAATTCCCACAAAGCCGTCATACAACCACTAGTAGTGTCAATGCCTTTTTGCGCAAGCAAGGTGGGCATTTTGATGTGACAATGCTCTTGCAAAAATGTGCCAATGTACAATTGGACATTGATATTTTCCAAGATTTTATCTCTCGCATCCTACAAGTCACCAATCCCAATGACCGCGTTGATGTGCTCATGGCGCATCGCTCCAATTTTCCGTTTCCGGAATAGGAATTGTTCTTGGATGGGATCACAGTAAGATGCATGAACGAGCTCATCCCCACACTGGCGCCACCAGTCACACCATCACCACAAACACCAAACACCCTAGCGCATCCGAGCTCCAAAATTTCAGTGATTCCTTTCGAACTCCCATCGGATGATGATGGCAAGGAAAAGGACTCACCACAAAAAGAGGCATCCGGGAAGAAAAGTACTTTTGCGGGAAAACCGCCAAAAAGGCCTTGTTTGGAAAAGGATCACCCACCTGCCATGTCCGGAGGAGAAAAGAAGAGTGTCACTCCCGAGAACTCCAAAGAAAAAACTCCAAAAACGTTGGAGGTCCCAAAGCTAGGCAAAGCCAATGATACGGATGATGAATAGTTCCGTTCATCACATGTGTGCCTCACGACATACACATGTGGGCTTTCCCATGTGCATGTGGATGTGATATCCAGTCAAAAAATAACATGTGTGCCTTACCATGTTAGGAATTTGATTGGCGGGTGTTTTCCTTTGAGGCCCATATGATAGGTTGTAAATTGGCTACATGCCTAAAAGCACGCCAAATAGGCTTTCTCTTGACGTGTTATTAAGCATTCATTCAATTATCGTACATGGCCAGATGATTACACCTTATATTGTCAATCAGCACGTGTACCTTGACCAAGAGTTATGATACGGACATGAGTGCTCATTTTCATCACATGTGTCCTTTGCCATGACCACAGGCAGGCTTTCTCATGTGGATATGGATGCGATTTCAAACAACCAACGTGCGTGCCTTACCACGTTAGGCTTTGATTACCAATTTTACTTTGAGGAGCACGGCAAGTACGCTTTCTTTTTGACGTGTTTTACTGGGCATTTCAATCTTCAGAATTAACCAAGTGTTGACACCCGCTTTTATGTAAAGTGTCAACACGTGTGCCTTAGCATGTACCCCAAATTGACAATATGAACGATCAGTAGGTCCGTAGGTAGACCCATATACTCACGCGGACAAAATCAGAAGTGGCTACATCTGCCTTCTGGGGGGCCCAAAAATGGGCGGAATTGCTTCGTAGCCCTTGCGTTCTCGGGGGTCCGCAGAAGAGGGGACAAAATTAGAAGTGGGTACATCACCCCTGCCTTCTCAGGGGTCCCCATAGTGGGGAAGGATCAAAGTGGCTACACAACCCCTGCCTTCTTGGGGTTCCCCATAGTGGGGAGACATGAACAAGAGACAAAGTGGTGCCTCTTCTCCATGCAAGAGTGGTGCCTGTCAATTGAGCAGCCCGCCCCCAGATTTTAGGCGCTCTATTGACGACCCCCCAGTTGAAAACCCGCCACCCCCTGACACTCAAAATAAATGTGTCTATTCTTTTTTCGACTCACGCAAATGACTCGTGTGACACTGGAGAAAAATATACATATATTGGAACTTTTTTTTAATTTGTTTTACACTCGCGTGACACTTCACTCCATGCTCATGTTGTAGCGTGTTCTTTCAAGCGGAGCTGCAGTGGGGCCATTCAGATGCATTAAAAGGGAGAATCTTTGGGTTGACTCAACCTGACTTATTCTTCTTCATGCCAGACTAGGAGGTTGGGTGGCAGCCAACAGCTATCAACCCCTCACCTCACTGGTGCAACATTGCATGGCAGACATGACTGAGGTGTTTCTGGCGACACAAAACTCCCCAATATTGATACAACTACTCGCCATGGTGTTTGCCGTGCAACTGCCAGACCGGAATGCGTGAACACAAATTGCAACAGGGAACACAGATGGAGCTATCGATGAGGAGGCAAAAATGCACAACAAAAGACATATCACATATTTCGTCCAGCCTGAGTGGGCAGTGCAAGGATCCACAAAAGGAATCGGCAGAGACTCGGTATGGAGCATGAGAGCTGACCAACTTTGCAAAAACCCCACGATACAACGTGCTGAACAAGCATGATGCACAGTTAAATGAAAAAGGAGGAAGACACATCCGTGCAATTCAGTTGCAATCATGCAGGATCCCCGAGGTGTGCGAAGGCGGTTGTTCAGCAACATAAAACCCGACTATCAGGAGGGGTCACTTCTCATTGCAATCACAGCAGTGTGGTGCTGCCCCTCTGCCCTCGCTACCTGGCAAACTTGCAGCGGGCCGTTCACCATGAGCAACTATTGTGCCTACAGCAGATGCAACAATGATTGCTCTGGGTTGCAAAATTCAACGAGCATGCGCAAGAAGGTTTTGTAGATTTGGACAGGGGTTTGTTGCGCTGGCCAAATAATTCTTGTCTCCATCCAGATCAACTGGGCTTTATTGCAGGGCACTTGACCTTAAGAGCACCCCTCAGGCCTGTTTCCTTCAACATGCCAATCCTCTTTTCAGTCTAGTGATGAAGGCTACTGTGTTGATGTTCGTGTGCCTTGAGGCGCTACTCCAAACCACATGAGGCGCGGTTTCCGCAATTTTTAGTCCTTGTACAGCAATTGATGCTAATGCAACAAAGGGGCTAAAACCTGAAAAACCCAAGTGGGTGCCAGCAAGGGTCTCGACCTATTTGCTGGATGCTTGAATATTATGCGGCAGACTTTGCCCTTTATTCTAACCATGGTGAAAACCAGAACCTCTTTATTCGATCTCCGGCTCAAATAAAATGTACGTGTGCGTTCATGCGAGCAAGCGTGTGTGCGTGCGTGCCATAGATTCGGGGGGGGGCTCTATCGCATGAAAGCGGGGAGCTTCTATGACGGTCCGTGAAATGGGCTGGCGCTTCAAGGGGGGGGGGGGCAGAGTTCCACTGCAGAACTCTGTGTACCAGAGATTCCATGGCCCACCTTGAGCACAATAACAAGCGCGCACGAGGACATAGACACCATCAGCCCTAAAAAGCTGCAATTCTCTTCCAATCCTTTTGTGTACAAAGACACTGGTGAATGCGGGCAATAACCCCTCAGCGTGCACAGCTACAGTATGATTCACTCAACAGCATGTGGACGAGCATGTGTCCTGATGTCAATGAACCGGGCCGGTTCATGGAGCCCCCCCCAAAAAACTGTACACAGTATGTAGGGGTGGAAACCTGCATCGACTCAAAGCCCATACCGATGTATTATGCGTGAGGAACTAAAAAACAAAAACAAATCACCATCCTGATCTTGGACACTTCAGATCACCTTGATCCCTACTGATGATTGCACTGCAGTGTGGCTGCAGGCCATTGTAACGCTGCTTTTTAGCTACAGATGCACAGGGGAAACCTGAAAGAAAATCCAGATTGTTGTGCTCGGGGCCAGAAATACACGCTAACTTTGGCTCCGCATCAAAGAATGGTGGTCATCATCCGAAACGCATCAAAGAATGGTGGTCATCATCCGAAATGAAGGACGCTCGAATTTGTAGCCCCTTCAAAAGGTCAAGGCCCATCAATCACACCGAATGCCAGCCCGCCAAAGATGGACAAAGGTCATTCGAGGAATCTATGAGATCAGCTATCATGGAATAGAAGGTGAGAAGGTTAGATCCGAACGCACCAGAGCCACTAAAACATTCCCGTTTGTGGTAGATGCAGACAGGCAAATAACATTGTGCGGGACTCATAATGTCCGATGCGCGAATGAAACACTCTGCTCTCTACGCACCAAACCCTTGCGTTTAATGGTCAAATGGGAACTATGCCCCAGGCACTGAGACGGGTCAGGGCTGCTGGTGGGGGGGCAGCTTTCGGTGTTACGGGGCCAGGCGCTTGCTTGGTTAGATCCATTCTCCTCCATCCTAAGCCAAATTGGAGAGGACCTCCTACTTCTTGCAACAGCATATTGCTGCTGGCCCCTGGTGTGTGGAGCATGCAGCAGTTCCCCTCCCCGCCCCGTGGCAGTCAATGCACTGATTGTTCAAGCCATGCTCCAGCTGGAAGCGAGTACCAAAAATTTGGCCTTTGAGTTGGCCCGACAGCCCCTCTTGACTGGTGAAGAACCCCAGTTCCCTCTTCTCTGTCGCTTCTTCCCGGACACCGATATTCCTGTTCCCTGGTCCTCTCCAACTTGCAACTCTCCCTCATTGCCCCTTGCTCCCCAGCCACCCGTGTGCCCGCCATGTATTCCGTCCAGCCGGTGATGGACCACTGCATGCTGCTCTCCCCTGTTGGTGCTTGTGGGGCGCGTGCTGCAGTGTCCAGGTCCTTTGCCCTTCCCCTCTTTTGGGATCTGGAATGGGAGAGGTTGGAATGAGGCTGGCACGGTGGGCCTTTGGGAGGGGTGGAGGTGCTATGGTGAGGGATGCACCATGGCACTTCCCCATAAGAACATGATTGAGGGCTTGCTTCCATTGCACAGTGGCACTTCATATTCCCAGATCCTTGGTGCAATCCGACACGCGCCAAATGACGAGGAAGAAATAAGAATGCTAACTTCCACACCTCGCCCCATTTTTATCCCCTGTGTTCAGCACACGTCCTCGAAACCTCAACCAACCTCCAGCAGCCGTTCTAGAGGGAGGTCTGCCCCCACCTAACCACTGGTCAATGGAGGTTGCAACAGGAGTGAGCCAGACAGACAGTGTGCGTGGAGTGCCCAAAGGTTCCACGCCCACCCCATTTATGTTTGACCCTGGTCCCGAGAAGAGCTGTCTGGGTTGGACAAACTTCAACTGACTGTGTTGCAGGCCTGGGTTTGGGTGTCCAGGCTGAAGAACACCAGGAGTACAATGTGACAAAGCACTCAGAAAACTGCTCACTGCTGAAGAGCGTTGACAGATAAGATGATGGTGTATTGGTGCCCCCATGACCATGAGGAAGCTACTGTTTAGCCTGTTGGTGCCGAACATCGACCAAATAGCTGGCATTACGGTTTTGAAAGGATTCCCCTGAAAGTGGAAAGTGGGCATGGAGACAAGCGATGCCGTGGCCGCCTGCAACAACAGGCTGACCAGGCCCTTTCCCCGTGACACAGCGCCCACCCCACACTCTCTTCCACCATTCCCACATCAGCTACCAAAAAGGCGCGCGGAGAGTCCTGAGCTCTGTGCGCTCAACCTTGCAGCAGTGTCCCATTGTTGCCACCAGCTAAAAACACACCAGACATATGCAGAATCAATATTACCGTACTTGCTATTGAGCACCGCTGTCCATGCAGACTCATCCTTGCCAGCAATACAGCTCACTTGAACTGGCAGTAGAGAAGGGGAAGAGTGAAGGAAGCGAAACAGAGGAGGTGGGGTACCTGCCCAACTCGGGGCATTTTCCGTTCTCCCTTTAAGTCTCCTTCTTCACCCCCGGCATCTTCCCACGCTTCATCTTACCACACCGCTGGAAATCCATCCAACTGCCCCGCGTCTGCTTCAGCATGGACTCCTCCCTTTGCGCTTTCTCCTTCTTGGCCTTTTCTTCCTGCCGCTTCTGTTCCTTTGCCTGCTGCTCCTTCCGCGCCGCATCCACGCGCTGCTCCAGGTCATCTGATGTTGAAACTTTGGGCATCTTTGGCATCCGCTCGTCGCTCAGCACCGTCTCACCGGCATCACGGCGCCGCTTGTTGTCCGCCTGTGGAGCAGGTCACAGACCGTGCAGGTTTGATGGTCACGGGGTCTGGAAAGTGCGGGTCAGAGAGAAAGCCCAGACAAACGCGGTGCCCAGCACTTCTGGCTGGACGCCTGTTTGGGCCTGAGGCGCGCGAAGACCTTGTGGCACGCTGCTGCAGTCGCAAATGCCCCCAGGATCCAGCGTAGCAGCGGACGTCCTGCCCTGCGTCCTCTGCCACGGTCCGATGATTCGGTGTTTTGTCCCAGGTGGAGTGTGAAAGCCCTGCCTCTCCGCCTTTGGAGGCTCTGGGTGCTTCAAAGGTTTTGACCAACCGGTCAGCTCAGCGATGGTGCCCGTGGGTTGTGTTCCCCCTGTCCAAGGCGAAAATATGGGGCCCAACAAGAGCGACGGTTGGCCTTGCGAAGAGCTCTGAGTATGACCACGTGCGAATCAACGGCTACGGTATATCTCACCAGTATTTGGTGAGGCGGCGGGGTAGTGGGGTGTTGAGATGGGAGGAGGCAAGGAGGGGTACAAGGAGGGAGAGAGCGAGCGTGTGTGGCAATGGCGTCCATGATAAACAGCCACGTTCCAATGTAGGGCATACAGCAACCCTGAGGGTGACAAAGCTGTCCCGTGATACCTGTGACGGAATCAATGCACACCCCCGGTTGGTTCAACAGTTGAAAACCGTTTGCAACACAATACTTCTCTACCGTGCTGTAGTTTCTACGCATGCTGCAAATGCACAAAAACTGCCACGTGTGAGAAGGCATGCAAAAATACTGATTCGACGTGCACCAACATGCTGCCCAGCAACGCCTCAACACAGTCCCAAAAACCTGCTTTGCCTGCATGGCTGAAGGATCCTGTTCGAACTGCTGCCGACGTTCCTTGTTGTTCCACATCTCCTTAAAACTATCAAGCACATCCTCATCACTCAATAGTGTCATGGCTTTGGTGAGCTCATCGAAGGCCTCTGCCGCGCCCTCAGCTTGACACTTATCCGGGTGGACCTTCAGAACAAGCTTACGGTGGGCCTTCTTGACGTCATCAACAGTGACGTCAGGTAGCTCGAGGCCGAGAATCTGGAAGTAGTTCTTGGCCGCAAGAATGCGGCGCACTTCCGCTTCGCCGTCAGCCATTGGGACGCCTGGAGCTGCAACAAAAAAACCTATGAATGGAATTAGCTTGAGGAGGGGCCGCGACACCTTTCAGATCCCAATCCGCGTGTGGGGCTGGGGCTGGGGCACGACGCAGATGTTGGGAGGGGACGGCATGAATGTTTGATAGGATGGCATGTAAAGTGTGTGTGGACAGGGATCTTCTTGACAAATCAATGGTCAACAGCCTGATCGTCTCTCCAATGTTGGAGACATTTCCCAACAAAAATTTGCAACGGCAGTGTGAATGCTCCCTCGTAGCCGGTTCACTGCACGAGTGGAGGGTGGTAGTATGCACACATGTATGGATACCAACTCACAGCACTAAATTCGAAATCCTCCAGCACTACACCCACAAGTCCTCATCTGCCGCAAATCAAAGCACGGAAGCAGAGCCATGAAAGCAGCCGCCGCTGGTTAAAAAACAGGCACCACAACACAGGTGGTGAACCCAGCGTGTGTCAAGCCATACAAACATCACCACGGGCAGGGCGAGACAGTGCATCACCACCGGCAGGGCGAGACAGCGATGCGGCCAGGGATGCGGCTAGGCATGCGGCCAATATCTTAGAAGCAAGACAGAGTGAGTGCAGAATTGTTACGATGGAGATAAGAGAAAAGACTGTACTTTCTGAGTCGACCTTTTTCGACTTAGATGGGAAATGTCTGGATGGCGACCCTTTAACAGTAGCCTACCTCAGTACCGCACCAGGGGGTGACATAAAGGAGAGAGGCCCAGTGGTTGCATCATGCAGGTTATCAATTTTTCTGAACACCTCAACATGTTTGAAGCTTTCCATTCAGGTTCTGTTATACACATTGTGGCTATTTACAGTACAAGGAGGGGGGTTAACAAGATACCGGTGGCAATTTGTGGCTACATTCGCGCCGGGAGTAACTTCACCATGTAGGGAAAAAGCTGTACCGGAACAAAAATGGCCCGCAAGAAGGCCATAAAAGGAAGAATTGGGGATGCGTTAGAGACTGTAAAAGGATGATTTTTTTTGCAGGATGCAAATTGGTATAAAAGGAGGATTTGAGGGACGGTTTGCAAAATATTTAGGGGAGTTCCAGCAGGATTTAGGGTCTATTTCTAGTAGGAAAAAACACAACGGTGGCAAAGCCTTTTTTTACCCCTTGGAAAATGTTCTCAAATCGCCAACAAGGGAGGGCGGATGGAGGAAAGTAGGTGCGACTCCTTTTGGACAAATCAATGAAGGAACACCAGAGGGCTTTGGTATTGTTGGTAGGCCTAGGCATATAGTTATGCAGCCAGAGCCTATGCTCAAGGCATGCAACAGTAGGTGGCAAGCACGGCGAGAAACGGTGCACAAGAACAGCTGCTCACAAATGCATTAATAGGCTGAAACCAGCGTGAAAGACACAGTGGGATAGTCGGCCACAAATCTTCAGAACGAATCATTGTTTACCACAGCCCCATGCATAACTCATGCTAATTCTAACCTCACACCTTTCGCTGTTCCAAAGACTCGCTCAACATAGCAAATGTCCACGTTAGTAGACAGACATTCAATCACACATTAAAACCATTGACCACCAATGCCAGCATGCACCTACAGTACGCATGGTAGGCCAGTCAGAAAGCACCTCTGCAGAACTCGACCCGGATGGTTCCAAAAATTCAGTACTTCCTTAAAACTGCTAAATATGTTCAAAAATTATTGAAATACCTGCAGGAACAAGAGTTCACTTCACGATCCCACTTTGGAACAGGCGATTCCGGGAGCGGTGGTTTTTGACTGGCGCCACGGGTCGCATGTGCGCTTCAGCACCAGGACAGTTGCAGTGGCACTACCACAGTTCAGATGATAATTCGCGGTGCTGAAAGGCAAGGCATACTTTACCCCACCTTCTGTCAAGGCTACAACCTCAGCAAAACCAAACACACTGTGTATTTACCAAACCATAAGAGAGAAAAAGTCCCACACCCTCCCACTCCAGCTCCTTCTCTCCAGGGGATATCCCGGGGCAACCCAGGATCTCACTGGCAATGCGGGTAAGACCGAGTCCCTGTTGTCTAGCGACGACAGGTCACCGTCCGTTCGAAGAGACCGTGCCTGTTTCTGCCACTCATAGATCATATGCAGGGGGAAAAAATGCTGCATCTCCCAGAAATCATATAACCGCCTGAGGCGTGCCTTCCACCATGACCCTGGGACACGTCGGTGGACCAACCCCCACACCATTGACCGGCAGTTCAGGAGGACGTCCTCAGAGTTCCAGGCGTACCACACGCATTTTAGGAAGATCGCAGGGAGCAGTGATTGCCAAACTAACCTCGCATTAGGGGACAGGGGATCAACCCACTTGCTCCATTCGAGGTCGCTCGTGTCGTAAGACCCGTCGAGGTCGGACAGCGACAAGCATACCCCTTTCCGTAACATCGATATACGCTGTGGGAGGACACGGAGTAGGCATTCCCCCCAATTCACACTACCCTGTGGGTGCGGTTCCCACTTAAGCGGGATGCCGTAGGTGGATCGGAGAAAGCACGCTACCCCAAATTCGACCCAAGGGCGAATGTGAGGGGGTATTCGGGACATCAACAGATAAATGTTGTCCCTGTACCTGCCCATTAGCACAAAGGGTAGAGAGGGGTCATCCATAGGGGAGTCAGAGGTGCACCAGGGTGGGGGGTTTCGTAACTCTCCAACAATGCCTTTGAGAACCTCGAAGCCTTTTAGGTGCTCTCCGACTTTGTGTTTATCTCTTTGTGGGGTGTACCGCAGGATTGTACTCAGTCGTCCCGCCGGCGCACCGTCCCATGGCGTGGACTTAACCAGAAAGATAGGGACGTCGCCCACCTGTAGTACGGCCACCAGAGATTCCACTGGGGCCCACCACCCACGAAAGCCATTGGAATGTAGCTGCTCCCAAGACACAAGGTGGGGGAGTCTCGCTCGCATTATACCTTCACAAACCGTCATCTCTGGGCCATTCACCGGGGAAGCAGAAAAATCTGTAGGCCCGGTCACAAAGCCCTGCACTGACGGAGCCGGCAGAAGCTGTGAGGGGCATTGGGTATGCGGGGGCAGAAACTGGCGTCCAGGAGGAGAGTTGGTGG
This sequence comes from Eutreptiella sp. 'Long Island Sound 2002', assembly GCA_964036045.1. Classification (NCBI taxonomy): domain Eukaryota; phylum Euglenozoa; class Euglenophyceae; order Eutreptiales; family Eutreptiaceae; genus Eutreptiella; species Eutreptiella sp. 'Long Island Sound 2002'. Next base: position 47,475,945 of record OZ038379.1, on the reverse strand, counting down.
CTATGCACTGATTCCAGGCACTTTCAAAATCGGTCCGCACGCTCTGCTCACCCATCAGTTGGGTGTGTTCCTTCCACAGAGCCCAGAGCTCGGCGAGCTGGGCTGAAATAAAACCCCCAATAGGGACCCCCTTCCCTCCCTGGCGGAGTATTAGACTACCCAAGACAAACAATACATTCTGCTGCAAATCGAATTTCACAAACCTGGTGAGGTGGTCATCATTTATCACTGTGAACTGGCGATCAGCCGACTTTCCGAGGCGGTCCAGGCACTTAGCCTCTTTCGATAGTGAAAACCACAGAGTTTTCCCGCGCAGTTTTTTCTTGCACTCACCCACCGCCCAGGAGACTGCCTGCAGCGCTTCTTCCCCTGGAATCTCCCAAAACATGTCAGACATGTCTTGTTCCAACAGGGAGAGGGATTCCATGGACGCTTGCATTCTGTGGGCTGACCAGACCAGGGCCACACGTAGTCCTTGGGTGGCTGGTCCTAGGGAACCTAGCTGTCGCACGTGTACCCAACCACTCCAAGGCTTCAAGCAGAGGTAGTCCCCCTGTTTACACTGTGCTCAAACCATGTTGGCCCCTCATCTCAACCTCATCTGGAAATTGGCTACGAAGCTCAAATGTTGCCCATTGAGTGCACACATGCACTATGCCATCAAATCATGATTGCAGGGCTTTGCAACGTGTCATTTTGTCCCAGTACCCCCCCTCTGGTGTTCCAAACCACTCCCCCAAAGGCACATGAGTACTTGCAGTCCGAATTTGACAAACAGTGGACAGCACGATACCTGGGCAGAAGCAACAGGGCAAAAGCAGTTGAACACCGCAACACTGACATCAATGGGAAAGAGAAGTTTGAGGCTGGTTCACCAAGCGCACAGGGGAAGAAAGTTGTCCAGGCACAATCACCAAAGGCGAAACCAGTTGTGTGGCCAAAGATGTGGAGCTTAGACTGGAAGCTGCGAATTTCCTTAGAGGTTGTCTGGCTGATAAAAGTTGAAGTTTTGCACTACATATTGGTTTTAATGTCAAATTCTACATCTTGTGCGACTCAGCTTGTGCAGGCTGGCCCTGGGCAGGTTCGAAACGCTGCTTTTCATGGACTCAAATTAACCGCCCCCTCAACATTGGCTAGAACGGCTCAAAACAGCTGAAAGTTGCTACGAGTCCGTTAGGACTCAAATTTTGGCCACCATGGTTAAAGCGCGTATGTTGGCTTCGGTTCCCCATGAACTGAGCCGCGATTAGCACCATGCCAGTGTTCTGATTCCTACACGCATAAACCGAAAAACAGTCTCTCCAACATGGTTCGTACTGGAAGTGAAAGCGTCACTCCTGCTTACGGCAACACATGCACGTACAGAAGCTATTATGAGGAGGGCGATCTCTCTTTGATCTTCGGGGAGGGTATCCAATACCAGCATGGGCAAGAAACACACCTTACTCTCGAACACACCTTACAGATGTTATAGATGTTATACAGCCTCTTGCACTGTTCAAAACATTCAAATCACACTTGAAAAAGATGTAACACATCTGGCGCAAGCAAAATAAAGGCAGGAGTGTGACCGCAGCCTTGCATGTCAAGTTTGTAACACAAGCCTGGTTGCAAGCTGCCACACCAATGACAATCCTCCGTGGCTTCAAAAAACGCAGGCATCAGCTCCTTTTCAGCACAACACTTTTTTGAAAACTTGGACCCCTCCCGCCTTGCACCCTGCCCATCTCTCTGGAATCTGTGGCTGCCCCAGAACCTGCTCCATAACCTGCGCTTGTGCCTGCGTTGGAACGATCTCCATAGAAAGGTAGACTTTGGGTGTCAAGGGAACGGGAGGCTCATCAACCAAGCAACGACTTGGGACCCGTGGAACATGAGACTTGGCAGCTTCGTCACCTCAGACTCCTTCAAAGCTGCAGACCCCTTCAAAGCTGCAGCACAAGAATATGCTCAGCAGCAGGAAAAAAACAAGGACAGGGCAGCGCAGCCACAGCAAGGGCGTTGGCAAGTAGGTAGGGTAAGCAAGGCCTCCTCCGGAAAGTCACCACGATGTTCACTCTGGGACATCCTGTTTCGCGGTAGCGCGAAACATTTCCAGAATATCATAAGTACAATGTCTGTGGGACCTACTTTGGACACAACATGTATGCAATGAGTCTGTACGGTTATTATCAGTCGACTCGATTCATCTGATTCCTGTCAAACCGTGCTTCGGGACTTCGGGGTCGTATTGGTCTTCATAGAGACTACAAAGCAGTTACCTGATTAAATCGTGCTTTTTCTGCCTGCGGGAGCCCAGTGCACAAGTTTGCCTCAAGTGCCATTACTTGCTGTTGCAGCATAGCCGATCATGCAAGTAGAGAGGATGATCTCCCCTGGGGGGGAATGGCTAAGCTAAGCGCTTAGGCCTACGCGTAGACATAGAGGAATGTCCACGTTGCGCACGCGCATCCAGTGTCAAATTGAGGTGTTTTTCGCTAATACCCAAAGTTGCACCCTGCGCCGCAGTTCGCGACTCGCCAAAGAGAGGAGAAATTTGAAGTTTCCCAGGTCAATACGTCGAGTTCTTGACCTTTTGTGGGTGGATTGCACGTTCCGAACACATTCTAACATCAGAAATCCACCCGGTTTTGCCTGAATGTCCAGGAATCAAGAGTCTGGGATTGCTGTGTGCAATTTAGCCGACGCGTTGCAGGTCGACTCGGAATGGTTATTCGCAACCTACGAACCCTTAATTTTTTGTCCGGATGCTTTCCAACTATGCGACGCCTGTATTCCTGAACTGGTGTAATGTTTAAGGCATTGTGTTGTTTGCATGTGCTTCTTTCTGTCGCTCTCGCCGTCCGCTTCTGTCCAGGCTGTGCTCTAACACCAATTTGAGCGTCGCTGGACGCGCGGGTCAGCAATGGAGTTGGTGGAGGCAACATTTTGATACTGGGAGGTGCAGTGCCCTGCATTCTTGTTGTGTGTTGCACATTGACGGATCCGTTGACGCATGAGTACCTCCTTCACTTGTGTCACCTGTGGCGTTCAGTACAGCCAGTCTGGGAACCCGCTACCGTGCCTGGCCAAGCACCTATGGCTGCAACCGTCGCCGGATTTTGGAAGAGGACCCAAAAATAATTGGTGCTTATCCTGCCGCCGAACACATGGGCACAACAAGCTCTGTACCAGCAATGCATCTCAGCCGTCGCAACCATGTACGCCTGTGCGTAAGAAAAGGAAGCTGCCGAGTGACCTCTCACCTCTTGAACAATACTGGAAAGTGGCATCTGCAACTAGTAAGAAAAAGTCACTGCCATGTCTTTCTTGGAGGGCTTGATCCAGGCCAAGCCTCCCTTAAAACCCTTTTGTTGATGCTAAGACTAACTTAAGTATTTTTATCTCTCTTTTGAAGCCTAAAGTACACTCTCTCAAAGTAACTAGGGTCGTAACCCTAGCGCCCACCATGAAGTTCACCCCTACCACTCAACTGAGCGGAGGTACCTTCCTTCATGGAGGATATACCGAAATAAAATAGGCATTTCATGCTTTAGGCCTTGGAGGTTAGGCCTAGTGGTCTCCCACCCCAAGACCCCTATACTCAATTGTTTCTACCACTTATTGTGGTTCTACTTTTTAAGTGTTTCTGAATTCAGTTGCTTGGCCAAGTCATTTTCTGTGTTGGCCTGACATCTATGCCCCACATTCTTAACCAGCACCATTTCACCCAAAAGAGTGCACATGAAGTGCTTGATGCTATCTTGGAGGCTAGAGTCAGTCCAGTTTTCATATAAAATCTTTTGTATTATCCAATTGTGATTGAATCTTTGTGTTTATACCTGCTTTGTCTATGTGCAGCCCTTCTGTGTTACACTGGATTTCAAAACTATTCATTGATTCGATCCACATCCTGTTCTTGCTCTACTTGCTGCTTTGGCTTGGGTTTTCAACTTCAGAACCTGCAAGATTTCATCAAAACATCTAGGGCACTAATCAAGGACATCTTTCCGGTAGCAGAGACAGCCCCTTGTGACCTTTGGAACCGACCCTGAGAAGGAGTGCAGCACACAAAGCTCAACAACAAGTTCATCATGTCCACGCCAAGCGTCAGGAACTGGCCGATAAGAACTGTCCAAGTACAAATGGGCAGCATGGCCCACCCTATGAGTGAACCACCTTACCGAGCTCCACATCTCAGTGTCGCATCTGGGTCTCAAGGAGATCCAGATCGCAGAAGGGCGGAAGAAAATACAATCCTTACCACCGAGGCCTTAGCGACCCACGGTGGAGACAGCCTACATCACCTCCGCAGGCGCGTAGCAGCCTCAGTCTCCTGATCCGCCTGTCCGGCATCATCCTCAACAGCGATTGGAGGCCCTGAGGAATACGGGGAACTGAGGAAGAAAATGGACGAATACATCCTCCATGAGGAGTACTACAAATCCATTCGTGGAGAAGACGGAGAGGAGCCATTGGCAGTACACGGATCCAGACCACGTACAGACCTAGGGTCCTACACACACTCTGGCCCGTCGTCCGACAGAGCCGAGACAGCATCCCTGCCAAGACGACCGAGACCCGAGTATCCAAGAGCATGTTGTCATACCCCAAGGGCTCCCGAAGTAGGCGCGACTCAAGTTGAGGGACAACATCATCCAAGGCCAACCTACGCTGCCCTGGATCATACGGCCGAACTGCTGGCCAAACTTTTGTCTGGATCAGAAGATCCAGATGTGAAGGCCGTATCGGAGGCCATTAAGGCGAAACTAGGTATTGCAAAACCCTTACCCAAGCCAGAGTTGTCCTCCCCCTCCCCCGGAATGAGTTCGCTGGCCGATGATCTTAAGAGATCAAGGGTCTCAAGGCTGTTGCCTAACGTCACCTGCCCCAGCCCCTTTCACCCCTGTGCTAGGACAATCCCTATCGCTAAACTACACGACGTGCCTGTGACAGAGAGGTAGGTAGGTAGGTGCACTCTGTCGTGGTGAGGCGCCCCATGGTTCCCTCTGGCGTCGCCCCTGTGACGAACAGGAAGAGGCTCCGCGCGTGAAGAGGGGAGGCGGCTTACATCCCGCTAGACCTGACTGTTGGCCCCCAACAAAGCGGCCCCGGGCAACACCGGGAGGGCTGATCGCCGCCAGCGTGACGTGCTTGTCTCGCCGGAAGGGTGTGCCCCCGTGCTTGCGCACGTCCCCACCTTTGGGCGGAACCCTAGGGGTTCACCGGACTTCCTGGCGTATCCCGTTCCCAAGGCATGCATGCATGTTCTTGGTACTAGGGTTCCGAGGCGCTTGGGTGTCGCACGCTCCGCCTCGAGTCCCAAAGCAGCGCAGGCCTTAGGATGCAGCCTTACCCCCGGTCTCCGGATCTCGTTTGGCCGGGTCACCTGCATGGCACGGGCTGCCTCCGTGCCCGGGGTGGGCACTGGGTTTCCTAGTGTTGTGCGGCGTTTGTGTTTGGGTCCGGTTCGCGGTTGGGTGTGGGTTTTGTTAACCCCGCCACTCCTGTGTGGTTGCGTGGGCGCCCCGCTTGCCCCCCGCCGCTTCCGGTTCTGGCGTGCGGTGTGGGCGTGTGTGCTGAGCCCGGGTCTCGGCTGTGCCCAGCCCTTCTTGGCTGGGTTTTCGGGGTGTGTTTTTTGCGCTTTTTTTTTTTTGGGTGTCCCCGTCCCGGGCCTTGTGGTCCCTGTCCCCCCATCCCCTTTCTTTCGGGCCTGGTTGCTGGCCCCTTTTTTTTTTTTTCTTTTCTTTGTGCGCTACTCCCCGTCACTCCTGGCTGGGTTTCGCTGCCGGTGGTGGTGGGCGGTCCCCGCCACTCCTGGCTGGGGTCGGCTGGCGGCGGTGGTGTGTGGTGTGTGGTGTGTTGGTGGGGTTGTGGCTGGTGTGTGGTGTGGTTGGTCCCTCGCCACTCGTGGCGGTGGTTCTTGTGTGCTACTCCCCGCCACTCCTAGCTGGGTTTCGCTGCCGGTGGTGGTGGGCGATCCCCGCCACTCCTGGCTGGGGTCCGCTGGCGGCGGTGGTGTGTGGTGTGTGGTGTGTGGTGTGTGGTGTGTGGCGGTGGTGTGTTGGTGGGGCTGTGGCTGGTGTGTGGTGTGGTTGGTCCCTCGCCACTCCTGGCGGGGGTTCCTGTGTGCTACTCCCCGCCACTCCTGGCTGGGTTTCGCTGCCGGTGGTTGTGGGCGGTCCCCGCCACTCCTGGCTGGGGTCCGCTGGCGGCGGTGGTGTGTGGTGTGTGGTGTGTTGGTGGGGTTGTGGCTGGTGTGTGGTGTGGTTGGTCCCTCGCCACTCGTGGCGGTGGTTCCTGTGTGCTACTCCCCGCCACTCCTGGCTGGGTTTCGCTGCCGGTGGTGGTGGGCGGTCCCCGCCACTCCTGGCTGGGGTCCGCTGGCGGCGGTGGTGTGTGGTGTGTGGTGTGTGGTGTGTGGTTTGTGGCGGTGGTGTGTTGGTGGGGCTGTGGCTGGTGTGTGGTGTGGTTGGTCCCTCGCCACTCCTGGCGGGGGTTCCTGTGTGCTACTCCCCGCCACTCCTGGCTGGGTTTCGCTGCCGGTGGTGGTGGGCGGTCCCCGCCACTGCTGGCTGGGGTCCGCCGGCGGCGGTGGTGTGTGGTGTGTCGTGTGTGGCGGTGGTGTGTTGGTGGGGTTGTGGCTGGTGTGTGGTGTGGTTGGTCCCTCGCCACTCCTGGCGGAGGTTCCTGTGTGCTACTCCCCGCCACTCCTGGTTGGGTTTCGCTGCCGGTGGTGGTGGGCGGTCCCCGCCACTCCCGGCTGGGGTCCGCTGGCGGCGGTGGTGTGTGGTGTGTGGTGTGTTGGTGGGGTTGTGGCTGGTGTGTGGTGTGGTTGGTCCCTCGCCTCTTTTGGCGTTGGTTCCTGTGTGCTACTCCTGCCACTCCTGGCTGGGTTTTGCTGCCGGTGGTGGTGGGCGGTCCCCGCCACTCCTGGCTGGGGTCCTCTGGCGGCGGTGGTGTGTGGTGTGTGGTGTGTGGTGTGTGGTGTGTGGCGGTGGTGTGTTGGTGGGGCTGTGGCTGGTGTGTGGTGTGGTTGGTCCCTCGCCACTCCTGGCGGGGGTTCCTGTGTGCTACTCCCCGCCACTCCTGGCTGGGTTTCGCTGCCGGTGGTGGTGGGCGGTCCCCGCCACTCCTGGCTGGGGTCCGCTGGCGGCGGTGCTGTGTGGTGTGTCGTTTGTGGTGTGTGGCGGTGGTGTGTTGGTGGGGTTGTGGCTGGTGTGTGGTGTGTTTGCTCCCTCGCCACTCCTGGCGGAGGTTCCTCTGTGCTACTCCCCGCCACTCCTGGCTGGGTTTCGCTGCCGGTGGTGGTGGGCGGTCCCCGCCACTCCTGGCTGGGGTCCGCTGGCGGCGGTGGTGTGTGGTGTGTGGTGTGTGGCGTGTGGCGGTGGTGTGCTGGTGGGGTTGTGGCTGGTGTGTGGTGTGGTAGGTCCCTCGCCACTCCTGGCGGAGGTTCCTGTGTGCTACTCCCCGCCACTCCTGGCTGAGTTTCGCTGCCGGTGGTGGTGGGCGGTCCCCGCCACTCCTGGCTGGGGTCCGCTGGCGGCGGTGGTGTGTGGTGTGTGGTGTGTTGGTGGGGTTGTGGCTGGTGTGTGGTGTGGTTGGTCCCTCGCCTCTTTTGGCGGTGGTTCCTGTGTGCTACTCCCCGCCACTCCTGGCTGGGTTTCGCTGCCGGTGCTGGTGGGCGGTCCCCGCCACTCCTGGCTCGGGTCCTCTGGCGGCGGTGGTGTGTGGTGTGTGGTGTGTGGTGTGTGGTGTGTGGTGTGTGGCGGTGGTGTGTTGGTGGGGTTGTGGCTGTTGTGTGGTGTGGTTGGTCCCTCGCCACTCCTGGCGGGGGTTCCTGTGTGCTACTCCCCGCCACTCCTGGCTGGGTTTCGCTGCCGGTGGTGGTGGGCGGTCCCCGCCACTCCTGGCTGGGGTCCGCTGGCGGCGGTGCTGTGTGGTGTGTCGTTTGTGGTGTGTGGCGGTGGTGTGTTGGTGGAGTTGTGGCTGGTGTGGTGTGTGGTTGGTCCCTCGCCACTCCTGGCGGAGGTTCCTCTGTGCTACTCCCCGCCACTCCTGGCTGGGTTTCGCTGCCGGTGGTGGTGGGCGGTCCCCGCCACTCCTGGCTGGGGTCCGCTGGCGGCGGTGGTGTGTGGTGTGTGGTGTGTGGCGTGTGGCGGTGGTGTGCTGGTGGGGTTGTGGCTGGTGTGTGGTGTGGTTGGTCCCTCGCCAGTCCTGGCGGAGGTTCCTGTGTGCTACTCCCCGCCACTCCTGGCTGGGTTTCGCTGCCGGTGGTGGTGGGCGGTCCCCGCCACTCCTGGCTGGGGTCCGCTGGCGGCGGTGGTTTGTGGGGTTGGGGCTGGTGTGTGGCGGTGGTGTGTTGGTGGGGTTGTGGCTGGTGTGTGGTGTGGTTGGTCCCTCGCCGTGTGTGTTTGTCCCTTGGTGCCCTTCTCCTTGGTCTTGGTGTGTTTGCTTTTGTGTCTTGCGGTTTTTGTCGCTTCCGCTCGGTGCTCTGTGCCGTGTGTTGTGCTGTGCTGTGTGTCCCGGGTTGCGGTGCCGCGTTGCGCTGCTGCGCGTTGTGTCGCCCGGTGTTGTGCTGTTGTGTGCTGTGTTGTTTTGCTGCGCTCGGTTGGTGCCGCTGCTCGTCGTGCCGTGCCCTCTGGTGCTCCCCGTCGCCCTGGGGCCTTGTGCTTTGCGGCGCTCCGTTTTGCGGTGTTCCTCCGCGCTGTGTGTGTTTTGTCGTTGCGTGCTGGTGTGCGCTGTTGTTGGCCGCTCTGCTTTGTGCTGTGTGTGTCCTTGGGTGCTGTGCTGTGCGTTCCCTGTCCTCTCCGTTCTGTGTGGTGCTGTGCTTCGCTGTGCTCATGCGCTTGCGTTGTGCTGTTCGTGTGGTGCGTGCTGTTGCGGGCGCCCGGTGCTGTGGTGCGCTGCCGTGTGTTGCGCTGTTTCCTTTGGTGTGCTGTGTTGTGGTGCTGGGTCTGGTGGCCCGTAGTTGTCTGCTGGTGCCGTGCTGTGGCGCCCTGCTGTCCGTTTTGCTTTGTTGGTGGTGTTGGTTTGTTTCTTTTCCCTGTGTGTACGGTGCTGTGTTGCGCTGCGCGTCGTGTTGTTCGGTTCCGGTTGCGTCTGCGCTGTTGTTGGTGCCTCGTGCTGTGGCGTGTCCCCGGGTGATGTGGTGTCTCCCTGGGCGTTCTGCGGTGTGGTGGTGCCGCTCTGGTGTGTCGTGGTGTCTTGCTGTGCTGTGCGTTGTCCTGTTGTGTCCTGCGCCCTGTGCTGTGTCGTGCGTTGCTGTGCTGCCTTGCGGTGTTGTGCTGGTGGGCTGTGCTGTGCGGTTGTCTGCGCTGCTGGTGTTTGTTTTTCCTTTTGTCCTCTTTTCTTTTGCTAAATACCCCTGCTGTTTTTCCTTGCCTTTGAAAACTTTCTGTTAACCAAAAAAATTTTTCGTTTCTCCTTAGAAAATTAATCTCTACGCAACTCAGGCACGCAGGCAAGCAGCAATACCAAGGTGAAATTTCTGACTTACGCGTTGCCACGCGGCCGCGAAGATGGTGGTCTTGCTTGCAAGGGGTTGACCGCTTTTCCCCCAGGGCCAGGCGCCTAAGCTGACGAAAAGGAGTGAGGGGGGGCACGAGGGAAGGGGGGTGGGTGCATGGAGAAGGAAAGAAACGGAAGGGAAGCAGGGCGAAGGGACGCGGCGGCTTAGAAACCATTTTTTCGAGTTTTACGCGCTGCTCGCGACGTGTTTTTCTTTGCGCCTACGGCTAGTTAGACGACGAGACGGACGGCGTTAGGGTCCTACGAGCGTTACGGTTGTTACGGCGTTAACTATTCGGCTATTTCACGTCGAAAAATTTCTCGTCGCGTTTTTACGCGTTTCGCAGCGCGCTTTTTGGCCTAAGCGTTTTTTATGCTAATTAAGGCCAAAAGCTACGAGGCATGCAAACGCCTGTTTGCCAATCGGCCAAAACCTAGACTACCACTGCCACTGCCCACCAAAGACCCTGTGACAGAGACTGAGAAAAGAGGGCTGTCAGCCCTGGCACCTCTTGCCGGCGTATCACCTTCTGGCCTAACTCCGAGGGTGGGAAGACGGGCAGACCTATTGCCCAGGCGAACATCCAGCTGGAACTGCCGGAGTTCGACCCCAAAAATCTGCCCGAATGGGCAGAAGAATTTGCTGAGTTTCTTTTGCTGACTGGCCAATCCCATGTGGATGTGGCCACCAAATGCTCACTGTTGAAACGCTCATGCAAAAAGAAATTTTTGCAAAAACAGGTGAAACAGATTGTTAAAAATCGTTCCACCTGGGCAGAGGTACTGCAGAGGTTGGAGAAAACGTTCCCAGTCTATGAGACTGACCTCAGTGTGCGCCCACAGATAGAGGAGCTCCCTATGCTCCCTGAGTTTCCCTCCGCTGCGCGAATCTTTGAATACGTGTGCGACTTGGAGTATCTGTTTTCGCGGATGAATGTGGGCTCCTACGGAGCCACTGAGCCCCACCTGTGGCTCATGAGTAGGATCCCCCAACGTACGTGGGATGATTGCCGCTCTACCTCTGAGAGGAAGAGTCGGACCCACTCGTACGATGAACTGGTGCACCTCCTGATTGAGCTAGCTCTTGAGAGGGAGAATGACTCCCACATGGAGAAATTCCTCAAGAAGCACTTGGGTGGACGGGGTAACCCTACCCCCGAGCGTGGCGGAGGCAAAGGGCTTAAAAATCCCACTAACGCCAAACAGGGAGGTGGTAAGGGAAGGGGTAACCTACGTGCCATGAATGAGGTTAAACCTGAGGCAGGTGCACCCCCTTTGTTCTACTGCAAACCTGTCAATGACAAGGGGGGGCCTTGTCATGCCCCTGACTGCGATCAACGCAGTAGCTGTATGCTGCAGATGAAACGACAGCAGCATACCAAGGATGGGAAACCTGTGACCCATCAGGATCATTTCAGGTGTACCATCACCTGTGGCTATTGTGGCAAACGTCGTCACTATGAAGACGAATGTCACATAAAGAAACGCGAGAGTGATAAACTCAAGCGGCAGCAGGCTGAACGCCAGAAGACCCAAACACCCACCAGAAACCCAAAGACTGGGGACAAAGGTGGTAAAGGAGGTGGCAAGGGGGGTGGCAAAGGTGGACCCCCTAACCCCCAGAGGCGCTCATCAGCGCCCGTTGCTACACCCCCTCCTGCTGCTAGACCCCCTCCTGCCGCAGGTGATCCCAAGAAGCGCCCCCAGGGGGACAACGCTACCCCTGAGGGGAATAACTCCAAGGAGAGGCGATTGGCCTGAATGGCCAGGTCCCTCATAGCTGCAGGGGTGGATGTCAAGTTCCCTGATGAAGAGTAGGGGGGCGGCTCCGAAGAGGAGGACTTGGTTTTCTGGATCCTCGTGAAAATCGGGGATCAATTTTTTCGAGCAGTGCTTGACACCGGTGCAACACTTTCCATAGTGGCCCGGCGCCTGCTAAAGACTTTCAAGAAAACTAAGACCAGGCCATAAGAGTAGGGGATGGGCGTACCATCCATTCCTTGAGGGGGGTCGATGTGACTATATGCCTGGGCGACGAAACCGTGACCCAACACTGCAGAGTGCTGGACACCGATGCCTTTGACATCATCATTGGTACAGACTTCCAACGAAGAAAGCCCCAGGTAAAAATGCTGTTACTCCAGCGCCCCTCTTCTTTGCACTGCAACTTTGTCAGTGGGCTGTTCTCCGTACCTTTGGAGCTGTCCGGACGAAAAGAGTCTGGGCTGCGCTACGCATCCAAGACTAACTATCGTACTGAAAACTACCAATTGGCCCGTCACGTTGTTGAAAATGGACTGGCGGCCCTTCAGGTAAACCTGGATGAGGTCCAGGTGGAATTGTTTGCGAGCCAACAACAGCACATCATGCAGTTGTACTGCTCGAAACAATTGAACAATGCTTTCCGTTTCTTCTGGAAAGCAATGGGCCTAGCGTATGCTAACCCTCCCTTCTCCCTGCTCGCGAAGATTCTAACCAAAATCGCTTATGAGGGAGGAAGGGTTGTCACGTGCACCCGTAACTGGGGCTGCTCTGGTGAACATGCTTACTGGCGCAGTATGCTAGATCGAATGACCGTGGGAAGAGTGCAACTCCCCGACGGCCCCATCTATGTGCCTGAGGACTCAGACACAGCTATGCAGGCCCCTGAGTGGGCCAGTTTCCTGTCCATCGTTGATGGATCTCTCAATCCTGTACCCCTGTGTGACCTAGACCAGGTGCTACTGAAAGAGGTCATGGCCGAAATTCGTGGCCTCACCCTTTCTGATCTCAAAAATCGATCTCCTGAGCACCTATCTGCCACACTTACAGGGTGTGAGTCTCCCGATGGCTATCTGGAACCTGCAGCTGTAAAGGAGGATGCTGACGACCAACTGTCTGAGATCGCCAGCACTATTCCTCATGTTGATCCCAGCTGTGTTGACCTAAAACACAGTGCCTTCCTAGCCCAGCTGTTGCTAGAGGAGGTAGATCTAGAGTCAACCTCTGAGCCCGCTTCCCCTGTTGGGAAGCCAGTGCTACACATGCAGCCCATGCACATAGGTGAACCCGTGGCCCGGAGTGCTGATGCTCTGGCGCGGCCCGCTTCTAATAACATGCCACTGTCTGAGCATGACACTCAGGAACTCCGGCGGCTGTTGTAGCTGAAGGCCGAAGGTATTGAGCGCCAAGAGCGGCTGCAATCCCCCAGACAGACTGAAGCCTGTTTGGACCCCCGTGGCCATCTTTGGATCGTTGGGGTGTGTATCTATGTGCCGGCAAGCCGCCATTGGCTGATATCATACTCTCCCATCCACCTGACCTAACCTGATGTGATAGTGTGATAAGTTTGGCCATTCCAGCTATGAGCGGCCATATTCAATACCGAAGCGCCGCCGGCTGAGATTTATATACCAGAATATCAGGAAACAACAGGGTTTTTTTATCATAATGTTTCCGTAATTTTTCAGCCTTCTGTTCTGATTTTCAATGTATCGGCGAGTGTCAGTTGGCTCGCGATTTTGCGGTGACCGATTGGTTAACTGTTATTTACAGATATTTTGGCGGAAACCCCGCTGAAGGGTCAGATTTCATCAGTAACGAGTTCGTTGCTTCCGCAATTTTCATATTATACACTCGCAAAATTAATCTGATTTTTTGAGATATGCAGAATCGGATTTTCGACTTCGACATCGCCGCACTTGATATGATGAATCTCGAGTGGTCATACATTTTTCCCCGATCACGAATCAACCTTCCTTTTGTTATGTCCTTCATTTTGCTTGGAGATATAGTCGAAACAAAAATGATTCGTGACGCCACTTTGAAGAATAATATCTCCGGCTCACGGCGAGGAATACCAATTTCGAGAATTGGGTTGGAACCGCCTTGGTCTCAACTTAATTTAGAAAGCATCAAACGCCTTTGATGTGTAAACATGCTCGGTGTAGCAATGGATAATGGTCAAGAGGGTAGAAAGTGATGTATAACTCTTGGACCGTGCAACCGAATATTTTATTGCGACTTTCGAGTGTACCGCATGAGTGTTGGTGTTGCATAGAAACTTTCCTTGGGTTCCTACGTATTTTTAACGTGTAGTTATGGCTATGGAGGGGCATGGCATATCATGGTGGGAGCCACTTTATGAGGGTATGTGTTATATGCATGGTATGTGCTTCGATATGCTCACGCCCATGTTATATATGTCCGTTTGTAGGAAGATATATGGAGTCATACGTGGCAAGGGCTTCGCCCATGTCCCAATGGTGAGCTCCATAGCGCTAGACTAAGTCTACCGCTCATATAGTGCATGTGGGAGGGCTTACGGAGCTACCCACAAGCGCCACTATCAATTTCCCCATCTTCATGGTGCGTGTTGGGAGGAGGTTCGAAGGTGTCCCTATGCGTCCATGTGGGGATCCAAGTGGAGGGATTGTTGGCAAATGGTCCCAAGCAATTGTGGTTTGAATAATATGTTGATACCATGGGTGAGCGAAGTTATATACTATTGTAATTATCCTGAATTTGGCATTATTTGCATGTTTTTGACCTCATTTTATGCTCATTTTTGTGTTCTATGTGCTCAACTGGTTGGCTAACAGTAAAGTGCCTAGAGATCCGTGAACTATGGTATGTTGCTTATATGTTGGCATATGCTTCGGTGTAGCACCTCACCATATGCCGGATCACGTGGTCACTTTAGTGTGGCACACGAGGCCTCACAAAATTAGGTCTCAAATTCATGAGTTGACTTGTGAAGCATGTCATGTACATAACCGGAGGGGTTTTGGAGCCAATGATGGGACATTCTTTGGCATGGACCTTGGGTCTATATCACCCTTGTATATTACTTTCCGGTTTGACACATGCATGGAGCATTTGAATATTTGTCGTATGCATTTTTGAGTATATAATTAGTTTTTGGGCATAATGGTGTGATTTGCCTGATTTTGCCATGTTGTGAGGTCATCTTCATGGGGCAGTTCTCCAAGCCCATTCGACTCCAAGTCCAACCAAGGTTATGTCAGGGTAGGGCATGGTCCTGAGTGCCACTCTAGGCCATGACACGCCACCTCCCCTATTGGGCTAGGATTTAGAGGCTTGGGAGTGAACACATTTTTGGGGTTTATGTAGTGTTTTTTGACACATGGCATTTAGCCTTCTTATTTGACTGGGTTCAGGGCATCATGTTGGCGAGTCAAGGGAAGGTCTTGAGTCCAGGGAATGAGGGGTCTATGGCTGTGATTGTGTACGTTTCCATCTTTCCCCAACTTTGCTTTATTTGTGTTCATATGCCAATTTCAGGGCTTTCTTCTTTGGTGCAATTCTTGTACATGCCCGCCACCGTGAGACAACCGGTGTGTTGAACGGAAGCCCGCAGTTTGGATTTGGATTTGGATTGTGCTTGGTGCTGCTAGGGATCTGTGTGAAGGAGCGATTTTTACTATTTTTTTGTGATGCAGAGCCTGGTGAGGAGCAGGACCATGGGAGTGACGAGTGGAAGGGGTATAGCAGGGGCCGGTCCTGGTAGGGACCTTCTTTATGGTAGCAGAGGAGTACCTGCCCCCTACCGCCGCACCGGGGACTTGGGCCCTCATGAGCCCTTCCCAAGGACGCCCCGGGTGCAGGTCGTGGAGTCCGTCCAGTCGACGCCGGACTGGGAAGCCCGAGAAGAGAGAAGGTGCTCAGAACGGAGAGCCCTTGCAGGACATGGGCTAGACATGGAGGACCTGGCCTCCATGTGTGAAAGGCAATGCCGCAAGGCTTGCAATCTCCACTCCGCTGCGGAGGAGTTGGAGGAGACTGGCAGCAACGGTAGAGCTCGGCGTTACTCGATGCGCGGGTCCCCAAAACCCGCGGCGGAAGCCAGGGCGATGGAGATGGATCCCAGCCCGGTCAGGCTGTGGTCAGCTGCAGATTCCGAGGGGCACTCCGAGGGCTATCGGACAGCTTATGAGCACCCTTCGGAGTCGGAGGAGATGGCCAGACCGCCCACAAGGGCAAACACCGCCCCAGAACCCGGCCTGGAGCATGACGCCGAGGCGTTGGAGAGGCCTGCCAGAGCCAGAACGGCGCCTGTGGCCCGGCACACGGAGCCAACGCGGGATAGCATGGGCGACACACCCATGGCGGAGGACTCCGAGGCGCCGGGAACCGTGGGAGGCGCCGCATCAGGTGGAAAGCACGTTGAGTGCCACTGCGAGCATGTGTCCTTCCTCATCGGCAAGTACCCAAAGATGGGGATGGACGCCATCGTGCATCACCTTGACCGCCTGGACAACGCGAAGGACGGCCTAGAGGAGGACGTCGCGGGGATCCTAGATGACCAGTCGGCAGCGGAGAGAGACATGGCAGAGCTGCAAGCGGAACAGGACCGGTACCGGGAGAATCTGGAGCTGGCCCTGCAGAAGCAGCATCGAGTGGTGGACAGCCTCCTCCACCTGGTGGAGGACATGTCGGGACGCCTGAAAAGGCTAGAGGACCCACAACCCCTCGCCTCGGGTCCGGAGCTCTCGGCAAAGCCAGCAGCGGCAGAGCTGGTGGAGCAGGTTAAGACCCTCAGGAGCGCCATGGAGAAACCCATGGGAGGCCCTGCAGCGGCACCATACGCGCCTCCGCGTGTTGACCCGGGTGCGCTGCCTTTTGTTCCCATGTTCAGCAAATTCACAATGCTCGGGGAACAAACGGCACGGGCTGGGTTAATGCGGGAATGGCACGCAACCACGGACCCGAGGAGCCTGGCGGTACAGATGTCCCATGCCGCCCAGGAATCACCGACCACTACGACTGCCCACGCAGTTTATGCGGAAGAGGAGATCCAGAGCCAGACCATGCAGGGGCGAACCATGGGAAGCGCCGACGGACATGGTCCAGGCCACCCAGGCGGAAATCTTTGGGTGAAGGACCCCAATACGGGGATATGGACAGCCGGTGGAGCAAGTCCTTCCCGCATTCCAAACCCCATGGGTTCGGGCCCAGCTGGACCGCACTCCATGGAGGAGAGGGATGTACGGGGAGTGTACTCACACCCCCCGGCCACAGGTGGTATCCGTCTCGGTGGAGTGGTGGCTGCGGACGTCGGAGAAGCCATCAGGATTGACGACCTCAGGGGAATCCAAATCCCCTACTACGATGGCAACCCCTCCAACTTGGATGACTTCATCCTGGATTGGGAGGACTTCGCCGAGGAGGTCGTCGGCGAGATGAGGGGAGCGCCAAGGGACAAGTGGGTATGTCGGACATTCCCACACAGGCTGGCGCAGGACCTGAAGGAGGAGCTCAGGGATCAGATCCGTGAGGCAGTGATCCAGACGGAGCAGGCCTGCCTCCAGTGGCTGGAGGATGAGGAGCGAGTGCACGCCCCCAACCAGAAGTTGGAGGACTTGTGGTCCATTCTGCTGCCGCTGGAGCGCGGGGAACTGAGGGTTCGAGAATGGAATCGGTACATCCGCAAGTACCGAAGAAGCCTCAAGCTGGTGGAGGACTGGAATGAGGCCAGCGAGATCCGACACTTGCTGAAGGACGTCCTCCCCGGGCACTGGAAGAGAAGAGTGGAGGATGCGGAGAAAAAGAGAGCAAAGAAGCGCGTGGCCGTACGGATCATGGCATCGGAGGACACCCACGCCGGAATAATGGAGTTTTTCCGGCGAAACCTCGGCGAGCCCAGCCGAATGTTGGGGTTGAAGAACGCCGTCTACCTGGAGGTATTCGGCGACACCATGGGGCAAAGGCTGATGCGCCACAACAACGTGGAGTGGAGGTGCGGAGAGCAGCCTAGGATGCAGGTCATCTTCGCCCGCATGAGCCTGGACGAGATCGTGAAGTACATCACGGTGGAGCTGAAGCTCAACGCCAAGAATGAGGCCCACGTGCAGGACTGACAAGGCCAGGGACATCGAGGTCATCGAGAAGATCGCCACCAGCGAGAGGTCAAGGGGGACACGGTCGGCACCGCGGAGGAAGGGAGTGGAAGCGGCCAAGATCTCTGGACCGCGACCACCCCAGAGGATCATGAAGAAGCCCACTTCTTCGCATTCGTAGCGCACAACATGAAGGAGAATGGGCAGGACAGGTCCAGGTGGAACCGCCTGGACCCCAGGACCAAGAACCGCAAGGAACCGCGGAGGATCGGGAACCCACCGCTCTCTTTCCGAGAGTACAGATCACAGCACACCGGCTGCTGGGTCTGCTACGGCAAGGAGAACAACCTACACATGACCATCGGCATTGCAAGGTATATGAGGAGGACAAGAAGACCTACTTCGCCGCCCATCCCGACAGGAAGCCCAAGGAGCAACGAATTGCCGATTGGAAGGCAAAGGGCGGAGACGGTGGAAAAGGCCAAGGAAAGGGCCAAGGGAAAGGCGGAGGAAAAGGCTATGGTGGAGGACCCGGGCCAGACCGACACGTGAGGTCGATCGAGGAGGTTGCTGAGGACATGTTGAGGACGTTGGAGGAACTCAAAGCCCAGCAACGTGGTGGACAAAGTCTGAGCGGATCGCAGCAGGAGGGAGCTGCGGCAGGCCATGTCTAGAGGAGCCCCCACGGGAGTGGGACCTCGGAGGTCTCTCCTCCGAAAATCAGTGGAATCCCAGAGAAAGCGAAGGACAATCGGGTGCCGAAGAAGGCTCCAGAAGAGCCAAAACCACTGAGTTTCGCCACTGCCAACCCCTGGAGCGCCCTGCCGAGGGTGAAGCGGTATGGGGTGCCTCACCCATACCCGCTGCCCAGCCTGTCACGCTCTTCGCATCAGGAATTTTCCTGGGCTGCTTCCCAGCCTTATGGCATCCCGATTTCTGTGGGATTTCTGTAAAATACCCCAGAAATCGTCATTTTTCGTCATTTTGGGCTGGCGACGACGTTCGTCGCCTGCGCGACGCAGCCCCAGATCGAATTTTTATTTCATGATTTCTGAAGATTTTAATCAATTTTATTATTGATTTATCGTTTTTAGAAATATAGGAATATAACGTGACCTTTTTCGCGGCGTTCCGCGAAGGTCAATTTTTGCGAAGTCAGTCACGTTCATCATTTTTTTAAAAAATCCTGAGGGAGGGCACAGTGGTCGTAGAGTCGTGAAATGTCGCGCGATCGCAGCAGAAGAAAAATAAAACACCAAGAAAATGACGCACCGCCAGAAGAAATAAAGCAAAAAATAGTCTTTTCCGACCTCAGAAACCCCCCCGACAATTTTACGCCGCTGTTTGGCGAGGTCGCAAAATTTAGGACACTCACCAAAAAGGACGAACAATAGAGTCACGACGGCGAAGGAGCTGAGCGTTGCTTGCCCCAAACCACCTAGCAAAGTGCGTGCCCTAGGCGCTAGGGACTTGTGCGCGCCCCAAAACAAACCACACATAGACAACAACAACGCCACCGGCCGCCGACAAGCAAGTATGTTATATGCCGCGCAACGCTAGAAACCAACGAAACAAGCACAACGCGGTAAGAGGTAGACAAGGAGAGAACAAGTATGTAACGAACCGCACCACGGTGGAGATATACCACAAGTACACGACCAAGCAATGCAAGCCCGGAATACGACGACGCCGTAACACACGAAGGGGATCACAACAAAAGAAAACAGAAGCCGCACAAGTACACAAGTATGTTGCATGTCATGCATGAATAATACACACAAGCAACAACAACGCCACCGGCCGCCGAAAACCAAGTATGTTATATGCCATATATTGTATGCATAACGCCGTAACAAACGCAATACAAGGAAGTTACGTGTCAAGCAACGCCAAAGTGCGCCGCCACAAAAAGCGCAACGAAAACCGCACCGGCAAGGAAAACCAACAAGAGGTGGCACCGAATGAATGCCTATGCTCACCCCCCCTCACATAGGGAAAGAAAGGTATGCCCGTACGTGCGTGCCCGGAACGCCGCAAGGTCATCACCGCCACGGACGAGCAAAATGGTATGAAGGGACAAACAAGGGGAAACAAAAAACCGACAAAGGAGAGAAGAACGCGCGAAGGAGGCCACGCGCCACCGAGGTGAAGCACAACACAAAAAAAACAAAAAAAAACACACAAACAAAAACTAAACATACACACGTGGCTAGTCGGGTCCGAGTATGTTGCATGCCACGCTACGCTACGCAACGAACACGAGACGAGAACGGCAACCACGCCAACAAAAGTAAAAGGTGACCACGAGGCGTAACCGAGACGTGCCCACCGCCCACCCGCACGCCCGCTTATGCAGGAGGCGAAAGGGAGCGAAAGGGGACAAAAGGTATGCCGCCGCATGCAAACAAATAGTAGGCAAGCCACACACCGCCACCAAGAACGCAAGTATGTTACCATGTCGTGCCACGTCGCCAACCGCCCGGCCCGCGCCACCAACCGAGACGGGGAAAAAAGAAATGGCCTTCGGCCAGGGAGTGGTTGTCACGGGGGGCTAACGGTCCTGCCCTGCGGTGCAATGCGGGGCAACCGTGACAACTGCTCTTACAGCACAACCACCATTTTTGTTGCGCTGATTAGAACACACAAATAGCCAGGGAGGGAGACACGGGGAGCATACACACAAATAGCAGAGCGTCGACGTGTGCCGGGTCCCGACAAACACACGTGCATGCACCCACGTTCTCTTCCCCTCACAGGTCCCAAGGAGAAGCGTATGCTCGTGTTTGCGTCGTCCGGGCGTTAAAGTAGGGTTGTCTTAGACGCTTAGGCAAGTATTGCGTCGTGCCGTCGTCTCACATTAGCGAACGCCCGGCAAGGCGGGAGGACTAGGACACGTTAAGGTAGTGGGGAAAGAAACAGGTATGTTGCATGTCACGCCGCGCGCGCGGAACAGGCAACGAGCAAAGGTAGCGGCCAAAGGGGTGTGGAGACAAGACGGGAGCAAGTGGGACAATAAACCTACGCACACGCCGGTTGCACACGCATGTCGCATGACGTACCAGCCAGCTTGAGGTGCCGTGTCGCGACGAAACCGCCGCCGCCGCACGCCCGTTTACGCCCTCTCCTCTCTCTACGCAGGTTCAAAGGAGGAAGCCCGGGCCGACAAGGAAAAAGACAGAGACACACAACAAAGCGGAGGCAGGGAAAAAGTGCATGTCAGGGAGAAGGGTAGAGGAAAGGGTAAAGAGCAACGAAGCCGCGAAAGGAACAAGGGGTGGCCAGCGGACGAGCAAGGGGCGCGCACAGGGGAGGGGACACGGCGGGCACACGGCATGCACAACACCGCACCGAGACACCGGAGAGGGGAGCACCGGAGGACCAAGGGAAGAGCGGCAACACGCACCACGACACGCACGGCACAGACACCACACACACCGCACACACCCAACGAACCCCGGCAACCCGCCCAGCAGTGGGCGGGCAGTCGGTAGAGGGACAGCGTCTGACCCCAGGCGCCCCTCACAATGGTGGAAGGAACCCCCCCCGGGGACACCCTTCCGCCACCCCCACAGCGAGCAACGCCGGCCCGCAAGGGCGCACGCTGTGGGGCCGGTGCTGGGTCCCCACGCCCGCACCGACCGCGCCCGGGACACACGGGTCGCGGAACCCTGGCTGCCCGCTCCAGAGGACGGGCAGCCGGGGGAGGGACAGCGCCTGACACCAGGCGCCCCTCACAATGATGGAAGGCACCCCCCCGGGGACGCCCTTCCGCCACCCCCACAGCGAGCAACGCTGGCCCGCAAGGGCGCACGCTGTGGGGCCGGTGCTGGGTCCACACGCCCGCATCGACCGCACCCGGGACACACGGGTCGCGGAACCCTGGCTGCCCGCTCCAGAGGACGGGCGGTCGGGGGAGGGACAGCGCCTGACACCAGGCGCCCCTCACAACGGTGGAAGGCACCCCCCCCGGGGACGCCCTTCCGCCACCCCCACAGCGAGCAACGCCGGCCCGCAAGGGCGCACGCTGTGGGGCCGGTGCTGGGTCCACAGGCCCGCATCGACCGCACCCGGGACACACGGGACGCGGAACCCTGGCTGCCCGCTCCAGAGGACGGGCGGCCGGGGGAGGGACAACGCCTGACACCAGGCGCCCCTCACAACGGTGGAAGGCACCCCCCCCGGGGACGCCCTTCCGCCACCCCCACAGCGAGCAACGCCGGCCCGCAAGGGCGCACGCTGGGGGGCCGGTGCTGGGTTCACACGCCCGCATCGACCGCACCCGGGACACACGGGTCGCGGAACCCTGGCTGCCCGCTCCGGAGGACGGCGGCCGGGGGAGGGACAGCGCCTGACACGAGGCGCCCCTCACAACGGTGGAAGGCACCCCCCCCGGGGACGCCCTTCCGCCACCCCCACAGCGAGCAACGCCGGCCCGCAAGGGCGCACGTCGTGGGGCCGGTGCTGGGTCCACACGCCCGCATCGACCGCACCCGGGACACACGGGTCGCGGAACCCTGGCTGCCCGCTCCAGAGGACGGGCGGTCGGGGGAGGGACAGCGCCTGACACCAGGCGCCCCTCACAACGGCGGAAGGCACCCCCCCCGGGGACGCCCTTCCGCCGGCCCCACAGCGAGCAACGCCGGCCCGCAAGGGCGCACGCTGTGGGGCCGGTGCTGGGTCCACACGCCCGCATCGACCGCACCCGGGACACACGGGTCGCGGAACCCTGGCTGCCCGCTCCAGAGGACGGGCGGCCGGGGGAGGGACAGCGCCTGACACCAGGCGCCCCTCACAACGGTGGAAGGCACCCCCCCCGGGGACGCCCTTCCGCCACCCCCACAGCGAGCAACGCCGGCCCGCAAGGGCGCACGCTGGGGGGCCGGTGCTGGGTTCACACGCCCGTATCGACCGCACCCGGGACACACGGGTCGCGGAACCCTGGCTGCCCGCTCCAGAGGACGGGCGGCCGGGGGAGGGACAGCGCCTGACACCAGGCGCCCCTCACAACGGTGGAAAGCACCCCCCCCGGGGACGCCCTTCTGCCACCCTCACAGCGAGCAACGCCAGCCCGCAAGGGCGCACGCTGTGGGGCCGGTGATGGGTCCCCACGCACGCACCGACCGCACCCGGGACACACGGGACGCGGAACCCTGGCTGCCCGCGCCAGAGGACGGGCGGCCGAGGGAGGGACAGCGCCTGACACCAGGCGCCCCACACAACGTTGGAAGGCACCCCCCCCGGGTACGCCCTTCCGCCACACCCACAGCGAGCAACGCCGGCCCGCAAGGGCGCACGCTGTGGGGCCGGTGCTGAGTCCCGACGCCCGCACCGACCACACCCGGGACACGCGGGACGTGGAACCCTGGTCGCCCGCTCCAGAGGACGGGCGGCCAGGGGAGGGACAGCGCCTGACACCATGCGCCCCTCACAACGGTGGAAAGCACCCCCCCCCGGGGACGCCCCTCCGCCACCCCCGCAGCGAGCAACGCCGGGACGCAAGGGCGCACGCTGCGGGGCCGGTGCTGGATCCCCACACCCGCACCGACCGCACCCGGGACACACGGGACGCGGAACCCTGGCTGCCCGCTCCGGAGGACGGGCGGCCGGGGGAGGGACAGCGCCTGACACCAGGCGCCCCTCGCAACGGTGGAAAGCACCCCCCCCGGGGACGCCCTTCCGCCACCCCCACAGCGAGCAACGCCGGCCCGCAAGGGCGCACGTTGTGGGGCCGGTGCTGGGTCCCCACGCCCGCACCGACCGCACCCGGGACACACGGGACGCGGAACCCTGGCTGCCCGCTCCAGAGGACGGGCGGCCAGGGGACCCCGGGCGCCCATCACAACGGTGGAAAGCACCCCCCCCGGGGAAGCCCTTCCGCCACCCCCACGGCGAGCAACGCCGGCCCGCAAGGGCGCACGCGCTCTGGGACCGGTGCTGGGTCCCCACGCCCGCACCGACCGCACCCGGGACAGCCGGGACGCGGAACCCTGGCTGCCCGCTCCAGAGGACGGATGGCCGGGGGAGGGACAGCGCCTGACACCAGACGCCCCTCACAATGGTGGAAGGCGACCCCCCCGGGGACGTTCTTCCGCCACCCCCACAGCGGGCAACGCTGGCCCGCAAGGGCGCACGCTGTGGGCCGGTGCCGAGTCCCCACGCCCGCACCGAGCGCACCCGGGACACACGGGACGCGGAACCCTGGCTGCCCGCTCCAGAGGACGGGCGGCCAGAGGAGGGACAGCGCCTGACACCGGGCGCCCCTCACAACGTTGGAAAGCACCCCCCCCGGGGACGCCCTTCTGCCACTCCCACAGCGAGCAATGCCAGCTCACAAGGGCGCACGCTGTGAGACCGGTGCTGGGTCCCCACGCCTGCACCGACCGCACCCGGGACACACGGGACGCGGAACCCTGGCTGCCCGCTCCAGAGGACGGGCGGCCAGGGGAGGGACAGCGCCTGACACCGGGCGCCCCTCACAACGGTGGAAAGCACCCCCCCCGGGGACGCCCTTCCGCCACCCCCACGGCGAGCAACGCCGGCCCGCAAGGGCGCACGCTGTGGGACCGGTGCTGGGTCCCCACACCCGCACCGACCGCACCCGGGACACACGGGACGCGGAACCCTGGCTGCCCGCTCCAGAGGATGGATGGCTGGAGGAGGGACAACGCCTGACACCAGGCGCCCCTCACAATGGTGGAAGGCGACCCCCCCGGGGACGTTCTTCCGCCACCCCCACAGCGAGCAACGCCGGCCGGCAAGGGCGCACACTCTGTGGCCGGTGCTGGTTCCCCACGCACGCATCGACTGCACCCGGGACACACGGGACGCGGAACCCCGGCTGCCCGCTCCAGAGGACGGGCGGCCGGGGGAGGGACAGCGCCTGACACCAGGCGCCCCTCACAACGGTGGAAGGCACCCCCCGGGGACGCCCTTCCGCCACCCCCACGGCGAGCGACGCCAGCCCGCAAGAGCGCACGCCGTGGGGCCGGTGCTGCGTCCCCACGCCCGCACCGACCGCACCCGGGACACACGGGACGCGGAACCCTGGCTGCCCGCTCCAGAGGACGGGCGGCTCGGGGAGGGACAGCGCCTGACACCAGGCGCCCCTCACAATGATGGAAGGCACCCCCCCCGGGGACGCCCTTCCGCCACCCCAAAGGAGAGCAACGCCGGCCCGCAAGGGCGCACGCTGTGGGGCCGATGCTGGGTCCACACGCCCGCATCGACCGCACCCGGGACACACGGGACGCGGAACCCTGACTGCCCGCTCCAGAGGACGGACGGCCGGGGGAGGGACAGCGCCTGACGCCGGGCGCCCCTCACAACGGTGGAAGACACCCCCCTCGGGGACGCCCTTCCGCCGACCCCACAGCGAGCAACGCCGGCCCGCAAGGGCGCACGCTGTGGGGCCGGTGCTGGGTCCACACGCCCGCATCGACCGCACCCGGGACACAGGGGTCGCGGAACCCTGGCTGCCCGCTCCAGAGGACGGGCGGCCGGGGGAGGGACAGCGCCTGACACCAGGCGCCCCTCACAACGATGGAAGGCACCCCCCCTGGACGCCCTTCCGCCACCCCCACAGCGAGCAACGCCGGCCCGCAAGGGCGCACGCTGTGGGGCCGGTGCTGGATCCACACGCCCGCATCGACCGCACCCGGGACACACGGGTCGCGGAACCCTGGCTGCCCGCTCCAGAGGACGGGCGGTCGGGGGAGGGACAGCGCCTGACACCGGGCGCCCCTCACAACGGTGGAGGGCAGCCCCCCCGGGGACGTTCTTCCGCCACCCCCACAGCGGGCAACGCCGGCCCGCAAGGGCGCACGCTGTGGGGCCGGTGCCGAGTCCCCACGCCCGCACCGACCGCACCCGGGACACACGGGACGCTGAACCCTGGCTGCCCGCTCCGGAGGACGGGCGACCGGGAGAGGGGCAGCGCCTAACACCAGACGCCCCTCGCAACGCTGGAAAGCGCCCCCCCGGGGATGCCCATCCACCACCCCCACACCGAGCAACGCACCAGCGCACCAACGCACCAGCCACGGGACATCCGCACCCCACCCCCTGCTCTTAGACACAGCGACACAGCAATGGCGGAACCCGCGGCACCACGCAAGACACGCCCCCGATCTCCGACGCTGGACGAAGCACACGAGGTCATCAGAACGCTGGGACTCAGAGACGGCGAAGGAGACCCCCCACAAGGGGACGCGGGCACGGACTCCGACCTGGTAGCATTGCCGGAGCCCCCCACGGGAGGCGCGCCCGCGGAACCTGCGCCGCCGGCGGGCAGCGTACCCGCGATCTGCCCCGCGTGGAAACGGGGCCACTGCACCGGCGAAGGCTGGTGCCCCAAACAGCACCCCCAGCCCGGCCCCGATGGCGGAGTGTTGCCCGAGGTGAAACCCGCGGCCCCACGCGCCGCCCTACGCTACGGGATGGCGCAGGGCTGGATCCTGGATGAGGGCGCGCGCGGCAGCGTGAACATCCAGGAGGCCGTCGACCGAGTCACCCACGCGGGACAGGCGGCAGTGGCGTTGCACACCCGGGGCTGCCACGGCGGACCCGCAGAGGGGATCATTGTGGAACCCTCGGGAATGGTGCTGGTCCTGGCGGCGGACATGGTCCGAGGGGTGCTCCACGCCTCCCGCGTGCGGCGGGCGTGCCCACAGTGGACCATCAAGGTGTACACCCCCCCGTGGGCGTGGCCCTTTTCCACGTGGGCGGTGCTCGCCGTCATGTGGCACCTGGCACCAGAGGACGCCCCCACAGGGACCGCGGAGGACATCGCCCGGGACCTCCACACCTGGCCGGCCGACCAGGATTACCCCTGGCGCAGGCCCCGGGGCGGCCTCCCGGTGGCACCAGCGGCAGAGGGGCTCAGCCTCGCGGCAACCCTCCAACGGCACCCCGACAAGCAGGCACGCCACTTCCTGCAGACGGGCACGGTCCCGGCCACCCCGCCAGACTCCGAGTGGCGATGGGACGCAGGGGAGGCGCAACCGCTGCCGGGCCCCTGGACCCTCCCGTTGTGGTACTTGCCCATGGGCACCTTGGCCCACGCCACCCAGGCCGTCAAGGGGGCTTTCCCGCAGCCGCTCCTCCCCGGCGTGGCCCTGCTCCGCAGCCTGCAGGCAGGGGGCCGCCTGGGTACGGTGGAAGGAAGGAAAGGGGCGCTCGATCCCCTATTTCCCCATGGTCCAGGGCCAGGCGCTGATCCACGCCGAGGGCATGGGGACCGTGGAATGGGGGGCAATTGTGCCCGGCACGGCGTGCAGGTGGATCACGGCGGCCGCCCCACAGCCCATGGGATCGCCGCCGGCGTGCCACCGCCTCCTACGGATGGTCCCCTCTTTGGCCCCCCAACACGCCTTTACAAGGGACGTGTGGAAGGCCGTACTGAGCCACACCAGGGAGTGGCTAACGAACCCGGGTGCGCGGTACCCGCCGGGACCGGTGCTCGAACAGCTCACGGCCCCCACACCCGGGGTCCTCCACGCCCTACACAGCACGTCGGCCCTCACGAAGCAGCTCAACGACGAAGTGCTGGACCTGGCGCTGGAGCCGCTGCGGGTGCTCTACCCGCAAGCCCACATCCCACCCGCGGGCACGTCCAACCGCCTAGGCCGCCTGGGGTTGCAGCGCCGCGTCGAGGCCGCGCACCCAGGAGGCGTGGTGGAACAGTGGCTAACGCTCCGCAACCCGTCCACCGCGAAGGGCCACTGGTACCTGCACCAACTCCTCTTCCAACCACGGGCAGCCCCGGAACACCGCCGGCAAAACCCGTACCACACGCACCCGGAGCGCCGAGGCGCGCAAAACTACCCGCAGCCAGTCCCGCCCGCCCTCCCGCCGGGGCAGGGCCCGGAGGCGCTACAGCGGGGCCCCCCGCTCGACACCGCCACCACGGTACAGCAAAGGGGAAGCGACGGCGCGGGTGGTGCCGAACCGGACTGCACGAACTGCGGAGCGTTGGCCTGGATGGCAGCCTGCAGGCACCTCGCCCGAGATACCACGGGGCTCCGGCAGTACAGACCCACGGACCGCACGGCGCTGGCGTCCGCGGTCGCGGCCGTCACCATGGGTCCCGTGGCGGCGTGGCCGGCGCAACTGCTGCCCCACGTCCCCTGCAGCGACACGCGGCCCCGACGGCCGGCCGCGACGGACGCGCCGACGGCACCCCTCACGGCGGAGCAACTATACGTCGTCGCGGCGGCGTTGCTAGCAGACGGCGGGGAGAGCTTCGTCCACCACCACGTCCCGGCGCAGATTGCGGGATGCATACAAGGGCCTCAGCGCGATGCACCAGACCCGTGGCATGCCACACTCCGCGGGCGCACCCGCGTCTGGGGTGCGGGCGATGGCACACCCCCGCCCGGGCCTAAGCAGGGGGAGGCACTGGTACTGCAGACGGCAGGCTACCAGGCCATCATACACGGCCACGCCGGAGGGTACCGGTCGCACGTCCTGGCCGGAGGCCGATGGACGGTCTGGCACAGCACCGCCAGGCAAGGGGCTTTCCCGCCCCTGCCCCACATCGACTGGCGACAGGGGCCCACCCAGGCCTACTATATGTCGGCGGACCCCTGGCCGCTGGCGGTCCTGCTACACACTGTCAGCGCCCCCAACAAGAGGCAGGAACCGGGGTGGGTCAACCCCCCCACACTGGTGTGGAGCCCCGACCAGGAGGAGCATCTACGGGCCGCGTGGCAGGGAGACGCCATCAGGGGCACGGACGTCCCAGACCTCCACACGGGGCCAATCACGCACGCCCGCCCAGCGGCTACCCTGGCGGTGGCCCAACGGGGACAGCAGAACCCGCAGTGGGTGGTCTGCATGTTCAGCCCGGCGGACGCGCACATCGTCGTCTGCGACCCCGAACGCCTGCCGGGGCCCGAAGCCGTGATCCGCGTGGCAGACTGCACCCGCATGATCATCAAGGCGCTGCGGGAGGGTGAACACCACGCCCTCCTGCTCCAGGTCAGGCTGAAGGACAACGCCCGGGCGGCGAGGCCGGGAGTGTGGCCGGCAGCGGCGCACCCCGCCGACCTGGAGCTCCAGCTGGCGGTCCCGACCGCGGTGTACCACTGGCTACAGGCCTTCCACGACCTGCAATGGAGGGGCAAGCCCGACCGCCAAATCGGCTCCACGCACTGGCAAACGTGGCTGCAAGCAGACGCGCAGCGCGATGCCATCCGAGGTCTCGGGCCCGCGCCCGCGACGCGAGCCCTCGATGCGGCGGCCCCGGGCCGCACGCTGGCACCACACACGGTGCCGCTGGCCAACCTGCCCTTCGAACCTGCGGCGGAGGGCGCCATTCGGAAGTCGGTGCCGCTCCCCCCGGCGCGAGGGGCCACGGAGCCGACGAAATGCCCCCTGTGTGCGGACAAGTACTACACCAGCGGGGCAATGCTGGAACACCTGGCGTGGCACGCGGTGCACGCTGCGGCCCTGGCGGACGACAAGGAGGCGGCCACCAACATCCTGCAGGGGAGAGCACGGAGGTCCCCATGGCACGCCCCGTACACCCGGCGCCCCCCGCCCCAGGCAGCCGACCACGCAGATGGAGATGAGGAGGCACCCGGAGCGGCCCCGGGGGCCGGCGGTGCGGCCCCACCAGGGTCCATGTCCATCCCCGCGGGGCTTGCCCCCCTGGCCCCCCTGGCTCCCCCGGTCCCCGGGGCCCCCCTGTGGGCCCCGCTGGGAACGGGCTCAGCGGATGCGGTGCACCCAGATGCCCTGGCTGCGCCGGCGAACCCGGCGGCGATGCCGATGCGGGATAGCTGACTCCAGGAGGACATGACGGGCGACGCCCTGTGGCTCCTCTCGTGGAACCTGCGCAACAGCCTCGTGCCGCCAGACCGGTCCCTCCGGGACACACTCCGGCGGCGCCGGGGGCCGGCGGCCTGCACCGACAAGGAGCACCTCATCACCGGCATGCTGCCCCAGGAGGGGGGCTTTGCCATCATGCTCCAGGAAACGGGGATCGCCACCAGGGCGCAGGAGATGCACGTGGCCGCGGCGCTCCGGGACAAGGGGTACACCGCCTTCTTCAGCAGCCGGCTGGCGGAGACGGGAGCCACCTCCACCTTGAGAGGGGGGGGCCTCCTCACCGCGGTCAGCAGCAAGTACGTGGCGGAGCAGGAGGTGCTCAGCTTCACGGAAATTGTCCCCGGGAAGGCCGCGGCCCTGGAGATCCGCACAGACGGGGGAGGCCTCACCCTCATCAACGTCCACGGGCCGCAAGCAGGCTGCTCCCCGTGGGCGGGACGGGTGGCGTTCTGGGCCGACATACAAATGTATGCCACGGCAGGCAGCCTCGGCGGGAGGCACCCGGTGGTCATTGCCGGCGACACCAACAACTACATGGATGTCCCCGCCAACCCGGCCACGGAGCATTTCCGAGCGGGCTGGGAGGCCTGCGGTTTCCGAAGGGCCGCAGCAGGCGGCGAGGAGGTCATGACCCCCACGCTCCACGCGTCCCGGGACAGGGTGGACACCTTCCTGGTCAACGAGCCCCTCCTGCCGTGGTCCCTGCGGGAAAGTGTCTGGGCTCGCGGCATGGCACACCCCCAGGTGGTCGGCTCGGACCACCTCCCGGTCCCCCTGGCCCTGCCGGGTCTCCTCAGCGCAGCGGGGCGCGCGGCGATGCCCACCCCCTGAAGCCACACGGAGGGCCGCCTCCTCCCCTACGACGCCAAGGCCGCGCCCGTCCAACACTGCCTGTGGGCGGCGGTCACCGCCGCGCAGGATGAACCCTCCCTGGCGCCCTGGCTGGGTCCCGCAGAGCAGCACAACTACGGGTCCATGCCCGCGGCCGCGGTGGACAAGGTGTTCGAACACCTCCACGCGACGCATGACGCCCTGGCGCGCGTGGTGGGACGCCGGCAGCCGTCTCCGGCGGGAACGGACCCGGCGGAGGGGGACCTCCCGGAGAGCGGAAAGCAGCTCCAGGCAGCGGTCCTCCGCTATGACACCCTGGCAGCGCGCGCGCCGGCAGCGTACCAGGCGGACGCGGCCAGGCATGGCATCCGGTCCGAGGCGGTGCTCCGGCTCCCGGAGGAGCTGCAGGGTGTGTCGCCCGGGTTCCGCCTGACCACGCAGGGCCAGCTACAGGAGGAGCTGGAGAGGCAAGCAGCCGCCCTCGAGGAGGACATCCGCCAGCTCCGCGCCCTCCTGGCGGCAGACCGCAAGCGCGCCATCAAGGACTTCTGGCGCCGCCACGCCCCCCACATCGCCCAGCGATGGAAAGCCGTGCGGGGAGCCATAGAGGTAGAGGCCCCAGGCCCGTCAGGTTTCTGGAACGTGCGGGTTCCCAACACCCAAACGCTCCTCATGGAGGCCCACGACGTGATGTTCGCAGTTCGCGCCTTCTGGCGAGAACTGTATGACAAACGCCCGGTGGACCTCCCGGGCTTCCAGGCAGTCCTCGGCCGCCACGTCCCCCGGGTCCCTGAGGGGGCCTGGACACAGGTCCAGCAGTACTCCATGCAGGACCTGAAATCCGCCCTGGACAAGGCCGATGGCAAGGCCCTAGGTCCTAACCACGTGGAGGCCCGTTTCATCAAGGCCCTTCCAGCACCCGTACAGTGGCTCCTGGTCCATTCCTACCGGGCCATCCTCCGCGGCGCCCCGCCGCCGATGCACTGGAGGGACGCGCACATCTGGCTCAGCCCCAAGGTACCGGGCTCTGCCAGACCGGACGACTACAGGCCCATAGCCCTGGGCCAGCTGGAAATGAAGCTGCTCACGGGCCCCCTCACCCAGCGCATCACAGAAGTGCTCACACATAACGGAGTGGTCAGCGACTGGCAGCAGGGGGCCCTCCCTGGCTCCAACACAGGCCCCCCGCTGTTCATGGCGCAGCGGCAGCTCCAGCGGGGAAGGCCCAACTACGTCTTCTCCTTTGACGCCCGCAAGGCCTTCGACACCGCCCCACACGGCGCCCTCCACCTCATCCTGCGCCACCTCTCCGTGCCGCCGGACGTCATCGACCTCCTGCTCTTCCTCCACACGTGCGCCAGGCTGCGCATCGTCACAGCACACGGGCTAACGCAGCCCGTCTACATGCTACGCGGCGTCCGGCAGGGCAACCCCGAGAGCCCCCTGCTGTACGCGCTCCTCCCGGAGCCCCTGCTCAGGGCACAGGGGCACCGCCTGCGCCCGCCGGGAGGGGCCGAGCACGGCCTCATCCAGGCCTATATTGACGACCTGCTGGTGGTGGCCCACACGCTGCAGCACTTCGTCGAGGGCGTGGAGGCGGTGGCCGCGTACCTGGGGAAGATGGGCATGGAGCTCAACCCCCGCAAGTGCGCCATGGCCACCACGGAGGGGGTCCCGGGCCTGCAGCTGCGCCTCTGCCCCCACCTGGAAAACCCGTGGTACTGGGTACCAGCGGCGGACTCCCTCCCCTACCTGGGACTCCAGCTGCAGCCGGACGGGGAATTCTCCCTGCAGCGCAAGCACCGGCTACGCCTGGCGGCGGTGCACCACTGGTGCCTTAACACCCTCGCGCCACCGAAAGTGGTGCAGGACGTCATCCTGGCAATCCTCGGGGGGGGTGACGCAGTACGCCGCCCCTTTCATCGCCGACGACTCCGACACTGCACGCCACCTGGACCACATCACGGTCCAGGTCGCGAAGGACAGGGCGCGGTACGCCTTCGACGCCTCGCGAGACAGCCTGCAGGATTACCGGACCCTGGGGCTCACACGGGTGCCCACGCGGTGCCAGCAGGCAGAAGTGGCCCTCGTGGGTACACTCGTCCACCACCGCGCAACCTCCGTGCGCGCCGAGGTCACCAAGATGTTCTGGGAGATAGCCGGCGCGCACGGAATATGTCCCGAGGTGCACTACCCCGTCCCGGAGTTCGCAACTCTGGCGGGAGGCGACTGGGTCCACCGCATACCCCGGGCCCTGGCCGCCCTGGGAGTGGGGATGTACAACCCCATCGCGTGCCCCAGGGCGGCCCATGTCCAACTACAGTCCCCGCCGGGCAACATCGTCACGCTGCGCACCGCCAAGCTGCGACACCGCGACACGTGCCGCCTGACGGTGCCACACACACCGCCGTGGCATGGGCACCACGGGCCACGCCACCCCTTCCCCGACAACGACGATCCGTGGCCGACGGCGGTGCGGGAGTGCCTCAACCAATGCGCCGATGAACACCTCCACTATTGCCGCCGTGAGCAGGAGCCCACCAACCAACCCGGGTGGCGCGACGCCCTGGCCCACCTCTTCCACACGAACGGCACACGGGACCCCCGCCTGAGACTCGTCCACCCCACGAGGGCTAAGCAGGACGCGCACACCGGCCCACGGGTGACCCTGGACGGCCTGCACCTCCACGTCGGGGGCTACCGCCGCCGGGACGGCCTATCCCCCTCCACGCGGGGGGCGGCGTACAACCCGCCAGCAGCCCTCATGTACCTCCTCCGCGACGTACTCGCGGAAAGCGAGCACCAAGAGCCTAACGCGGACGTGGCGTGGCCAGAGCCCTTGCGCCCCCGGCCCCAGGCGCTGACGCCGTTGTGGTTGGTGACCACGGACGACCTATGCACCCAAGCGACGGGGCAAGCGCAGCTCCGGGCCGAGTGGGTAATAGTGCAAGTGGGGGCAGGCCAGCCCGAACCCCGTGGGCTCCCCCGTGGCACCGCCCTACTGGTGGCTACGGGGGTGCCGCACGACCCACACATGGCGGTACACGCGCTGGAGGACCAGCCGGAGGACACGGGACACCTGGTGGTGCACCAGCGCGGGGGCCCGGCGTGGCTCAAGGAACATGTGACGGCGCTACGGTCCTGGGCAAGCACGGTCGCCGGAGCGGAGATCCGGCTGCACGACCACCCGGCGATCAGCCCAGGCGACACCAGGGCGCTGAGCGTGGACCAACTGACCCCCAGCCACCCCGACGTCCGGTGGCACTCCGCCGACCTCAACGCGGGGTGGCTGAGCCCCACCGGATACTACTGGATCCCGGAGGCCTGGGGATACACCTCCTCTGACGCGTCCGGGGGCGGACCCTGCAAACACCCCACCAGCGTCGCTCTCGCCGCCGACCTCACCCGCACGTGGGCGGTGGCCATCTCGGGCACGGTGCCCGACGGGGAGGGGGTGGCCGCCTCCCTCCCCCTACAATACGGTGCCCACAGACCATGGGTCCACACGGTGGACGCCGAAGTCATCCTCCACCTCCTGCGGCACGCAGATCGCGAACGAACCACGGGGGTCCCCGCGGGCGCAGCGAAGGTGGTCAACCAGATTCCCCTGCGGTGGCCCCGGGACAGCCTGTGCGCGCGAGGGCAACATGCCGGGCACCCGTTCTGGTACGTCCGAGCCACCTCGCACCACAGTGACGCCCTACTGCACAAGGCGGACTGGGCGGCGTCCCAGGACACCGTCCTGCAGAACACGCCCCCTGACCCTGGCCACGCCCAACGCATTGTCGCCGGCCGTGACGGCCATCTCGATCTACGGCCCCCCACGATGCGGGTGCTCGGCGAGGTCGCGCAACGGACGCAGACGGACCATGCGCTGACGCACCGGGGACATACACCTTTGGGCGCGGCCCACGCCACGGCCTACGTCCACGCCCGGGACCTCACCGCGGCGGCCACCAACCGCCGGGCGCTGCGGGCCCGAGACGGCCACACGCCGGTGCAGCGCAGGCTCCGCGTCCGGAAGGAGCGGCTCTCCGGCGTCGCCATCGTCCCACAACCGTGCCTTTTCTGCGGCGGCCCGGAGGAGACCCTGGTGCACATGCACGTGGGATGCACCCACTCACGGCTCCTCTGGCCCCACTACCGCCAGGCGGTACACGAGGCGGCCCGCCACCTCCCACCTGGGGACAAGGCCCTGTGGGTTGCCTCGTGGCGCTCCGCAGGCGCCACGTGGACGGAGGTGTTCTGCTCCGGACTGGTGCCCGAGGACGCGGAGGCGCAGCTCCGCGCCATAACCCGATACGACCCGCCGGGAGGGACCTCGGTGGACGATTTCCTCCACCACATGCTCCGGCTGGGGGACTTCGCGTGGGAGCTTCGCAACCACCGGCTGGAGCAACTCCTCCGCGAGCCCCAGAGCGCGGCTGCCCGGGCGCACCGGTGGCTCACTGCGGCGGAGGGCGACCACCCTCCCCCTCCCCCGCGCCCTGACAAGGACTTCGTAGCCTCCCTCCGTGTTGTGAATGGCACTCTGGAGTGCCCGCCCCAAGAGAGCCCCCACCCGTACCAGGACCTGCCGGGGGGGTTCTCGAGGCACCTACAAGACGCCCTTTTCCCACCGTGGATCATCGGGCGCGGCTCCATGACCGCATGGGAGGCGCGCATCGTGGGGGAGGAGTGGGCGCGGGAGTGGAGCCGGTGGTGCGCCGCCACGCGCGCCCCGGAGACCCCTGCGCAACGATACGCCGCCATCCCGCTCCGGTGGTGGGGGCCGGACACACGGCCGAGACCCACCATGATCCGCGGGGCGGGGCCTGACCACCCCTGGGACGCGGCGACGGGGGAATGGCTGCAGGCGGCCCCGGGGCCGCAAACGGGATGGACTGGGGACGTGTCCTCACTTGTCAGGACACCCGTCCCGCCCCGCATCGTCCTTCACGCCGCCAACGTGCTCCGGGCTACGGAGATACGCACGTGGGGACACGCTGCGGCCACCTTCCGGTGGCACCCCCCAGAGGACGGGGCCACCCAACTCACCGTGGCGCACTTCAAAGCTGGGAGGCCGGTATACGATGCCGCCCTGTCCCGGCTGGGCAACACCCAGGGGCCCTTGCTCCTCATGCTCCCCACCGGCATTGCAGCCGCGCTGCGCCAGGAGCTAGACGGCTGCGAAGGGCTGCTAGTGGGGTGGGAGGCAGTCGCGGACGGCACCCTGCTGGCCCTCCTCCACAGAGACACCGCGAACGGGTGCCAATGGGATGCGCTGACGCCCCACCTCACTGGGCGCCACGTGTACATGGCGAGCCCCCCCCAGGGGCACCCCCGCCCGGCGTGGGACGACCTCATCGCCGCCTTCCACGACCATGGGATCCTCCCCGACGACACGGGGCAGGAGGTCCAGCGGAAGACGCTTGGCAGGGACTACCGGCGCCGCGTCCGCGCCCGCCTGCTGGAGATCCGGGACCCCCTCCAACAGAGGTGAGACGACCTCTGGCTCCGCCATCTCGACCCTTGGTCGCCGCCCTCCCACCTCCCAAACACCTGCCGACTCTGCGGAGAATGTGACACGGTGTCCTCCGCAGCGTCGACAGGCGCCAACAGGTTCGCGCGGTGCGCCCAGGTAGCCGCGTGCCCCTGGCCCGAACCTCCCGCAGGCCCGCGCAGGCGCACAGAGGAGGAGGCCTTGCGCCGGCGCATCGAGGGGGCACACACCCCCTCGCACGAACAAGCGGGCCCCGCGGGCGCTGCCCTTCTGTGGATCCACGTGCACCTGCGGGACCCCACATCCGTTGCGCACCTGTCGCACGTGTTCGCCCCCTGACCCCCACCCGCCGCCGCCCTTTGCAGAGCCCGCAGCACCATGCCACGCCGACGGGAGGATGGGCCGGGGCACACCAGGGCCCGCCGCAGAGCGCAGGAGGCGGCCGTCCGGGGCCTGGTGGCGGACGCGGTGGCGGAGGCACACGAAGCGCACGCTGCCGCACGGTGTGACCTGGAGGGCAGTGCGAGGGCTTTCCTCAACGAGACCGCCCTCCCGGCCGTCCGCGCCCTGAACGGAGCGGGGGCCCCTACGCTGCTCCCGGCAATGAACCGGATCGTGAACGCCGTCCGGCCAGGGCTCATCAGCCCGGAGGCGGCCCTCTACGGGCACTGGATGGAGTGGCGCGAGTCCAGTCGGTCGGGCCGGCCCCTGTCCATGGGGGACACCCTGCGGCTGACGGGAGCAGGGTCTGCCATGTCCCTCCGCAGTAGCGCCCCAGCCCTGCTGCACGCCCTCAGGACGCGCTACCCCGGGGACGCAGCCCCGTACCTGAACCAGGCGCGGGCCACGTACCCGGGAGGAGTGTCCGAGCTGGATGCGGCGCTCCACCTTCTACACCCGCCGGACGAGGACCTGGAGGTGGGCAAGGTCACGGTGTTCGTGGAAGGCGCGGACGAGGCGTCCGCCAGCCCCCGGCCGACCAACCCGGTGTACGACGGCACCGGGCCTACCCCCCCGTACGCCGTCGTCTACGAGACGTTCCCCAGGGAGCCCACTTGGTGCCCCGCCCTCCCGCCGGCGACGCACGCGCCCCGCGGCTGGGCTACCCCAGACCTGTCCCCCCCCCTCTCCAGGACCAGGGGTGCCCACCACAGGGGGCAGGTCCTCTGGCAGGAGTGCCCTGGCACCCCGCTGCTCCTCCTCGTCGTCGCGACCCGCGGGGACCCGGGGCGGACCCTGGGGATCACCCCCACCCACCTCTATGGGGCAACACCCGTACCCCGCCCCCCCCTCCCGGCGCCCGCGGCGCGGGACGGAGTACACACCTTCCTGCGAACACAGGAGGTCACCACCGTTACGGGGGTCCACCTGGTGCGGCTGCCCCCGACACCGCTCGACGACCCCCGGGGGCCCAGGGCCCTGGGCCCCGCCCCAGATTGGGAGCTGTGGCGCGACGCGTCGGCCGCGTGGCTCCCCCGCCTCCCCTCCCAATGCCGGTGGATGGCCGCAGGCCCCCGGCCGTGCGGGGCTGACGCCACAGCCGGCCCCCCATCCCCTCCCCCCCTCCCCCCCGCAGAGCACCACACGGCACTGCCCACGGCACGGCACTGATGCACCAGGAGGTAGTGGGAAGGGCGCGCCTGCCACCACGCATGCCTACCAGGGTAACAGTGATGGCAGACTCCGATGGGTCCCCCCAGCGGGACGACCGCCACCACCGCCGGTCCCGCTGCCGCTCCCCCTTCTCCTCCCCGGAGTGGACGGGGGAGACCCTTGCGGAGCGCGAGGAGCGGAGGCTGGCGGAGGCGGCGGTGCTGGTCGGGCCGCCGCCGCCGGCCCGGGAGCCTGGGCCAGCCGAGACGACCGCCCCCGCCGCCCAAGCAGCCAGCCCCGCCGCCCCGCCCCGCCCAGACGCGCAGGAAGCGGAGACCGCAGCGAGCCGGGCCGCGGCCCCGACCGCGGCCCCCGGCACGCCGCCGATACGGGGGGCAGCCCCGGCGCAGGAACCGGGCGCATCGCCGAGGGCTGCCGCAGCCGCAGAGGAGAGTAAGAAGGGCGTGCGAGGGGTTGCGGCCGCACGGGCCACGGGCGCCTCGTTGGCGGCCGCCACGGCAGCGAAGGAGAGCGGGGAGGGCGCGCGAGGGGTGAAGCGGGTTCAGAGAGACCGCGATTCCCCGCTAAAGTCGCCGCGCTCTGCTGCAGAACGCAAGCGCAGAATGCCGACATCATATGATTTTCAGAGATCTGCATGGCCTCAGCGCCTGGCAGTTTTACTGCTTTTGGCAAGGTTTTTTATAATTATTTTTATTAATTTCCGCATATATCGAGTTAATCTGGACAGAGTAGACATGTGTCCGTGAACGTGAAGAGCGGCCAAGAGCAGCGCCGCGTACGCATGTAAATACTCGCAAATAGTCTCTATTTGCGCCTGTCTGCCCTACATGTGTTTCATGTGCAGGAGACATGGTGCGAAGAGCCGGGCAAGGTTCTTAGAACTGTTTGTCAAAGCAATGCGTGAAAGCAAGAACGATCACGTGTCTTCGCCGTGTTGCCAGGGAGTTTGGGAGCTCCAGTGAGAAGTTTTGGAAAAGCAGCACTTGCCGGTTTTGGAAATCATCGTGGATTTGAAACGTCGAAGGATTTTCAATGAAAACCTCACGAGTGCCGTCTAAAACTGGGAGCTCAGCAGCAATTGAACCAGCGCCAAGACTAAGTGCTAAGGAGCAGACCCAGGCTCCCGCGTCAAAACAGTTCTAATACCGGGACATGTGAATGTTCCCCCTTGTCTGCCCTTGTGTCTCAGTCGGAAGTCGATGCCGTGCAGTGCTTGTGAACAGGCCGGACGCCACGCTGCTGCGCAGAGTCACGAAGACAGCAACTGCCGCGGTGAAGACTGGTTCCGTCAAAGAGATGACCATCTCCAACGCAAGCGCGAAGCGAAGCGAGCGAAGCGTCGAGGAGACAACTCCACGACAGCGCAGCTCAAGCCAGCGGAGCCAAAGCCAGAGCCGAGCCAGCAAATGGGACCCCAGCCAGCGCCGACCACGTCCGCGGAGACCAAGCAAGCGCAGCCTACCGAGGAAAGACTCGTGTGCGCCGTGGCGGTACTACGGGAGCGTGCTACGGAGAACCTGGAACGCCTGACCTGGAGTGTCATCGAGGACAATGTGGCCAGGTGGCTGAGGAAGAACCCGGGCAAGGATGTGAAGACCTGGTGGGAGCTACAGCGCTGTGCAGTGGCGCACCGTCAACAGTACAAGCAGCCCGTGAACTATCCAGTGCCAGGGACGCCGGACTACTTTCCTATGGTTACGGTGAACGCCTTGTATGAGGAGTGGGTCAAGCGTTGAAGCTTCGGTAACCGAGTGGAGACAACGAGAGCTTGCACAACAGCTTCAGGAAGCGTGGGTCCGAGCAGGCGGACATCAGAACGCCGAGTGAGCTTGCGCTGCCAGAAGCCACGGAGGCGTCCAGCGTGCCAAGAGCAGAACGCCGAGTAGAAGCTCGCGCTGCCAGAAGTCACACCAACGCCGAACGTGCCGAGTGCAGAAAAACAGGTAGAGGCTCGCGCTGCGACAAGCCGGAGGACACAACCACCACTGGGGCAGCCGGAAGACAAGCCGAGGAGTCGTCACAAAGTAAAAAAACTGAGGTGGAGACGCCACAAGGGGCCATACGTCTGCCGTAGATGTTTCGAACTGCCGGCCATGGCAAATCTCTTAAGGAGGGGGGTGAAGCGGGTTCAGAGAGACCGCGATTCCCCGCTAAAGTCGCCGCGCTCTGCTGCAGAACGCAAGCGCAGAATGGCGACATCATATGATTTTCAGAGATCTGCATGGCCTCAGCGCCTGGCAGTTTTACTGCTTTTGGCAAGGTTTTTTATAATTATTTTTATTAATTTCCGCATATATCGAGTTAATCTGGACAGAGTAGACATGTGTCCGTGAACGTGAAGAGCGGCCAAGAGCAGCGCCGCATACGCACGTAAATACTCGCAAATCGTCTCTATTTGCGCCTGTCTGCCCTACATGTGTTTCATGTGCAGGAGACATGGTGCGAAGAGCCGGGCAAGGTTCTTAGAACTGTTTGTCAAAGCAATGCGTGAAAGCAAGAACGATCACGTGTCTTCGCCGTGTTGCCAGGGAGTTTCAGAAGTTCAGTGAGAAGTTTTGGAAAAGCAGCACTTGCCGGTTTTGGAAATCATCGTGGATTTGAAACGTCGAAGGATTTTCAATGAAAACCTCACGAGTGCCGTCTAAAACTGGGAGCTCAGCAGCAATTGAACCAGCGCCAAGACTAAGTGCTAAGGAGCAGACCCAGGCTCCCGCGTCAGGGGCTGCGGCCGCGACCCCGGCGGGCCGCGCCACCAACTCGGCCGGCCGCGCCGCGACCTCCAGCACGCCGCGAACCCGGGGGACGGACCCCGCACGGGCCGTGGGCGCCTTGCCGGCGGCCGCCGCGGCAGCAGAGGAGAACGAGGAGGGCGTGCGAGGGGTTGCAACCGCGGCCACGGGCGCCTCGTCGGCGGCCGCCATGGCAGCGAGGGAGAGCGAGGAGGGCGCGCGAGGGGCTGCGGCCGCCACCCCGGCGGGCCGCGACACCGCCTCGGCCGGCCACGCCGCGGCCCCCAGCACGCCGCGCAAGCGGGGGATGAACCCCGCCCGGGCCGCGGACGCCTCGCCGGCGGCCGCTGCAGCAGCAGCAGTGGGCAGGGAGAGCGCGAAGTACCGCGCCCACGCCAACCCCACCCAAACCCACACCAGCCCCCCCAAACCGTCCCCCCCCCAAACCCTTCGCCCCGGGGCGGGAGCGGCACGTCCGCCCCCCGACGCGCGAGCGCTCGCCGCCGGGCGTCACGCTGCCGCAGCTGCAAAGGCAGCGGGACCCCCGACGAGTGGTCCAGGAAGGGCGCAGCAGCGGGGGGGAGCAGAGCGCAGGCAGCGGACGGCGCGACTCAGGGCAGGGGGCCGGGAAGGGGCCAGGACACGGGAAGGGCGCGCAGGGGCGCGGGCAGGGAGCCCAGGTGCAGGGGGCAGGGCGAGGGGAGGTGGGAGAGCGAGCGGGCCAGGGCGTGGGGGACGGGAGGCGGGACCCGCGACACGGGCAGGGGGCTGGAAAGGGGCCCAAGGGCAAGGGCAAGGGCGCCGCGGGCCCCAAGGGACAGGCGGGACGGGGCATGGGAGCCAAGGGGGGAGGACGGGGCGAAGGGAGGGGGGCAGAGGGCGGGGCGCCCCCGCAGCCGGACGTGCAGCCGGTGAGGTGCATCCCCCCCGGCATCCAACAGATGCCGGCACACCACACCCACCAGCACCACCACCACCACCACTACCACCTCTACAACATCGACCCTGAGGCCGGCGAGCTCGTCCCCCCCAAACCCCCTCGACACCAGCACCATCAAGCCCCCCCCGCGCCGAGGGCGGAGCTGGCGCAGATGGCCTCGGCGGAGGGGGGGCGGGGCGCGGCATCGGCGCCGCAGGCACAGGGGCAGCGAGGGGGGCCGGCACGGGGGGCGGAGGAGGGCCGGCCATGGGACCGGGACTGCGGCGCGGTCCCGGACCCTCTGGGGGAGGAGACCCTCCCCCTGGTGGGGGAGGTGTACGGGTGGTTGTGCTGGGCCAACCAGGGGACCTCCAGGAGGTCGGAGAACCGGCCCTTCGATGCCGTGCTCCTCCGGAGGGACGGAGGAAACCGAGAGGTACCCCCGGGGGGGTGGGCAGCCCCAGAGGACCATGAGAGGGTCCTCAGGTCAGTGATCCGGGCGGCGTGGCCCGACAGGGAGCCGACGTGGCCGGCCTTCCTGGAAGGGGGAGCGGTGCTCCGCATCACGGATGCTGACGCCAACAACTGGCTCCCCCGGGCTTTGCTCAGCGCCCTCGCCCACTGGCGCTACCGCCGGCACAACCCGCCGCCGCCGCAGCCCCAGGCCCCACACAAGAAGGGGGGCAGGTGAAGGCCCAGACGGCGGGTACGGGAGAGTTGGGGGGGGGGGGGCTGGGCCCCCCGGCCCACGCCCCCCCCACGGTACGGCACGACGCAAGAGGGCGCGCCACCTCCCGCGGGAGGGAGTGCGGAGACAACGAGCGCAGGGGGGAACCTGCTGCCCCGCAGCCCGCTAACCACTGACCGCTAACCCTCACGGCCACCCCCGGCCGGCCGGCGCCGCGCGACAACGGCCAGGGGATGAGGGGCCCCAGCGAGGGCCTGTGCGAGAATCCGGCTCTCGGTAGAGGGGGGCGGGGGAAGGGCGCGACCCCCCCGCCGATGGCTGGCCATCGGGGCCAGAACTGCCATGCCGCCCCCCCCCCCGGCCGACAGGAGGCATCGCCAGGGGACCAAAGACCCCCCCCACTCCCCCCCCCCCCCTCCCACACAGGCCCTAGAGCGGGCGGGGAGGCGGCCCCCCCACCCCCCCCCCCCCGCACCCACCTCAGCTGGGGAGCCACAGGCGCGGCCCTCCGCCCCCCCAGGGCCGGGGAAGCGCCCCCCCCCTCAGGAGGAACGGCGACGCGGTAAGGGCAACGGCGGCTGGACCTGCTCCCGCGAACCCACACCGGCGTGCAGGAGCAACGCGCACAACGGAACAGGAAGTAGGCCGCGCCCCACATGACCGTCCCGTAACCACAGCCCACTCCGAGGTGACAGAGGGGGGGTTCAGGTCAGCTGGGGCCCCCGGGGGAGCGGTCCACGGGCAGCCCCTCACCCCCCCCCACCCCGGGGCGGCACTTCAGCCCCGACCGCACGCGCGCGCTGGAAGGGAGCGCGCCGGCGACACGGAGAGGGCCAGAAAGGAGTACCGCAGGCCGCCGCCCGGAACGAGGGCAGGGAGGCCGCGGCGCGACACCCCCCCCCCGGCCCCCCACCAGCCCGCCAGCCGCGGGGGCCCCGGCCCCGACCCCCCGAGGCAGGGGGGATGGCCCCCCCCCGCCCGAGAGGGGAGCCGGAGTGTAACCCGCCCCCCCGCCCCAGCCGCCGGCTCACATGGGGGCCGCGAAGAACAAGCGGGCCCACGCC
This sequence comes from Eutreptiella sp. 'Long Island Sound 2002', assembly GCA_964036045.1. Classification (NCBI taxonomy): domain Eukaryota; phylum Euglenozoa; class Euglenophyceae; order Eutreptiales; family Eutreptiaceae; genus Eutreptiella; species Eutreptiella sp. 'Long Island Sound 2002'. Next base: position 47,433,459 of record OZ038379.1, on the reverse strand, counting down.
TGCGCACCGGGACGCCGCACAGATCGTACCCAGAGAAGCCGGGTGAGCACAAACCGGAGTGGTATGGGGGGCCACGCCCCCCATGGACAGCACAACGCCAGTGACGCCCGCTTTGTTGCCTGCCCAGGGAAGGCAGAGGGACGGAAAGAGGCAGAGCGACCCCCCGCCCTACAGGCCCCGCCCCGGCCGCACAGCCGGAGGAAACGGCGCACGCCCCCCCCCCCCCCTGCCCGCCCCCCAGCATAAGAACGCCATGGACCCGCCCCGCGGCGCGCAGCCCCCACAGGGACAGAGCAGGGCCCCCACACCCGCACGCCCGCGCCCACAACGCGGACCCCGACAGCCCACCCAGTGGACGGGCAGTCGGGGGAGGAGGAGCGCAAGACCCCAGACGCCCCACGCAACGGACGAAGGCACCCCCCCGGGGACGCCCTGCCGCCGCACCCACAACCCCAAGCCAAGTAGGGGGGAACCGGGACCGGACCGCCCCCCCCCCAAGAACGCCAGACGGAGCAAGGGACCGGGGCAGGACACGCGGAGGGGCACGGACCACGTGGAACGGCCCTACCAGCGCCCAGTGCCGGGACCACGCGGGATGCGCGCGCCACACCACCCAGCGGGGGGGGGAGCGGACACCGCGAGAGCGCGAGCGCACACACACCAAAGGGACACGCGGGGACTACCTGAAGGGCAACCGGACCGAGCGCGCGGAACGCACAGACCGCATGGAATGGCGTACCAGCGAGCGAGGGTAAGGGACACCCGGACGGGACGGCCCGCCACACGCAGCGCGGAACACGCGGGGCGGGGAAGGGGAAACGAAAGAGACACGACGCCAGGTGCCGGCCCGAACCCCCCCGAACCGGCCGTGAGCGCCGCGCACACACAGACAGGGCACTGCGCCCGCCAAGGCAGTAGTGGCGCACAGCGCCACGCCCCAACCCCTAGGCTGGGCAGCCTCCGCGCCAGCCCAAGGGGGTCCCACTGGCGACAAGCCAGTAGCACGGGCCCGGCGGCGCCGGCGCCCCGGGCGACCACGCATTAGGGGGGCGACGCAGTGGGTAAGCGCCCGCAGCCACGGCTGCGAATTGATGCACTGACCGGGGAGTGGCGAAACGGGGACGCCGGGGAAGGACGGGGCTCCGAGCTCTGTGAACCCGGGGGACTCCGCCACCAGGCAGGAGGTGCGTCTTGGAGGGCCCCCCACTAGGACCCGGTGAAGAGGATATCACCTGGCCCGACCAGGTGGCCCCCCGGGGCCGAAAGGCGTCTAGTACCCGCAAAATCAAACCTCATACCTCAAACCTTGAAAAATCCTGAGGCGATCCCAGGAATCAGCCAGACGCCCATGTTGTGGCCCAACAGTGGCCCTCTTCATATATAGTTTGAATTGGGACAGAAACGCGCCGTGTCGGCTATGCGACGCGTTGGGGGGAGACACGCGAAATGAGTGTTTTTGGCTCAAAAATCACTATATTTCACTGTTTTTCGCCCAAAAACCACAGTTTGGCCCAGTTTGGGCAGGATCTCAGTGGAGATCCTGATGGCGACGACTCGTAGCCGTCAGATTTTCTGATGGCGGCGACGCCGCCGCCTTCATTTCGTCCTCTCTTCTAAGCTATTTTATAGTATAGAAGTGTTACATATACATATTACTTGTCTACATGTTTATATTGTCTACATATACCTTGATCTCTTGCCTAGGACGCCAGATTGTGTCATGGCCGAGGCAAGGATCACAGAATTCTTTGGAGAAACCCAGACTGATGGAAGATCAGTGAGAATTCGAGAGGAAGTCTTGGATTTCATGGGATTGGGGTCGTGCATGCCAAGGGAAGCTTGGAGGTTGCCCTCCCCCCAACCTCTTCAAAAGAATTCTGCCGACGCCAAGGCCACCAAGGCGGTGTGACGGCCTGCCGACGGCGACGACGCCCAGACTGCAGGAGAATTGTCGACGACGTCGACATCTGCAGGAGCTAAGGTCCAGGGCATCAACATGATGAGGGAGAGATACCTTGACTCCTACAATGGGTATCACCTTGGCTTCCCCATGGACCTTATGGAGCCCCCAAGTCTATCTCATCCTCTGGGCGACGACCACAGCGACGACGACGCCATCTGCGAACGTTTCAGGCGCGTTAATTCGTCGCCTTGGGTTTTGTTGGCCCTCCGGAGGTCGCCACCCTAAACAGGCGCGGGTCGCCTTGGGTAGGAAATGACCCTAAATCCCCCAAATCAGGCGCGTTAATTTGTCGCCTTGGGTTGGGAATGGACCCTAAACAGGCACGAGGAATTCGTCGCCTTGGGTAGGAAATGACCCTAAGTTCAGGCGCGAGGGTGTCGTTGCCTTGGGTTTGACCCTAAATATTTTTTTTCGCATTTGAATTATTATCTTTCCATGCCCATGGAGAAAAAGGGCCAATATGTGCGCCTCAGCGCCATCAGTCAGGTCGGAAGGACCTGCAGCGCCCCTGGTTTGGTCACCAGAGGCTACAGGGAGTGCCAGGGACCAGTGTGGTCGCCTGGGGGGCAATTGCCCTATGAAAATATCAAAGATTATTGTAACTGGCATGTAAATTACTTACAAACCCCCCCCCCCCACTGTCCTGCTGAATCAGTTTTGAAACCAGGGCAGTGCAGGGGTCAGAGCGCCTCCTTGGCCTTGCCTTCCTTTGGATATAGGCAAGGCTTCTAAGGAGGGGGGTGAAGCGGTATGGGGTGCCTCACCCATACCCGCTGCCCAGCCTGTGGCGCTCTTTGCATCAGGAATCTTCCTGGGCTGATTCCCAGCCTTATGGCATCCCGATTTCTGTGGGATTTCTGTTAAATACCCCAGAAATCGTCATTTTTCGTCATTTTGGGCTCGCGATGACGTTCGTCGCCTGCGCGACGCAGCCCCAGATCGAAGTTTTATTTCACGATTTTTGAAGATTTTAATCAATTTTATTATTGATTTATCGTTTTTAGAAATATAGGAATATAACGTGACCTTTTTCGCGGCGTTCCGCGAAGGTCAATTTTTGCGAAGTCAGTCACGTTCAAGATTTTTTTAAAAAATCCTGAGGCGATCCCAGGAATCAGCCAGACGCCCATGGTGTGGCCCAACAGTGGCCCTCTTCATATATAGTTTGAATTGGGACAGAAACGCGCCGTGTTGGCTATGCGACGCGTTGGGGGGAGACACGCGAAATGAGTGTTTTTGGCTCAAAAATCACTATATTTCACTGTTTTTCGCCCAAAAACCACAGTTTGGCCCAGTTTGGGCAGGATCTCAGTGGAGATCCTGATGGCGACGACTCGTAGCCGTCAGATTTTCTGATGGCGGCGACGCCGCCGCCTTCATTTCGTCCTCTCTTCTAAGCTATTTTATAGTATAGAAGTGTTACATATACATATTACTTGTCTACATGTTTATATTGTCTACATATACCTTGATCTCTTGCCTAGGACGCCAGATTGTGTCATGGCCGAGGCAAGGATCACAGAATTCTTTGGAGAAACCCAGACTGATGGAAGATCAGTGAGAATTGGAGAGGAAGTCTTGGATTTCATGGGATTGTGGTCGTGCATGCCAAGGGAAGCTTGGAGGTTGCCCTCCCCCCAAAACCTCTTCACGAGGGAAGTTTATGTGGGCAAGGGACGTGGCAAGAAGGAAGGAGCGACCACGGAGAGCCCCGTGGACGGGCAGGACCAGCCCAAGATCTACATCATCCGTGACCATACCCTCGAAGTCCTGATGCACCCGGATGTGCTAGAGTTGCATGCCGTGAGAGTCGTCCATACACCGCATGGTGACGAGCGGCAGTTGCACTTGAAGGTGCGTGTACGGTGCGGACAAGAGGAGTTGGTGGTGGATGTTTTGGTGGATACGGGTGCCCAGGTGAGCCTGGTCCGGAGAGGGTTGTTCAAGGAGTAAATCCGTGCAGCCCAGCCGTAGACCGGTACGCCTGAAGGTGGCCAATGGAGAGATTATGGGTGGTGGCACCCATGAGGCCACTATCAGTATGGAATTCTGGGAGCATGAGCGCTTGAACCGCCCTGATTTGGCGAAGAGAAGCACTCTATCCGGGAACTTCTATGTGGCCGACATCACAGATTGGGATATGATCATGGGGTATGACTTCATGGTGGCAAATGCCATTGGAGCCCTTCTCCATCGCGCAACGCTGGTCCGGGAGGATGATGAATGCCTCACATGGCTGTCCACGGATTATGTATGCGGATCATCCCAATGGAATACTGAGGAAGAGGATCGGATCATCCGAGCGGTGCAAGCTGTGGGTGCCAAGTCCAAAGGAGACCGCGGAGTTCCGCTCACGGAGTATGGAATGGCGCCGCAGGTGTTCGACAGGATGATCCAGACGCTGGGAGCCGAAGCGCCCGAGACGGACGTCTTCGCTTCCCGGGATGCCCCACTTTTGCTGAAGTGTAGGAGGCATTGGCATCGAGGAGACTCAGCCTGGCACAGGCATTGGGGTTTGAAGGAGTGGGGGCCCATGTATTGGCATGGCTCCCTGGACAATACCAGACGTACGGTGGAGAAGATCGTCGCGGATAGGGCGAAGGGGATCCTGGTCATAACCGGCATAGGATCCACCCCATGTCCGCTGGAAGGTCTCAAGTCGACGCTGGACTCCATCACCCTGAGCGAGATGTCATTTGAGCCAGAGGAGGAGCTGTTCATCGACGCCAAGGGTGTATCAATGCCCTCCCCGGGTCAAGCGTGGGGTACCAAGGCTTTCCCTGGTGGATGGGGCGCAAGCCCAGCCCACTCGTGATGAAACATTCATCCGTAGGGTTGAGGCGGTGGCCATGCGGGTCATGTTTGAGCCCAAGGAGGGGACGGATCAGCCAATCGATGGCATTGACGTCCTGTCCCACGCCGAGATCGACGACGTCGTCAACTACATGCGGATGGGGATGCACGACCGTGTGGCAGCCAAGAAGAGGCGGGCCAGGGTCACATCTCCGCATTGGTGGGATGACAAGATGTTGGTCACCGGCAAGTACGAGAAGGATGAGTTCGTCGCGAGGGTCATGGATCACATCGCGGACCAATATGATGGTCCGGTTGGGTCGGACCCGCCGACATGGGTTTTTTCAAGAATGGGGGCCGATAGCGACAAGAACCAGGCCAATGCCGCAAATTTCCGAAGATTATCGGTGGGAAGCGCGCCCCACGACGACGAAGACGGCATATCGGACGAGGAGAAGTCGGACTCGGACCCGGAAGAGGCCTATACCGCAGTGCGGTCGGTTGTATCGATACCGAAGCAAGCGGCTGAAGAGGCCCAGGAGAACCCGAAGGTCGCCGAGCTGAAGGAGAGGCTGATCAACGCCTATCCGCGGCTATTCAGTGGCGTTGCCAACAAGAACCCTCCAGATTGGGGCAGGTTTGGCACAGCGAGGATCAAGCTGAAGCCGAACCCCAAGATCTATCGTCATCGGGAGTACCAACTTCAGGGCGATCGGGCCGATGCCATGAAGAAGTTGTTGGCCGAGCTTATTGAGCGGGGCTGGATCCAACCCTCTGACAGTGAGTGGGCCAGCCCAGCCTTTATCGTGCTCAAGAAGGAGAAGGGCGAGTGGAGGTTGGTGGTGGATTATAGGGGCTTGAACGAGCAAACCGAGCACGACTCGTACTCGCTTCCTCTGATCGATACCATCCTCCAAAAGCAACAGAAAAAGCGGATCTTTACGCTGTTAGACCTGAAACACGGCTATCACCAGATGCCGCTACACCCGGACTCCAGGCCCTGCACAGCGATGTCGACGCAGCTGGGGCCCATGCAGTGGAAAGTGGTGCCTATGGGCGCCAAGAATCGCATGGCCGCTTTCCAGCGCATGATGGAGGACCTACTCGGTCCCGTCCGGGACTGTGCCGATCCCTTTGCGGATGACATCATCATCGGGTCCGGCACGGAGAACATGACTGAGGACGAGCTCATCAAAGCGCATGAGAAGGATCTGCGCCGAGTGCTCAGCGCGCTGGACAAGCACAACATGGTGTGCGAGCCCACCAAAGCCTCACTCTTCGTGAAGGAAGTGGAGTTCGCGGGTCACGTGGTTGGTCACGGGCAACGCCGTCCCATGCCTGGGAAGCTGGTGTCCCTGCACCACTGGGAGAAGCCCCAGACCATCAGCGAACTTCGATCCTTCATGGGGTTCTGCAACTACTGTTCGGGCTATGTACGGATGTATGCAGAACTGTCGGGGCCGCTGCACAATATGCTGCAGGTGGGCAAGTTCGACGGCCGGAAGGGGAGCAAGAAGAAGCTTGCCTGCACCCCTGAGGCCGAAGATGCGTTCAGCCGCCTGAAGGAGCGACTCCTGGGTCAGCTGGGGCTATTCCTGGTGGACCCGGACAAGGGATTCGTGCTACGGACGGACGCCTCGGACTATGCTGCAGGTGCAGTCCTCGAGCAGGTCCGGGATGACGGGTCGCACGTACCCGTGGCGTTTTGGAGCCGGATTCTGGCCGAGGGCCAACGTCGAACCTGGACCGCGAGGGAGAATGAGACGTACGCCATTGTCTGTGCGCTCAGGAAGTGGTCTGGCCACATCGGATTGCAACCGGTGGTGGTTTGTACAGACCATCAGTCCTTGCAGAGCTGGCACAACGAGCACATCGACACCCCCTCTGGACCGGCGGCAAGGAGGGCCCAATGGCATGAGACGTTCGCCAAGTTCGACCTCAGCGTCGTATACGTCCCGGGGAAGGACAACACTGTCACAGATTGCCTCAGTCGATGGGCCTACCCCTGGGCAAGGCTTGGATGGACATATCCAGCCATGGGGACGCCGAGGAGACCGAGGAGGCCAAGCGCATCATCGAGATGGAGAAGGCCATGGAGCAAGAGGGGGTCAAGTGCTTTGTGGTGATGGCAAACAGTACGGACCTGGCCAAGTTCCGGGGCGCCCGAGTCGAAGCTATTCGAAAGGAAACCCTCGAGCAATGGATGGTGGCCCCTGTAGAGCTAGTCAGGTCGGTGCTCACAGAGGACTGGTCGGATGACTATGCGGCATCCGAGCACTGGAGCAAGTACTGGAATGCCATGAGCACCCCGTCGGACGACGAATGGCCCGAGGGCTTGACCGAGGATGGGGACAAACTGTTCCTCAAGGACAGGCTACTGGTCCCAGAGAATCGAATGGAGGAGCTCATTGACCACTGGCACAACGCCCAGCTCATGCATCCTGGTCGAGACAAGATGCAGCAGGACCTGGAGTGGCGCTTCAAGTTCCCACCGGGGTACTACGCCCTCCTGGACAAGTACTGCAGCGACTGCGCCGTGTGTCGGGCCACGAAGAGCCCCAACCACTCCACGGCTGGCAACCCGGTGTACACGGCTATACCGGAAGCCCCTATGCGGTCCGTGGCCATGGATGTGTTCGCCATGCCGGAGGTCACCGTGGAAGGAGAGAGCTACGACTGTGTCATCCTGGCGGTGGATAGGCACAGCGGGTATATCGTGGCGGTCCCTGGCAAGAAGTCCAAGAAGAAGGACAAGAAGGACAAGCATGGAGTGGGTCTGCAGGCCAAGACCGTCGCTAATGCCATGATCAGGCATTGGCCGACGATTTTTGAGGTCCCAGCTGTCATCTGCAGCGATCGGGGCAGTCAATTTGTGGGGACATGGTTCAAGACGATGTGCAAGCACATGGGGATTCGGCACGCCAAGACCGTGGCGTACCACAGCTGGTCGAATGGCCGGGCTGAGGTGGCCGGGCGGCAGATGTTCGAGAAGTTCCGCCAGCTGCACATTGACGAACCGGGCCGGAACTGGTATAATTTGCTGTGGAGAGTACTCCAGGCGTACCATGACCTTCCGGGGCCCACGCGACTGTCGCCCCATCGCATCCTGTTCCTACGGGATCGAGTGTCACGCACTCTCCCATGGTTGAACCATGGCAAAGTGGCCTGGGATGCGAACGCTATGATGGCTGAGGCGGACGACACGGCGGCCAAGGTGTGCAAAGCACTTCAGGACAAGCATGAGAAGCGGGCCAAGTAGTTCAAGGAGGGAAAAGTCCAGAAGTATGCTCTCCAAGACACTGTACGGGTGGAGCCGCACCACAAGGATGTCCTGTCCAGGCATCGGCAGGCATCTTGGTATGTGCCGGGGGTAATCGTGCGGAAGGTCGGGCAGGATGTGTATGCGGTTTGTGTGGGGGATAACAAGATCCTGGACCGCGACCATACCCAGCTTCGTCCCCGAGCACCAGACCCCAGCGGACGTCCCGTCACCTTCGAGTTCACGGCCGGCGATGTGGACTCGGACGACGAGGGTGAGGACAACGACTCCACCGCCGAGAGGATCCTGGCGGACAAGCCGGACCTGGGGACGCGTTGAGGGAGGCTTTATAAAGTCCGTTGGAAGGGATTTGCCGCGTCCAGGGATTCGTGGGAGCCTCCGAGCAGCTTTGTGCCGAGGTATACCACGGTCTGGATGGAGTATCTGAAGAAAAAGAACATTTCTTTGGATGTCAAGGACGTGTTGGTCCATTTGGTGGCTGCTGTAGCACCGTAATGGATCCCCCTTGGCATTTTTGTTTATTTTTGTGCTTGGGAGACGGGTGAGGGCATTCATCCGGGGATTTTTCGGCCTTGATTGGCCATATACCCCCTTCACTCGATCTCCACATATATATTTCATTGTGGTATACTTATTTAGGTCAACCGACGACGTTTCTCTATCTTTGATCCCCTTGGTCCATGTTGTAGATCAAGAGGAGACCGGATATGGCGTAGGGCACTGATTATGAGTGTCCTCACCCCTCCCTTGGGGCATGGGGGACGCCTACAACAAGTGTGGGGCCTCCATGTGTCCTTGGGACATGGGGGGGGGGGTGTGGAGCCCATTGGGGTCCTCCCGTCCTCTCTTCAATGACTTCCGAGCGGATACAACGCTCTGAGAAGGGGGGTGAAGCCGGTTCGGACCCCCGTGGCCATCTTTGGGTCACTTGGGGTGTGTATCTATGTGCCGGCAAGCCGCCATTGGCTGATATCATACTCTCCCATCCACCTGACCTAACCTGATGTGACAGTGTGATAAGTCTGGCCATTCCAGCTATGAGCGGCCATATTCAATACCGAAGCGCCGCCGGCTGAGATTTATATACCAGAATATCAGGAATCAACAGGGTTTTTTTATCATAATGTTTCCGTAATTTTTCAGCCTTCCGTTCTGATTTTCAATGTGTCGGCGACTGTCAGTTGGCTCGCGATTTTGCGGTAACCGATTTGTTAACTGTTATTTACAGATATTTTGGCGGAAACCCTGCTTAAGGGTCAGATTTCATCAGTAACGAGTTCGTTGCTTCCGCAATTGTCATATCATACACTCGCAAAATTAATCCGATTTTTTCAGATATGCAGAATCGGATTTTCGACTTCGACATCGCCGCACTTGATATGATGAATCTCGAGTGGTCATACATTTTCCCCAGATCACGAATCAACCTTCCTTTTGTTATGTCCTTCATTTTGCTTGGAGATATAGTCGAAACAAAAATGATTCGTGAGGCCACTTTCAAGAATCATATCTCCGGCTCACGGCGAGGAATACCAATTTCGAGAATTGGGTTGGAAACGCCTTGGTCTCAACTTAATTAGAAAAGTTTATAGTGAATTCAACACTGTGTTTTTGCCTCTCCTGCTGCTTGCTGCTGGTGTAGGGGTTCCTGCTGCTTGTTTTTGAAGATGAAAAGCTTTTTTTTGCTGAAATACAATCAATCCAGGATAGCCCAAGCCAGAGATATGCAAGTAGAAGAGAATCAGGATCAAAGCATGAAGGGCTGCAGTGTAAACAGTTTAAGATGTACGGATATTCACAGAAACTGCAACTCAAGGCACATCTGATTGCATATTCACAAACAAAGCTGAAATGTTTTGGAAAAGAGTTGCAAAACTGCCCCATGGTCACTCTATCTCCATAGTGCCATCTCAGGAGATGTGCACTCTTTGTTTTTGGTCCCATATGTGCTGAGGTGGCAGGGCATGTGGCGATGAGGTCACTGCCATGTCACAGGGGATCTTCCTACTTAGCTAGGCTGACCGGGAATTGAACCCAGGACCTCTCAAAAAGAGGTGCCCAGCCCCCTAGGGTGCATACCACTAGGACAGCTGAGAATTCATGGAAAAACATAGATAAATTCATACGCCCTGCCTTGGATATGTCAGTTCTCAGTTAACTCAGGAAAAGATGATTTGCCTCACATTGAAAGGGGATTAAGGGGTCCACTCCATATCCTGATTGGGTGTTTGGTTCCATAGGTCAAAATGTGTTATCACCACCTGGATGCTCAGTGCATCTCTAATACAACTAGAGTATGCCTCAAAGCATTGGAAAAGCACTTTTTCTTACTCCCCCCTTGTGCTGTGGTGGCCACCATAGTCGCATTTTCAGGAAAAAGGGTTTTTTTCTTGGCCTTTCCTTGGTTTCCACATCTACTTTAAAATACCTATAGTTTTCCTCACACAGAAAAATGGGCGCTCAGCATGGCTGGCGCTCTTTTGCTGCTCTGTTTGTAACATTTCTTACAGAAGGCTCAGCGCTCATGGCGCTGACGGGGCTCCTGTGTCTTGGTTGGGTTAGTATGGGAGCATGCCAAAACATGTGCATGTGCATCCCTCCCTCCAAGACGCAGCGCGACACAAACCCAACGCAAGACACAATATACACACTCGCATGGGTTTTCGTAAACCTGCTGGCGACCTGTGACCTGTCTTAGGGCAGAGGGAGTTGTTAAAAAATTAAATTGCCCCTTGGTGGGGTCTTGGGTTCTGCTCAGTCTCCTGGCGGCTGCTTTTCGGCCCGAACACGGCCTACTCAGCGACGCTTTCGCGAGGATATCTGCAGAGACAGGAATGGGAGAATTATGGACGAATCCACGCAAACGCGAAGCGACAACACCTAAATCCGTCAATGGACGGCCTAGAATTTTTCTAAGACAACACACCTGAGCAGAATCCAATTGTGCATTAGAAGCACATTTTTATAAAAATTATAGTCATCTCTAGATTTTTTAAATCAAGAAATTCCTACGCATAAAAAGGCGGCGCGCAGGAGCGGCTCCTAGCAAAGCGCCGGAAAATGCAGAAATAATGGAATTATAAACGTATGTCTCACGTAGTCTTGAAAATGATGAGACACACATTAATAAATAGACATACAGATTCCACCCACACTGATAGAAGAATCAAAAATCCAAGAATTCAAAAATCAACGAAAAGACTTCAATGAATCAGGTATAAACTACAGGTGTGCTCGTCTCGTATGCAGCATACAGATTGCTCGTCTCGTGTCTCCGTGAACGAGTCTTGTAGCAGCGCTAACAACGATAGAACGCGATAGAGGGATTGATTAGAACGATTGCAGATGATTAGAGGTCAGATCAGGGTGATTAGACATACACACAAGTGCATAGCGACGTTTTTCGCTTGCGCCCCACTTGCTCTCTCTCTCCAGCGGTAGGTAACGTGAGTAAGCCCAGGAGGGGCCACCCCCTGGTGGAGTTCGTGATTGAGGTGCAGATGGGCAGGTTTGCCCAAGACAGTCGTGCATGCTCGTGCATTCACACACGCATTAATGGGTAGGCCACGCGCAGTGCCCACGGTAAACCTTGTTTAGGTTACCCAGGGGCTCCTCGGTACGTTCTGTAAGAGAACCTGAGGAGTCTCTTAACGCTTGCTTGCTTGACAGGGCGTGTTTGCGGACAGTGTATTATAGGTCACACTGAGAAGCGTATAATACGTGGAGTGTGGCTTGGTTCCTCCTCCGCAAACAACCCTTCATTTGCCTTTGCTTTACAGGTGGGCAGGTAGGGTGATTGGTGCAGCAGCATACCATTTTTTTCCTGCCCTGCTAAACAAGGGCGCAGATCACACAAACAAATAACTCCGCCTCTGCCTGTGGCAGAGCAGGGAGTCCTGCTCCATCGACATCTGCGCCGTGCACGCAAAAAGAGCACCTCTTCCCTCCAAGCCGTAGCAGGGGAAACGTGTCGTGGCGTCCCCTGTTAGGCCACAGTTGCTTAGCAGCGCTGTGTTCTCTTGTCTTCTTCACAGGAGGGTCGCTAGGACCCACGACATGTTCTTCAACAACACCCAGTAGAGTGTGCGTGTAGGAGTGGTAGTCCTGAGTGGGGGCTTGAGCCAGTTGCAGAAGTGCTCGCCCACCAGGATGGTGCCACTGTAGGGTGTGTAGGACCTGTAGTGCGTGTGTCATTATCCCACCCGTTTCCTGCAATTTTAGCAGGGTTGGTGGGTTGTGGCAGTGGTTAGGTCAGTGTTTTGGCCACTTAGCAAAACGGCGTTTTCATGCCTTCATAGCTTTTGGCCACCCCTCCCTGTAGTAGACAGATAGGTAGGGAAAACAATACCTGGATTAGTACGCTGGGTATTCCCGAAAAGGTTTTGCGCCAGCACAGAAATTGGGCGCGTAGGGGAGGGGAGACCCGGGGTGTACCCCGTGGCATCAAAAAGCCAACCCTCCAGGTTTAGCAAGCGTGCAGACTTGGGTATAATTAGGACACCGCTTCTGCGGCTTGCTCTCAGGACCTTAGGAATAGCACACTCACACATACGCTTTGGCAGGTATGGGTAAGGTTCAGTCCCTAGCTTTAGTCTTGGAGGCAAGCGTCTCAGCGAGCCTCAGCAACTCACCAAGGTTGTTCTGGGACAAGTAGTCAACCAGAACTGAGTTTAGGCGTCCCTCAGATAGAACAAACGCGGAGAAGGGCTCCCAGGTGGCCTCTTCGACTCCAAACCCTTCCCAGAGGGTGAGGAAGCGCCAACCCTGGCGATAGCGGTGGCGTAGGAAAGACTTCACCAGGTAGAAGCCCTCCTTAGCCATCTCCTCGGCGTTCATGTCGGGGAGTTCACCCTGAACTTCCATAGGGCTGGCAGCCCCTTGTAGGTCCAGAGCGGCGATTTCCTCGTCGTTCAGCTCCCACTCCTCCCCACAGAGGTCTTCAGGATCATAGTAGCGCTTCACGTGTTGAGCAGCGCACACCAGGGTCCCCCCTAGACGGGGAGAACACCGCACGGTGATACGGTGTCCATCCACTGATAGAATCTTGTACGGCCCGAAGTATGGGTCATCGCTGGTAGAGCGTGGCCAGGCGGGTAGTCGACTGTGGTGCACCAGCAGCCAGTCCCCTTCTTGGTAGGTGGCCGGCACTCGGTGCTTATTCTTCTTGTTCTACCGACGCTCCCTCACTCTCTGCAGCATAGCCTTGGCCTTGTCCACCTTCGCTTGTTGCTCTTGGACCCGTTCACCCACAGAAGAATGGGTGTCCTCTGGATAGGGGGCATGTAGGAACCATGCCGGGCGCCCTAGGAATAGCTCATGGGGCGAGTAGCCAGTAGCTGAACTCTCTTGGGAGTTCATCATCAAGGATATGACGGGGAGTAGTCTCACCCCGTCTCTGGTGCGTTCAGTTTTGCACCATATCCGTACATTCTCCTTCAGGACACGGATCTGTCGCTCACATAGGGGGTTGCTCGTGTGCGAGTCGGGAATCCCCGTAGACACCTGGACGTTGAGGGATCTCAGGACCCTCTTGTACCAACCGGTATCTGAGCGTACTCGTACGTCCTCATCAGAGTTGATCTCCTTGGGCGCCCCATAGACACAAAACCACTCCTCCAGGAGTATCTTGATAGTCTCCTCCCCGGTAATGTGCTTGGTACATGGGAACACCCTGGTAAACCTGGTCAACCCACAGGTCACCACGAGGGCGAAGTCATAGCCCCCGAACTTCGGCATCTCCGTGTAGTCCACGTATAGAACACTGTTAGCACAGTGAGGGATGGGCAGGGTCGAGTAGAGACCTCCGTCCCTGATATCCCCTGGTTTACAGGACCTGCACGGGCACTTGTCCACGATAGGCTGGAGGGTTTTCCGCAGTTGGTCGTCAGTCCACTCAGTGTCGAACCACTGCTTGAACAGCCTCAGGGTACGGTCAGCACCCACATGACCGCTGGACTCATGGGTCCACTTCAGCAGCGCTGGGACTCTGTCACTAGGCACCACAATGCGGTCCTCGTGCCAGAGGTAGCTCTTGTCCCTCTTCCACTGGTCTTGGTTGACCAGGAGGGGTTCAAGGCGTTTCTCCAGGCGCTTGTAGATATCCCCAAACTCCTTCAGGTACTCGGATTGTTGGAGTCCAGCCAGGGGGCGTATCATCGTCATGTTGAGGTCCAAGTGGACGTCCATACGGCTGAACGCCTCCTTAGCCAGCGCTTCAGACCGGGCACCAATCAGGGCGTCGAAGTTGTTGCGGCTGATGTAGTCTGCACACTCGTTCTTCACTCCCTGGATATGGTGTACCGTCAGCCGTAGTTGACTGACGTAGGTCCACCAGCGCCGTAGCTTGGCCTTCTCAGGTGGGGGGCCCTTCTGGAAACTGCGGACCGGTTCTTGGTCGCACAGCCAGACCACAGGGTTACTCCCCAACAGTCGTGCTTGTGAGGATAGCACCAGCATACCCGTGAGCAATTCCTGCTCATAGGTGGAGTAATTCCCCCCGGCCTGGTTCCACGTCCAGTTCCAGTGGCACAGAGGTACTAGGACCCACTTGTCGTCAGGGTAGCTGTGCTTGAGGGTTCCATCTCGGTTGAGACCTTCCGTCCCCCATTGGGAAATGGCCGAGTCGAACTCCTCCTTCTCTAGTGCTTGCCATTGGAACAACGTTCCACCACCGCCCACATTGCTGGCGTTGGTCACCAGGATAATCTCCCCTTGTGCCCTAGGCACGCCCAAGCACTTAGCGTTGGCCACCTTGTCTTTGAGCTCGTCAAACGCTTGTTGTTCTTGTGGGCCCCAGCGCCAAGTAGTACTCTTCTTGATCAAGTCCGTCAGAACGGCGCTGGTGTAGGTGAAGTTTTTCATGTGGTGGCGATAGAAGTTGCACGCCCCAATGAAACTGCGTACATCATGAAGTCCTTTTTTGGGGTCTTCGTGTCGTACCTTGGCGTCCATCAGGGGTTCAGCCTTAGAGGCCGCTGGGGTCCACCACCCATAGCCAACCTCAAACCCCAAGTACTGCATGCTCTCCTGCATGAACTCACACTTCTCCAGCTTGAGTCGTGTGTGGTTTTCCTGGCATACCGCAAAGAACTCACCCAAGAGGATTAGGTGGTCCTCCTGGGTATTGGTCCCGAGGCATACATCGTCGATGTGAGCCTCCATCTGGGCACCACGGGATATGAGCTCCTGCACCTTAGGTCTCCTTCGTAGGATGGACAAGATCTTGTTCATCAGCTCTTGGAATAGAGCGGGTGCGTTAGCCACGCCAAACGGCATGACCTTCCACTTGAACACCCTCCCCTGAGGGGTGATGAAGGCCAGTAGTTCCTGTGCGTTGTGCGTCAGGTCCACTTGCCAGAATCCGCTCCTCTTGTCCATCTTGGTCTTGTAGCGGCAGGAGGGTATCTTCTTCAGGGTAGACTCCATATTGGGAATGGACCCTGAGTGGTTCAACGTCTTCTTGTTCAGCTCTCCGTAGTCCACTACCAGCCGTTTGGCTGTAGACCCAGGTTTAGCCACCAGGAAACAGGGGCTGCAGTGTAGGGGGTAGTCCCCGTCCTTGTACTCCAGGACTAGGCCAGCGTCGATACATTCTTGTATCTGTCGCTCAATCTCGTCGGCCTGCTCTTTAGGAGCTGGATAGGGTGTCTTCCGGATCTTGTGACCCACGAACTCGGGTTTCAGCTTGAGGTCCATCTGTACCAGCTTGTCACATGAGGCTGGAGGGGGTAGTTCTCCGAACACCTCCAGATAGGTCCTTATAAGCTTCTGTACCCGCGGGTCCAATACCTTGTTTTTGTCCTCCATGTCCTCGTCAGAGTGTAAGTTGCTGGCCCCCTGCGTAATAGACGTAGGGAGGTGATCCTCCACCGACTTTTCGCCCTTGGTGGTGTCCTTCAACCCTTGGTAGGCATATAGAAGGTCTTGTTCAACCATCTCCGGTGGACGATGGCAACATAGGCACGCTCGAGGGCGTTCACATACACATTCCTCCGAGAGGTCGTCATCCTCTGGGGTCCTCACATGGGCGCCCCACACGCTCTTCATGAGCTTAAGATTCACCTCCCTTTGCCAGGTGGTGATCTTCTGTTCGAGGTCCTCCTTCAATTGGGATAGATCTCCCATACGTCCTTGCTTCAGTGGCCATGTTCTGCGGGTAGGCTTCGCGTAGCATACCTTCTTCGCCACCAACTTCCTCTTGGAATCCACATACTCCCTTAGCCTGGATCGAGGGTCCAGCTCCTCGTCCACGGGGTCTTCCACCCTCATGGAGAGTAGGGGTTTCAGTGGGGCGACGTACTCGGCGTTCTCCACTTCCTCCACACAGGTCTGCACGAAGAAGGCGTCGTGCTCAGTTTCGTCTTCTGAGTGGATAGAGCTAGGTAGCTCAGATAGTCCACACTCAGAGACTCCATCAGGAACAGGTACATGGCAGGGAGAGTTGGGGGCGTTGGTGTCAGTCACGACGTACTCGTCTCCTCCGGGTGTAGTCTCAACAGCATCTTGAGGTCGTAGGCGATCCTTCAAGTCACCCAAGGCGAGTCCGTCGCTTTCTCGTTGGATAGCCTGGACCAGAGTCGGGTCCACGTCCTCCCAGGGGATGGAGGTAAGACCTCCGTCCACCACGCTCAGCATACTCCCCCATCCGGGTTTCCCAACAGGCGTCTTACGCCCCAGAGGCACGTAGATGGCCTCATCAGGTAATCGAACAGAGCTGATAGTCAGCTTGTCCAGGAGGTTTCGCCAGTACTCGTTGCCCCCATGGGCTCCCCAATCGGGGGAACACAGGACCATACGGGAACGTTCCAAGGCCACCTTGGTCAGCACCTTCCCCAGTTCACTGAACCTGGGGTTCCCGTAGGCCATCCCGAAAGAGGGCCAGTAAAATTTGTAGCTGCAGTTCTTCCCCTTGCTGCAGTAAGGGTCCAGTACATGCTGCTTGTCGCTGGCGAACAACTCCAGACTCAGGTCTTCTCTAGAGTAACCCAACTCCTTCAGACCTTGGTCTAGGACTTCCCCCAATAGTTGATAGTCCTCAGTTTTGGAGGCCGCCATCATGTTCGAGGGCTCCTCCTTCGATAGCCTCAGGTAACTCGAGGTATGTTCCGACTGCTCCAGTGGCACAGACTCTCTGCCACTGCCGTGGTCCACGTAGAGGAGGTAGGGCGCTTGCAGCGTCAGGGATTGTATCTGGGAGTGCTGTACGAAGACGTCAGTCCCCAGTACAAAGTCCAAGGCCTCAGTGTCCATCACATAGAACCGACGGGCGATAGTCCGGGAGCCCATATGTACCTCCACTTCACAGTCCCCGCAGCTGTGCATCACATGTCCATCCCCCATGCGTATAGCAGCGGTGGTCATGGTGTTCTTCAGGCTCCCACAAGGTAAAATTTTCTTGGCCACTATAGATATGGTGGGGCCAGTGTCCAATACCCCCAGGTATTCGCGTCCCCCTAGTCGGATACGTGCCCAAAACACCAGGTCTTGGGTGCCACCGGGGCGTCCCTGTCAGAACTCCGCGGGACAGGTCACCTCGAACCCCTTGTTCCGCAGTTTGCGGGCAATCCTGATGAAAGGGCTCCTCTTCTTAGCGTTGCCGTCATCACCACCTTCATGCTCACGCTTGGCTCCTTGTTCTTGCTGGGCCTGCGTTTGTGAGCGTGTGGTAGGACCAGACTGCCCTCCAGAGGGCTCGGAGTTCCCCCCTGGATTAGGGTTGGGGTTGCCTCCGTTCTTGTCCTTGTTCTTGTTGTCCTTGTCTGGCTGGCGGTTAGCGCCTCCTCCTCGTCCACCTTGACCCTTGTCTTGCCCTTGTCAACGTCCTTTCAACTTGCCCTTGCCGATGTCGTTGCCTTTGCCTTTGCCTCCACCTTTGCCTGAGCCTTTGCCAGGATCTTCACCCTTAAGCTTCGCCGATAGGCGTTGCTTATGGTAGCACTCATCCTCGTAGTGCTCCCGCTTCCCGCAGAATGCACACGTGATGGTGCACCTGTAATGATCCGGCAGCTTCGCTTTGGCGCCGGTGTTCTTCTCCTGCTGCTTCCCCTGGACTACGAAGCAGTCTCGCTGCCCGCAGTCAGGGGCGTGCTGCAGGTGGCCCTGCTCGTCTCTGGCATCACACCAGAATAGCTCCTTAACGTTCTCCATGATACGGGCGTGGGCGTGTTTGGGGGTAGTCCCCTGCCCAGGTCGGGACCCTTGGTACCCTTTGCCATGGCCTCCAGAACCTCCACCACCAGGACGGTAGTTGTTCAAGTGCTGGTTGCTCTCCTTCTCCAGCGCCAGCTCCAGGAGTAGCACGCATAGATCCTCGTAGCGGAGGGATCCAGCCTTGCGCTCCGGCGTCGAACGGCACTCGTCCCACAGCTCTCGAGGGAGCTTGGCCACCAACCAGAACAGCAGGTCGTCGCTGCTGTAGGAACCGGGCGTCAGTCGTCCAGCCCAGTGATCCAGGTTAGCCAACAGCTCAGAGACCCTGCCAGGTTTGGGGTTGTTGGGCAGCACGGGCAGGTTCTGGATCTCGGCCCTGATGGAGAGGTCGGTTTCGTAGGTCGGGTACTGCCTCTCCAAGGCAACCAACGCATCGGCAAAGGTGGCGGAGTAAGTCACGATCTGCCTGACCTGCTTCTCGGGGTACTTGGTCTTGCAGCACTGCAGGAGCAGATCGCACTTGACTCGTCCACTAGCGTGGGTTTGGCCGGTCAATCAGAGAAACCGGCCAAAATTCTCAGCGAACTCGCTGAGGTCATTGCCTGTGAACTCAGGCAGGTTCACCACGATCTTGGAGGTGGCAATAGCCTTGGCCTCCTCAGACCTGCGTCCTTCAGGGCGTCGGGTCTTCTTCTTCCTCTTCTTCTTCTTTCCCCTTGGGTTCTCGGGGTCCTCCGGGTCATCGTCCTCCGAGGGCGAAGCAGAAGTCATAGACGGCGGCTCATCATCGGAGGGATCTCCGCCTAGATCACTAGAGCCATAAGGCTCCACGTCCACCATTGCCCTCAGGGCTGTCAGCCCCAGCCGGTCCAGCTCGGCCCTCGTAGAGTTCGTCACGTGGCTGTAGGGCGGCTGGGCCGTTCTCGGTGCGAAAGGACTTCTCGCCATCGCTGCAGGGGTCGGCATCGGTCGACTCCTCAGGCTCCCCAGGGTGTTTGTCAGCCCTGCCGCCAGGTGGTTGGCCTGTACTCGGTGGGGTGACATTCCCACCGTGGTAGGTGACGCTTGGGGCGGTATCATCAGGGGCTCCAGTTTCTCTCGGATCTCTTGAGTGAGGTCGCCCACGATTTTTGAAGTGGCTCCTCGGAGCACCCCGTTGATCTCCGACCGCGTCAGGGACCTGTTGGAGGATCTCCCCGATCCTCTACTCCTGCCTCCAAGAGACTCAGGTCCTCTCCTCAACCCACTCAAGATTGCATACCCAGGTGCATACCCAGGAACATCCACATAGGTTCCCGTAGCGGGTAGAGCATGGTGATAGTCAGCCGCATACCATCGCGGCGCAGAACTGGAAGCCACCGGCACACTGGCAGTAGTTGCCTCAGGAAACGCAGTGGTAGGTGGGCCCAAACCGTAGGCAGGATAGGCAGGCATGCCAGTAAAGCCTGTGCCTTCTGCCATAGGCGGGTTGGTTATGGGAGTGGATGTTGCAGCGGCTGGGTCTGGAATTGGGAGTGTGGTGGTTATAGGAGAGGGTGATGCGTGGAGGCCAGAAGCGCTTGGTGCGCCTTCGAAGGTAGGGTCATTCGTCAGGTCTTGCCCTTGTTCCTCTCCTTCGTCTGCTTCGTCTCCAGCATCCTTCTGGCCCTCTGACTTCCTCTTCACAGGCTGAGTGACCTCCTCCTCGACCTAGAGGGCCCTGAAGGCCGACTGGAGTCCATCCAAAGAGTCCTCAGCCACGTCCACTGGCCCATGTAAGGGCTCCGAAGGTACTGACGCGTTCCCGTCGGGGGCCTGGCCACGGGACGCTGCGGTGACACGCACAAGCAAGCAGGCAGGCAAAGCACTGCGCTCACAGGGGCATCAATACGCTCGTGTCATGTGACAAAGCGTTTCGGAATCCTTGCCACTCTGAAATGAGGGAACGAAAGTACGTACAGCAACACATCAGGATATGTACACATGGGGTTAAGACTGGACTGGGGTAAGGGCATCACAGGACAATAGACACTCTATCCCAACTTGTATCCCAATCCCAGGTCCGACCCTCTCAGTGGCTGGTGGGGGCGGAGCTCAAACACAACCCATGCCCTGCTCAGTCCGGACCCTGAAACCCTGCCAATAGGGGGGGTGTCCCGCTTAGCCACAGGCGAGTTCCTGGGAACCAAGGGACTCCGAGGCCAACTGATGGTGGCTCCCCATGCTCCCTTAACAGCGGGTCCCAACTCCCTTCTGAGTCAGAGATATGGCCCCGCCATTATCCCCTAGGAGTTGGTAGCTGAAAATGGGCTGTTTCAGCCCAAACTGATATTAGCTCCAAAATCTCCAAAATTGACCCCTCGTCTGGACCCGCCAGAGGTAGGGACGAGGCAACTGACCCTATGCCCTTTGAGTACAAAATATCTGGAGCCCTCACCCAACCTGGTTCCCTCTGAGATCACGGCATCAAGGCACCACAGGTTCGTCAAGTGGGGTCATGATGCCAAAATCACCAAAATTGGCATCATTCTTACGCGTGGCTCGCCCGGCCAGGGCAAGGCCAATGGCTCACAGGGTTGGAGGCGGGACCTAGGACTCATATCTGAGTGTACAACCTGAAATTAGGTCCGGGCTCCCTGTGGGCATAGAGATATGGGGCCGCCAATTGACCACACGGGGGGTTGAAATTGGGGTCCCAAAAGGGGGTCATTTTGGCTGCTCGAAATGAGCCAAATTTCGGGGTGCTCCCAATAGTATATCTCCACGCCGGCTTGGAGATCGGATCCGCCATTCCATACGCGATTGACCAGGAGTCCAACAGAGACTCCCATGCCTTTGGCTTCCGAAGATCTTCATGCCACTTGGCGTGGTGACGATCCCAATTGGGTCCACAAATGCCAAGGTGGCAAAGTTGCCCACACTCACTTTGGGCTAGCACCTCAACGAACGTTGCTCCGCTTCGCCCACGTGGTGTGTGAACCATGGGGACCAATATGCATAACACCCACGTCATATATGGTCCATTGGTCCATGCGTCTGGCGTGCACGGGTAGGCTGAACATAGTGCACGGCGGGCAGCAAAAGTGGAAGATTGCTCAAAATGGCCAAAAATGCGCACACTCATGGTTGGGGCAAATGAGGCACATGCCCGACTTGGACCGGAGTGTGCCATAGGATTGGTATCAAGTCATATGTGTCCAACATGTCTTTTGGGCGTCGCCCAACTCCTCCGCTTTTGGGAATGGCAGGGTCGCCAAGTGAGCCCATGATTTGGGATAGTCCCAAATCGCCAACATGGCGGCCACGGTATGCCAAGCCCAAGAGCAGTTATTCGCCGGGTCCAAGATATGTTGGGCACCAAAGTATGTACCCCCAAAACATACTTAGGTCATGATGTCAATTGAGCGCAACGTTGAGATACACGGTCGCCACTTGACATCATGACGGGCCAAAAACGGTAAAATTGACACAAAGACACACAAAAGTGCCTTGAAAGGTGCACAATTATATTATAATATCTTCGGCTTGGATCGTGCAATCAACTAATCCTTCTAAACACAATGACTTGACACCAATGACCTCCGATTCCACATACGTGCTCCACTTGGGGCGCTTTGAAAGGTTACGAGCGCTACTTCCCAAGTGGGCACATGAAAATATGGAAGATTGCAAAACACCCACCTTGCTCCCAACGCATCGCTTTGGGATCGCCACACAAGCTTCCCTCCACGAAGGTTAGGCTTGCAATTGCTCGTAGGGAGTACGGAGAAGGGGCTTGCACAATATGAGGTCCATTGGCGGGTGCATCGCTCTTAGCCAAGCCCGCCAAATCGGCACGCAATACAACACATGGCACATACCACATAATGCCCAAAAAGGTAGCTCCCCCCACGATATGTCATGCCCCTCCAAGGGCATAACTTTGTGTCAATCGCTCATAGGAACTCAAGGAGAGTTCCTATGCAACACCAACACTCGCGCGCTACACTCGAAAGTTATCTTAACGCACGCAATATCATGGCCAAAGAGTCACAACGCAAACTCTACCCTCTTGACCATGATCCATTACACTAGCGCGCACGTGTGGAGACGCAAGGCGTATAATGCTTCCTAAATTACGTCGGGAGTATTGTGAATACATCCCACGTTTCCTTATTGTCATTCCTCGCAAGCGGCACGAGATATGACCCTCACAAGTGGCCTCACGAATCAACTTTGTTTTGCCCATATCTCTAAGACAAATGGAGGGCAAGACAAAAGGAAAGTTGATTCGTGCAGAGGGAAACACGTAAGTCCACTCGAAAGAGGTCAAATCAAGTGCGGGGATGTCGAAGTAGAAAATCCGATTTCGACATCCTGAAAAATTCGGATTAAGGTTGCGAGTGTAAGATGTGAAAATTGCGGATGCATCAATGCAATTCCTGAAGACTTTAGAGTCTTCGTCACGATTTGCGCTAAAATATCTGTATATAACAGTTAAACTGGCGGTTACGCTAAAGTCGCGAGCTAACCGCCAGCTGCCAAAACAGTGAGTATCAGAACGGAAGCGTAAAAATTGACGGAAACAATATGAAAATAAAACCCTGTCGATTCCTGATATTCTGATGTATAAATCTCCGCTGGCGGTGCATCGGTTGCCGATGCGGGGCTTTACGGCACGGAACACGCTCCCGCCGGGCTCGCACCGGGCGTCAACGGGCGTCTTCCCTTCCGTACATGGGGTTAGTGGACCGGAGACCGGTTGTATGCCGTAACCTAGCCATGGGGTTCTGGGCACCGCTTCACCCCCCTCCTTAGAGCAAACCCTGGGGGGGGGCTCGATAACACCCACGCATGGCAGCGGGTACCCAGGACCATTTCCTGAAGGGGAAGGGTGTCACATCCTCACTTCAGGCTGGTGCGCAGGTCAGGTTGCCCGAATCCCACACGGTAAGACAGGTATGATGCTGTAAAAGTCCGTAGCGCATGTATAGTATCAAGTATCAAGTCCCGGGTCCTGGCGGCGATTGTTCGGCATCCAAAGGACCCGGTAACCCATACCAGGCGCACCAGGTGCCGGCTGCTACGGTCACCACCACAGTGGCAGTGGCATACACGGCCAACATAGGCGTCACACGACGACGGAGGTGGTCCCGCAGGTCGAAAGCGACCACAAAGATCCATCAGGCTACCCCCAGCTTCCCAACGCCCGCCAGCTGGGGGAGAGTCCCCACGGGTCCTTCCTCGGGCGCACCATGTCCATATCCATACGCCCCGAGTCCAGAGTGGTACAGCCGAACGAGCTCCTCCTTAAGGGATCGGGCATCAAGGCCGTCTTTTCCCTCGCCCTATTACCACGAAGGCCATACATGAGGGAGTCCTCATGCAGTGTGGGCGGAGGCGTCGACTCTTCAAACCACCAGTTTCCCAGGCAGACTGACCGAGGTCAGGAGCACCGGAGGCCGCCATCCGACTGCAAGTGCGTCTGCGAGTCGGTAGGCCCACACTGGGACTGACAGTGGCGGACCGCTGGGAGTGTAGTCAGGCAACTGGGCTTCCCGCCTGGCGCCATCAGGATCTCCACATCACAGCGAATAGGGCACACGGTATCACGGGCACTCACACAGAAGAATCTGTACTTAGGTACTGGTCCAAGCTGGACCCTATGTAAGAACATGTAAACGGCGACTCAGGGCGCCTTCGTAGTCGATTCGCATCCCCTCGGGGGGAGAAACAGTCCACACTTCAGTGATGGGCTGATACACAGATGCACATATCCTGGGGAACAGAAAGACAAGCAATAGATGGGGTAATAGGC
This sequence comes from Eutreptiella sp. 'Long Island Sound 2002', assembly GCA_964036045.1. Lineage (NCBI taxonomy): Eukaryota > Euglenozoa > Euglenophyceae > Eutreptiales > Eutreptiaceae > Eutreptiella > Eutreptiella sp. 'Long Island Sound 2002'. The sequence goes on along the minus strand of OZ038379.1, from coordinate 47,409,498 downwards.
GTGTAAACACACTCTGGATAGAGCGCCAAACCACGCCCCGGTTAGGATAAGGCAATGCAGGAGGGTGGACAGGAAAACGCCTGAGTTCAGGCCATATATAGTCTCGAGACACACGTCGACTGGTCTGGATTCCGCAAGTGCCATGGAACCAGACCACACACCAAAAAATCGCAATGCCGATGACAGCGGCATCCGTTGCGTAACGTCGTATGGGCTTCAAGGCCCGAAGAGCTCAGAAATATGAAGGTCAGTCGCCCTACCTGGTTTCCCAAGGATTCAGCAGGGGGGGGAGTGACGAATGGAAGAAGAGAGGGGCCATCCTCCTCTGGATTCAGCAGGGAGGGGTTTATGGTCACTCTGATGGCAGGTCACCGAAAGATGGAAGAGAGCAAGCAAGCAAGGGACGATCCGTCGACCTCACAGGCGCTCAAAATGCATCAGGGGAGAGCTCAGGGCGCTGATCAGGCACCCCTGGCTGCAATCGCCCGGGTGAGTGCTGCCAAGTCCGAGACATGGATCTTGGTCTTGTGCTTGCGGGTGTACTCCATGAAGGGAGTGTTGACCCGCGGCACGAAGGAGGAGACGGGTTCCCAGGTGTCGTGCGACGGCCCATAGCTTAGCCAACGAACCTTGAACTCCAGACCTCCGGGTGCCGAGGCGTTCGGACGCTGAGCCAGGATCTTCTCGACGGTATAGTCGTCCTGCTCAGCATAATCGTCGTCCGAATCGGCCTCATGTGCGGCATAGCTCAGGGACACATGTTGGCCACGGAGGTCTGGTTCCCGCACACGGAGTTGACTCTCGTGGCGCTCCCGGAACTGCCCGTGACCCACCTTGATGCGGTAGGTGTCCTCACCAATCCTGCGGACCACCTCTCCGGGTGTGAACCAGGTCTTGGTGCGGTGGGTGCCCATGGGGCGGGGTCTGATCACCCACACCGGGTCTCCCATCCTGAACCTCTGCGCTGTAGAGCTCGGGGCGGACTTCTGACGCTCAGCATGCTCCTTCTCCAGCTGCTGGCGGATGTCACGCGCCGTTGCCTCCTGCCGCGCGAAGAATTCCTTGGCATCCATGGCCATGCCATCACCAGACAAGGGAAGTCCCCGACCGAGGGGGTCCCTGCCGAACAGAATCTGGTGAGGGGACAAACCACCCGGTGTGGGGGTGTCATGATGGGCCTTCAGAGCGGGCCACATCTCCTCAAACCAGTTCCGACGTGGGTTGGTGATGTGAATCTTGCGCAGCTTCTCGAACAGCTGCCGTCCAGCCACTTCAGCACGGCCGTTAGACCGGCTGAGATAGGCGACGCTCTTGGCGTGACGTATTCCCATGAGGGAACACATGGCCTTGAACCAGCCACCAGTAAACTGGGGCCCTCGGTCACTGCAAATGGTGCGGGGGATGTCAAAGACGGTCAGCCAATGACGAATCATCATGACTGCCACTTCCTTGGCAAGCAACCCCTTTTTGCGTACCGGAACGGCTACTACGTAGCCACTGTGGCGATCCACACAAAGAACCACACAGTCAAAGGTCTCCTTGCCAATGTGCACTTCAGGCATGGAGAAGACGTCCATGGCCACGCTCTCCATGGGCTGGTCACAAACCGGGGTCCATTGGGCTTCCCCCTTGACGTTCCGGTTATCGGGATTGCAGGCCTGGCAGACCGAGCAACCCTTCCTGACCTTCTTGATGGCGGTGTAGAGAACGATATGGTCGATCTCGAACCGGCGCTGCATGTCGAGGGCTTGCTTCTTGACCCCTTGGTGCAGCATGTGGTGGTGCCAAGCTTCACAAAGCTCGAGCACCCGGGACTCCGGTACTAGCAGCTTACCATTCCGGTAGAGCTTGCCATCCTCCTCAGTCAGCCCCTTTGGCCACTTCTGCCCGTCGTCAGGGTCGGTCACAGCCCTATACTCGGCCGCAAAGGCGTCAGACTTGGCGTAATCATCGGTCCAGTCGTCCTGGAGGCAAGACTCCGGCAAGAGGTGCTTGTCGGACTCTGCTCCCTCAGGGGCGAGTACTCTGACCGCTCTGCTCACCCTCGTTGCGAGGGGGGCATCCGCAGCCATGACGACGAAGCATTTTACACCCTCCTCCTCCATCAGGCGCTCCATCTCAATGATCCTCTTGGCTTCAGCGGTCTCAGCCTCATCGCCATGGGCAGACACGTCTGTCATGCCCTTGCTGGCGGGATAGGCCCACCTGCTGAGACAGTCCGCCACGGTGTTGTCCTTTCCAGGAATATAAACAACCGTAAGGTCGAACTTGGCCAAGGTCTCGTGCCATCTTGCCCGCCGGGAGGCGGGACCAGAGGGGGTGTCCACGTGCTCCTTGTGCCACGACTGCAGACTCTGATGGTCGGTGCAGACTTTCACGGGATGGAGGGCTATGTACCCAGCCCATTTCCTGAGAGCTATGACGATGGCATACGCCTCCTTTTCTCGGGGCGTCCACGTCCGTCTCTGGCCTTCCGCCAGGACTCGGCTCCAGAAGGCCACGGGCACGTGCCTCCCGTCGTCAAGCACTTGCTCCAACACAGCGCCAACGGCGTAGTGGGAAGCATCAGTGCGCAGGACGAACCCTCGGTCGGGATCCACGAGGTGCAGACCCACTGGGGATAGCAGCGCCTGCTTCATCCCCTCAAAGGCACGGCCGGAATCAGCATCCCAGACCAGAGCCTTCTTGGACCCCTTCTTGGTCTCCTCTCGGTTGCCCTTGAGCATGGTCGTCACGGGGACTGCATACTCGGCATACATTTTGATATACCCCGAGTAGTAATTGCAGAACCCCAGATACGCCCGTAGCTCAGAGACCGTTTTGGGCTTTTCCCAGTGCTCAATCGCAGCCACCTTGCCAGGTATGGACTTTCGCTGCCCGTTCCCAACTACGTGGCCAGCGAAGACCACCTCGCTTACCGCAATGGTGGCCTTGTCACTGCTGCCCGTGAGTTTGTGCCGAACCAGAAGGTCCAGCACTCGAGTGACGTCCCTTTCATGTGCCTCCAGGAGCTCCTCGTAGCTCATACTGGGGTCCCAGGACGCGATGATCACGTCGTCCACGAAGGGGTCCGCACAGTCACGCACCGGCTCAAGCAGGTTCTCCAGCATCCGCTGAAAAGCCGCATTGCCGTTGGTAACGCCCATGGGCATCACGTTCCACTGGAGAGGTCCAAGTGGGGTGCTCATGGCTGTGCAGGCACGGGACTCCTCGGCGAGAGGCATCTGATGATAACCATGTTTCAGGTCAATCACCGTGAAGATCCTCCGCCGGTGTTGCTTTTGCAGCATGTCCTCAATGAGGGGCAGCGTATAGCTGTCGTGCTGCGTTTGGGCGTTCAGGCCGCGGTAGTCGACCACGAGCCGCCACTCACCGGCCACCTTCTTGGGGACGACGAAGCACGGAGAGGCCCATTCGGAGTGGCACAGCTCGAGCCAACCCCTCTGGATGAAGTCACGGAGGATCTTCTCCATGGCCTCCTTCCTCTCGCCCCTCAGGGCAAACTCCCGCTGCCGGTACACACGGGGGTCCTGCTTCAGTCGTATCTTGGCCTCGCCATAGGGTCCACGCACCGGTGGGGGAAACACAGGCTTTCCGCTGAAGAAGGTTTCGCCATACTTCTGCTTCAACCTGGCCCTCAATGCCTGAATCTTGGGGCAATCATCGGACTCCGCCTTGGCTTTTCCGGGCACCTGGACCACGGAGCTTACTTGAGGGGTAGCTACTCCGCTCGCTTTCGGCTCAGGCGGTCTTCCCAGGTGGCCCAAAGGGCCATCTCTGGTCTTGCCTCGGAATATATCGCCGTAGGTGGGTGGGTTACCGCCGGGCGGCTCGTCCTGGCTGGACATGTGATCCAGCACCCTCTGTACGAAGGTATTCCCATCCTAGGAACCGGAGACGATGGAGTCCACTTCCCACCAGGCTCTGTCCTGGCCCTTGCCCTCACGCTGGTTTCCCCAGTCGTGAAAGGGCTGATCCATATACCCCTGAACCAGATCCAACTCCTCTTCAGTGAGGGGGTCTTCTGATTCTCCGATGTCAACAGGGGGAACCGCAAAGCATTGCCGCCAGGGCTCTGCTATGATACGGTTGACACACACGAAGTCCGTGGCGTCGGCCTGATCAAGGCCCCCATCCACATTGTGGAACTCCGTTGGCCATCTCTGGGGTGGCATGGGCTGTCCCTTAGCGTCCTGATAGGCACTCTCCCCAGCCGGTAGGAGGACCTTGTTTAAGGTCATGTTGGTCAATGAGGCTACCCAATGTCGGGCACTTTCCTCCTCGGTGCATCCCATAGGAACAACCAGCACTGCCTTGGAGCGGTCCTTGCGAATCTTCGCTATCGCTCTTGGAATGTCCCATCGAGGGCAATGGATCCACATCAAGCCCTGATGCGGACCCCAGTGCTTCTTCCACGCGGAGTCCTGTGCGCTCCAGTACTTCTCACACACCCGAAGATGGGCGGAGGTTCCTGATGAGAACGCATCCAGGGCCAGATCCGAAGCTCCCAAGTCCGCGACAACTCGGCTCGCCACTTCCGGCATTACGCCGTACTCCTGGTTTGCAGGACCAGTTGGCTCAGCGTCCAGTGCGGCCACTTTGAGCTGACTGCGTTCGGGGTGGATCCATTGGCATTCCACATGGTGCTCAGGCAACGAAAGCCACGAGAGTTGGTCGTCCTGGTACAGGGTCATGGAGGCCTGGGCCGGGAGAACGCCGGAGTCCGTCTCCATCATGAAGTCGTACCCGACGATCATGTCCCAGTCCATCTCGGCCTCGTAGAAGCGACCATGCAGGAGGATTTCCTTGCCGAGGTCTGGGCGGCTCAGCTCACGATGGTTCACGAACTGCAGCCCGATGGCCGCTTCCTTCGTGCCTCCCACCATGTACTGGCCGTTCGCCACCTTCAGCCTGACAGGTTTCCGACTGTCGGTCAGACACTCTGGCGGAAGTAGGCCAGCCTTGACCAAGCTGACTTGAGCTCCCGTGTCGACCAACACGTCGAAAACCTTTTCCACTTTCCCGCATAAGGCACGGACCTTAAGATGCAACTGCCGCTCGCGACCGACACGGCGCACGGCGTGCAAACTCAGGATCTCCGGCCGTTCCAGAAGCTCAACAAGCGACCGGTGCAGGTCGTGGACAATGGGCTCAGGCTGCACATCTGCAGCATCCGGCTGCGGTCCGGGTGATCCTCCGATACTCTCGGATAGATCTTGAAGTACATCAAACACATTCTTAGTCGCGAAGGACGGACGGGTGCAAGGGTTCGTGCCTTCACTTGCCCTCACCCCGCCTCCGCGACTGGGTGCCGGACCGGGCCTTCCGCCCGCGGCAGTCCCTTTGTGCGTATCGACTCCCGACTGGGATGGTTCGGTGCTTCCCACGTCACCATTCTGCGACCGCCCTAGCTGGGGCCCTTGGCTGCAGGGGCTCCGCTAGGGGGCGTCGGTTGTGGAAGAAGGGGTGTTCTCCTCCGCATCAACCTCGTTGACGCCCTTCTTCCTTCCCTTACGAGTAGGCTTCTTGTCCTTGTTCTGGTCGTTCTGGTTGTTCTCCTTGTTCTTGTTGTCCGACCTGGGGACCCAGTTCCTCTTGATCTCCTGGATCTCCTTGGCCAACTCGGTCCCCTGCGACACCAGCTTGGAGAGATCGTCCCTGTCCACCTCCACCTTGGCTTCCCGGATACCCGCGGGCGCACGCTTCTTCGACCCGTGCGCCTTCTTGTAAGCCTCCGTGTCGGCCTTGTGGGTGGGGCATGTTCGGTGGTCATGGTTGAAGCCTTTTTTCCTCCCATAACACACGAAACAGCCCTGCGGGTGAGCTCGTATGAACTCCCCAAAGGACAGCGGAGGGTCGCCAATGCGGCGAGGGTCCCTCTTCTCCTTCTTCTTCCAACCCGGCTGCAGGGGCTTCCAGCTCCCCCGGTTGTTCCCCGCGCTCAGATTGTTGGCCATGAAGGCGCAAACGGCCACCTCGGCGGGCTCATCGTCGTCGTCATCCTCGACGAGAGTCTCATCGCCGTCGGCTCCCGCTGGGTCCATGGCAGCTTCCCCGCCAGGTCCCTCGCCAACGTAGTTGACGTCGCGGTCGCCGGGCCTCAACCCGCGGGTGTGGTGGAGGTTCCGGTACTCCTTGAGCACCTGCTCTCCGACCCACTCCAGGATCTCGTCGTAGCTCATCCGCGCCAGGATGGCCTGCAGACGGATGGTCTGGCCGCTCAACTCACACTCGTCAAGGCGCCACATCGCGGTCTTCTCGCGATCACCCGAGACGGTGATGAGGAGAGCGTTCCGCAGGGAGTGCCGTCTGACATCCCGGGCCACGTTCTTCCTCGTCCAAGCCACCACGTTCGTATGATACTCTTTGGGGAGCATCATCTTGACCGTGTGGTTGGACTTGGCCCTCTTGGCTTCCTCCTTGGTGACCCTCTTGATCCATGCTTCCGGCAGCATGGAGAGCAGGCGAGTCTGCTTGTCACCCTCGTTCCAGTCCTCCACGTTGCGGCGGAAGAGGGTGTAATGCCCTCGGAAGTCTCGCCAGTCCCGTAGGCGAATCTCCCGTCCATCATGCTGAAGCTTGATGGACTTCCACCGCTTGGCAGCCACCTGCGGAGCGTCCACCCGCTCCTGCTCGTTGAGCCACTTCTTGGCTTCCTTGAGGGTCTTGATTTTCCCCTCCTTGGTCGCCACGAAGTATAGCTCTCCGAGCACTTCCGGCAGGCGGTACCTGAACCGTCTGAAGACACACTTCTCCGCATCAGCGGGATGCATGTCCTCAGTAACGGTTACCCCCCAATCGTCCAGCTTCTCCAAGAAGCGGTCGAGGTTGAGGGGGTTGCCGTCGTACATGGGGGGCTTGATGTCCTTCAAGCCTTCCCACACGGCGGCATCCGCGGCCTTAGCGACCATGAACGCCGGCCGCGAGGTCGACCGATGTTCCCATCGGCCTCTCCCACGGACTCCCACGGCCGCCACGTCCATCTCCTCCATGGAATCCCTGTGGCTACGCCGCGGTTCCTCCATGTACGCGGAACCCAGATGTTCACGCCGTACTCCCTCCATGTATGCCTCCTCATCAGGGCGCCGGCGGCTGCGTTCAGCGGCCTCCCGTCGTACACCACGCGGCGGGCTGATGTCGAACTCCTCCAGGTCCAGGTCCAGGTCCTCACCTTCGCCGACATCCCACTCCACGTCTCCTCTGGGGACCTCATCCCTGAGTCCACCATAACGTCCACCAGCCATTGGGATTGGCTCCGGGGCTGGTGCGGGGCGCCGGGGGCGTACCGGTGTCCGCGGTGGAGCACGGTGGTTTCGGTACTCCGCGCTGAGCCACTCATCACGCCAATCCTCACTGCCACTGCCGGGCGGCACGCGCTCGTTGCGGCGGCCCGCGCTGTGGTGAGAGGGGGCGGTGAGAGAGGGGGCACTGGCGCTGGGGCGACTCCTGGGGGCTCCACCGGGGGCGTGGGGTCTGCCTGGACCTCGTCCGGGTCCCCAGCTGTCGTCCGACGAGCCAGACTCCAGGGGTGGGTGGTCGATGCCGACGCTCCCACGGGCTTCCAGCGCGTCCAGCCTCTGCTGCAGACCGCTGATGACCTTGTTCAGCGACTTGGTCTCGCCCCTGGCGATGTCCAGCTCTCTCTGCGCGCCCGCGGCGACCCTGGCGATGCGAGTCATCTCGCCCTTGCCCGTGTCTACCTACCGCTCGAGGAACTGGACCCTCCTGCGGAGGTAGATAATCCACCGCCAGGTGGTATCCGGGTCCCCGTTCCCTGGTGGGTCGTCGGGGTCCCCAGGGGGTCCTCCAGGAGGGCCTCCGCCGGGTCCGCCTGGTCCAGGGGGTCCTCCCCCGCCCGGTGGTCTGCCTCCAGGGGGTCCACTTGGTGGGCGTCCTCCAGGGGGGCCTGATGGTCCTCCGCCAGGGGGTCCCGGTGGGTCTCCGCCGGGTCGCCTCGGTGGGTCCGAGGATGGGCACTTCTTCGTGATGCCGAAGTCCATGTCGTCATCCTCGTCCATGTCGCCCTACCTGGGCGTCTCGGTCTCGGAAGACTCCGAGCTCCGGCAGGGAGGAGGGAGATCCTCACCCTCACCTTCCGGTTCCATGGGGACGTCTCCGCCTCCTCCGCTCGTCCAAGCCACCACTTGGCGATGTCGGCGGCCTCGTTCATCCCCGTCGCTGGCGGTGAAGAAGGGGTCACTGTCATGGGGGTGTCCGCCTGCTGGCCTCCGTGGCCTCTCGGGGGTCTTCCCCTTACCCTTCCTCCGTCGGTGGGCGGTGGGGCCACTGCTCCCACTGCTGCCCGTGTCGGCCTCGTCCAGCGTCATCCTGGAGGAGGCGTCCCCTTCGAAAAGCTTTCGAAGGGTCTCCACTCGTGATCCTCCCGGGGGAGTCCCGCGGCGGAGTTTGGCCTCTGCCTCCTCCATTGCGGCGGCTGTGGCTGCGGCAGCTCGCGCTTCGGCTTCCTCCCTGGCACGAGCCGCCTCGGCTTCCCGGGCCTGCTGCAGCCGAGCCTTGTCCGCTTCCAACGCCGCCAGCTCCGCCTCCGTCTTGGCCCTCTCCTCAGCGACCTTCCGTCGCGCGGCCTCGATGGCGTCCTTCTTGGCGGCGTCCGCCTGGGCCTTGGCCGTCGTTTCGGCGTGGGCCCTTTCCTCCGCCTCCTTCTTTGCCCTCTCTTGGGCAAGCGCCTCTTCCAGCGCCCTCACCTCGGCCTCCTTGCAGGCAATGGCCTCCTGCGTCAGGCGGGCTTCCTCGTCGGCTGCCGCCAACTCACCGTTGACCTGGGCAGTCGCTGCCCCATGGGCGGCTACGGCCGTGAGTCCGGCCGCAATGGCCGCCACGGTCTGGGCGTGGATGGCCATGCCATGCGCCCACTCCGCAGCCTCCTCCTGGGCGATGCCAACGGCGCCCTCCACGGCAGCGCTGTACTGCTTGGCCCGTTGCCGGGCAACCCGAAGGTTGCAGGGCACCCCACAGGCGCGCTCACAGGCGCGTGCCACGTCCCTATGGTCGGGAGCGACGCTGCTGCTGGAGCTGGCCTGGTCGGCCGGCATCCTCCCGCGGTGGGCCGACTCCACGTCGCTGCTGGGGCCTGACTTCCTCAGGAGCAGCGGACGGGGCTTGGCCTGGGTCTGCTTGGCGACTTGGATGAAGTCGCCAAGGGTGGCATGGCCGGGGTGGTGACCGCCATTGGCCCGTTGGGGACTGGGGGCTGGGGTTCCGCCCTTGGCGCCTCGGGCGGCTTCGGCGGCCAGGGACTCCTGGTACTCCCGCCACTTCCGGTCCCGCTTCCTGTCCCCAGCGGACCGCTTCTCCTTCCCCGGAGACGCGCTGCTGTTGCCCTGCAGCCTGCGCTCGCTCCCCGGTTCCGGGAAGTTCTTTTCGATCATGTCCCACATGGAGACATTGATCGAGGCGCCCGACGGGTACTCGTTGGAGTTCTCGTCCTCCTCAATCCCGTCGGGGCGCAGCCCTTCGCCGGGCCTGTCCGGCCGGGTCAAGTTCCTCCAGCGCCTCTGCTGGAAGCGGAAGGCAAACCCTTCCGCCCGCAGCCAGTCCTCCACGGCCTGCAGGCGGTCGGGGGCCATGTCCGTGCGGAGCTCGAAGCTCCCGGGCATGCCGCCTTCGCACTGGGGGTGGCTGTGGCGGTAGTGCTGGTCCCAAACCAACCCACGCAGTAGGTGCGCTGCATGGGGGTGGGGCCGCGGCCATGTCCTACCCGCTTCTTGCCAGTGTACCATGGCAGCGGGGGCGTAGTTGGTCTTGAGGTCCTTGGTGTGCACTCGTTCCGCTCAACGAACTGGTCCTGGTGGTGTTTGTTGAGGCGGATGCTGCAGCACTGGGCTGGGAGTGCGGCTGGTGCTGGTCAGCCGGTGGTTGTGGAGGTGGTTGACGCGGCCTTGCTGGTCGGCCGATGGGACTCGCTGATGCAGGAGTCCTGGTCTGTGCACCTCCTTCACGGTCGCGGCGGGGTCAGGGCGATGCTCTGGACGGCGCTGCGGGCTCGCTGACGAACTCGGCGCTGTCGCTGGGCGGCGCTGCGAGCCGCTGCGCTGCGCTGCGAGCTGCGAGCTGCGAGCTGCTGCGCCGCGCTGCTCGGGGTTGGTGGCCCCGAGTGGCACGCGAGGGATGGGTAACCCCGCGGCGGTGAAACGCTTTTGACGCGTTCCCGTGGGGGGCCTGGCCACGGGACACTGCGGTGACACGCACAAGCAAGCAGGCAGGCAAAGCACTGCGCTCACAGGGGCATCAATACGCTCGTGTCATGTGACAAAGCGTTTCAGAATCCTTGCCACTCTGAAATGAGGGAACGAAAGTACGTACAGCAACACAACAGGATATGTACACATGGGGTTAAGACTGGACTGGGGTAAGGGCATCACAGGACAGGAGACACTCCATCCCAACTTGTATCCCAATCCCAGGTCAGACCCTTCCAGTGGCTGGTGGGGGCGGGGGCTCAAACACAACCCATGCCCTGCTCAGTCCGGACCCTGAAACCCTGCCAATAGGGGGGGTGTCCTGCCCAGCCACAGGCGGGTTTCTGGGAACCAAGGGACTCCGAGGCCAACTGATGGTGGCTCCCCATGCTCCCTTAACAGCAGGTCCCAACTTCACTCTGTACTAGAGATATGGCCCCGCCATTATCCCCTAGGAGTTGGTAGCTGAAAATGGGCTGTTTCAGCCCAAACTGATATTAGCTCCAAAATCTCCAAAATTGACCCCTCGTCCGGACCCGCCAGAGGTAGGGACGAGGCAACTGACCCTATGCCCTCCGAGTATCAACCCGCTGGAGCCCTCACCTAACCTGGTTCCCTCTGAGGGCCCGGCATCGAGGCACCACAGGTTCGTCAAGTGGGGTCATAATGCCAAAATCACCAAAATTGGCATCGTTCTTAGGCGTGGCTTGCCCGGCCAGGGCAAGGCCAATGGCTCACAGGGTAGGAGGCAGGATCTAGGACTTCTATCTGAGTGTACAACCTGAAATTAGGTCCGGGCTCCTTGTGGGCCAAGAGATATGGGGCCGCCAATTGACCACACGGGGGGTTGAAATTGGGGTCCCAAAAGGGGGTTATTTTGGCTGCTCGAAATGAGCCAAATTTCGGGGTGCTCCCAATAGTATATCTCCACGCCGGCTTGGAGATCGGATCCGCCATTCCATACGCGATCCACCGGGAGTCCAACAGAGACTCCCATGCCTTTGGCTCCTAAAGATCTCCATGCCACTTGGCGTGGTGACGATCCCTATTGGGTCCACAAATGCCAAGGTGGCAAAATTGCCCACACTCACTTTGGGCTAGCACCTTAACGAAGGTTGCTCCGCTTCGCCCACGTGGTTTGTGAACCATGGCGACCAATATGCATAACACCCACGTCATATATGGTCCATTGGTCCATGCGTCCGGCGTGCACGGGTAGGCTGAACATAGTGCACGGCGGGCAGCAAAAGTGGAAGATTGCTCAAAATGGCCAAAAATGCGCACACTCATGGTTGGGGCAAATGAGGCACATGCCCGACTTGGACCGGAGGGTGCCATAGGATTGGTATCAAGTCATATGTGTCCAACATGTCTTTTGGGCGTCGCCCAACTCCTCCGCTTTTGGGAATGGCAGGGTCGCCAAGTGAGCCCATGATTTGGGATAGTCCCAAATTGCCAACATGGCGGCCACGGTATGCCAAGCCCAAGAGGAGTTATTCGCCGGGTCCAAGATATGTTGGGCACCGAAGTATGTACCCTCATGACATAACTGGGTCATGATGTCAATTGAGCGCAACGTTGATATACACGGTCGCCACTTGACATCATGACGGGCCAGAAACGGTAAAATTCACACAAAGACACACAAAAGTGCCTTGAAAGGTGCACAATTATATTATAATATCTTCGGCTTGGATCGTGCAATCAACTAATCCTTCTAAACACAATGACTTGACACCAATGACCTTCGATTCCACATATGTGCTCCACTTGGGGCGCTTTGAAAGGTTACGAGCGCTACTTCCCAAGTGGGCACATGAAAATATGGAAGATTGCAAAACACCCACCTTGCTCCCAACGCATCGCTTTGGGATCGCCACACAAGCTTCCCTCCACGAAGGTTAGGCTTGCAATTGCTCGTAGGGAGTACGGAGAAGGGGCTTGCACAATATGAGGTCCATTAGCGGGTGCATCGCTCTTAGCCAAACCCGACAAGTGGGCACGCAATACAACACATGGCACATACCACATAATGCCCAAAAAGGTAGCTCCCCCCACGATATGTCATGCCCCTCCAAGGGCATAACTTTGTGTCAATTGCTCATAGGAACTCAAGGAGAGTTCTTCTGCAACACCAACACTCGCGCGCTACACTCGAAAGTTATCTTAACGCACGCAATATCATGGCCAAAGAGTTACAACGCAAACTCTACCCTCTTGACCATGATCCAGTGCACTAGCGCGCACGTGTGGAGACGCAAGGCGTATAATGCTTCCTAAATTACGTCAGGAGTATTGTGAATACATCCCACGTTTCCTTATTGTCATTCCTCGCAAGCGGCACGAGATATGACCCTCACAAGTGGCCTCGCGAATCAACTTTGTTTTGCCCATATCTCTAAGACAAATGGAGGGCAAGACAAAAGGAAAGTTGATTCGTGCATAGGGAAACACGTAGGTCCACTCGAAAGAGGTCAAATCAAGTGCGGGGATGTCGAAGTCGAAAATCCGATTTCGACATCCTGAAAAATTCGGATTAAGGTTGCGAGTGTAAGATGTGAAAATTGCGGATGCATCAATGCAATTCCTGAAGACTTTAGAGTCTTCGTCACGATTTGCGCTAAAATATCTGTATATAACAGTTAAACTGGCGGTTACGCTAAAGTCGCGAGCTAACCGCCAGCTGCCAAAACAGTGAGTATCAGAACGGAAGCGTAAACATTGACGGAAACAATATGAAAAAAAAAACCCCGTTGATTCCTGATATTCTGATATATAAATCTCCGCTGGCGGTGCATCGGTTGCCGATGCAGGGCTTTACGGCACGGAACACGCTCCCGCCGGGCTCGCACCGGGCGTCAACGGGCGTCTTCCCTTCCGTACATGGGGTTAGTGGACTGGAGACCGATGGTTTGCCGTAACCTAGCCATGGGGTTCTGGGTACCGCTTCAGTACAGCGCTAGGTGCAGGTCCAGGTTCACCAGGTGCTGGCCTTGCCGGTGACTCAGGCGCTGTCTTCACGTCGGCGTCCTCCTTCCTTGTGTCCATCTTCGTTCGCCCTTCTGCTTATTTGTGACTGTACTCGGCGCACTGGATGTACGGCGCGGGGTTGCTGCCGGTGCGCAGAGACAGTCTGCCTCTTGCTACCAGAAACGTTTATAGTGATTTCAACACTGTGTTTTTGCCTCTCCTGCTGCTTGCTGCTGGTGTAGGGGTTCCTGCTGCTTGTTTTTGAAGATGAAAAGCTTTTGTTTGCTGAAATACAATCAATCCAGGATAGCCCAAGCCAGAGATATGCAAATAGAACAGAATCAGGATCAAAGCATGAAGGGCTGCAGTGTAAACAGTGTAAGATGTACGGATATTCACAGAAACTGCAACTCAAGGCACATCTGATTGCATATTCACAAACAAAGCTGAAATGTTTTGGAAAAGAGTTGAAAAACTGCCCCATGGTCACTCTATCTCCATAGTGCCATCTCAGGAGATGTGCACTCTTTGTTTTGGGTCCCATATGTGCTGAGGTGGCAGGGCATGTGGCGATGAGGTCACTGCCATGTCACAGGGGATCTTCCTACTTAGCTAGGCTGACCGGGAATTGAACCCAGGACCTCTCAAGAAGAGGTGCCCAGCCCCCTAGGGTGCATACCACTAGGACAGCTAAGAATTCATGGAAAAACATAGATAAATTCATAGGCCCTGCCTTGGATATGTCAGTTCTCAGTTAACTCAGGAAAAGATGATTTGCCTCACATTGAAAGGGGATTAAGGGGTCCACTCCATATCCTGATTGGGTGTTTGGTTGCATAGGTCAAAATGTGTTATCACCACTTTGGTGGGACCAATACTAAGATAGAAATGCCTGGATGCTCAGTGCATCTCTAATACAACTAGAGTATGCCTCAAAGCATTGGAAAAGCAGTTTTTCTTACTTAATTTAGGAAGCATCAAACGCCTTTGATGTGTAAACATGCTCGGTTTAGCAAGGGATAATGGTCAAGAGGGTAGAAAGTGATGTATAGCTCTTGGACCGTGCAACCAAATATTTTATTGCGACTTTCGAGTGTACCGCATGAGTGTTGGTGTTGCATAGATACCTTCCTTGGGTTTCTACGTATTTCTAACGTGTAGTTATGGCTATGGAGGGGCATGGCATATCATGGTGGGAGCCACTTTATGAGGGTATGTGTTATATGCATGGTATGTGCTTCGATATGCTCACGCCCATGTTATATATCTCCGTTTGTAGGAAGATATATGGAGTCATACGTGGCAAGGGCTTCGCCCATGTCCCAATGGTGAGCTCCATAGCGCTAGACTAAGTCTACCGCCCATATAGTGCATGTGGGAGGGCTTAGGGAGCGACCCACAAGCGCCACTATCAATTTTCTCATCTTCATGGTACGTGTTGGGAGGAGGTTCGAAGGTCTCCCTATGCGTCCATGTGGGGATCCAAGTGGGGGGATTGTTGGCAAATATTCCCAAGCAATTGTGTTTAGAATAATATGTTGATACCATGGGTGAGCGAAGTTATATACTATTGTAATTACCTTGAATTTGGCAATATTTGCATGTTTTTGACCTCATTTATGCTCATTTTCGTGTTCTATGTGCTCAACTGGTCGGCTAACAGTAAAGTGCCTAGAAATCCGTGAACTATGGTATGTTGCTTATATGTTGGCCCCGGGGCCGAAAGGCGTCTAGTACCCGCAAAATCAAACCTCAAACCTCAAACCTTATATGTTGGCATATGCTTCGGTGTTGCACCTCACTATATGCCGGATCACGTGGTCACTTTGGCCTGGCACACGAGGCCTTACAAAGTTAGGTCTCAAATTCATGAGTTGACTTGTGAAGCATGTCATGTACATAACCGGAGGGGTTTTGGAGCCAATGATGGGACATTCTTGGGCATGGACCTTTGTTGTATATCAGCCTTGTATATTACTTTCCGGTTTGATACATGCATGGAGCATTTGAATATTTGCCGTATGCATTTTTGAGTATATAATTGATTTTTGGGCATAATGGTGTGATTTGCCTGATTTTGCCATGTTGTGAGGTCATCTTCATGGGGCAGTTCTCCGAGCCCATTCGACTCCAAGTCCAACCAAGGTTATGTCAGGGTAGGGCATGGTCCTGAGTGCCACTCTAGGCCATGACACGCCACCCCCCCTTTTTGGGCTAGGATTTAGAGGCTTGGGAGTGAACACATTTTTGGGGTTTATGTAGTGACTTGTGACACATGGCATTTAGCCATCTTATTTGACTCGGTTCAGGGCATCATGTTGGCGAGTCAAGGGAAGGTCTTGAGTCCAGGGAATGAGGGGTCTATGGCTGTGATTGTGTACGTTTCCATCTTTCCCCAACTTGGCTTTATTTGTGTTCATATGCCAATTTCAGGGCTTTCTTCTTTGGTGCAATTCTTGTACATGCCCGCCACCGTGAGACAACCGGTGTGTTGGACGGAAGCCCGCAGCTTGGATTTGGATTTGGATTGTGCTTGGGGCTGCTAGGGATCTGTGTGAAGGAGCGATTTTTACTATTTTTTTGTGATGCAGAGCCTGGTGAGGAGCAGGACCATGGGAGTGACGAGTGGAAGGGGTATAGCAGGGGCCGGTCCTGGTAGGGACCTTCTTTACAGACGTGGAAATCCTCCATCTGGTCTGAGGAGGACGATGATTCCTATACGCTGCCTGATCATGAGATACCGCTAGTGTATTCTCTGCACTATGGGCAGCAATGTTCCCCTGAGTGGGACGATGGTTCTATGCGTGCCGAAACTGCTGATCGGCAGAAAAAGAAAGAACATGGAAAGAGCAACCTCCATGCTGAGGAGGATTTCCTGCAGAAACTCGAGAGTCTTAACCTTGACCCCCGACTGAACAAACTGCTGATAACCTATGAGGAGGTGTTCGGCGCCTTGCCGCCTCCCCTCTCTTGTAAAAAACTGGTCCAGATGGACCGGAAACTGAAACCTGAATTGGAAAAGACGCGAGTGAGGCGTCGTCCCTATCCCGCTCCACGGAAACAGGTTGAAGAAATCGAGCGCCAGATCCAGCAATGTATAGATGCTTGCCTCGTTGAAGAATATAAGAAGGGAGACTACCCCCATCACTGCAGTCCCTGTTTCCTGGTTGCCAAACCAGGGTCGACTGCCCTACGACTGGTTGTAGACTATGGTGAGGTCAACAAGAAAACCCAGAACCACTCAGGGAGTATTCCTAACATGGAAAATACCCTGGAGCGTATTGCCAAATGCAGGTACAAGACCAAAATGGACAAACGCTCTGGTTTCTGGCAGGTGGACCTGACCGCCGCAGCTCAGGAGCTGCTGGCTTCTATAACCCCTAAGGGCCGTGTCTTATAGTGGAAGGTTATGCCTTTCGGGGTGGCTAATGCCCCAGCGCTCTTCCAGGAGCTAATGAACAAAATTTCGTACATACTAAGGCGCAGGCCTCTAGTACAGGAGTTGATTTCTCGGGGTGCAGAAATGGAGGCTCACATCGACGACGTGAGTTTGGGTACTAATACCCAAGAGGACCATGTCCTTCTCCTCTGTGAATTTTCATTGTCTGTCAAGAAAACCATCTCCGAATCGAAATCGAAAAATGCGAGTTTATGAAAGAGGAGATGGAATATTTGGGTTTCGACGTGGGCCATGGCTGGTGGAAACCAGCCGCGTCTAAGATGCAGCCCCTACAGGACATGCAGATTCGCGATGACCCTAGGAAGGGTCTACACGACCTGAGGAGTTTTGTGGGCGCCTGTAATTTCTATCGGCGTCACATCCACAATTTTACTTACTCCTCTGCCCCCCTCACTGACCTAATCAAGAAAACTACTCCCTGGAGGTGGACCGCCAGAGAGGAAGAGTGTTTCCAGGAGTTGAAGAAGAAGATTGCCTCCTCCAACTGCCTGGGAGTACCCCGCCCTAAGGGCAAGATAGTCCTGATCACTGATGCCAGTGATGTAGGGGGGGGTGGTACGATCTACTAATGGCAGGAGCTTAACCCCGCTGAACCAACCCAGTGCCATTATCATACTAGTGGACTGAACCGTGATGGTTGTTGAAACATGACTATCCCACCAGTGAGTGGCGACTGGTGCCACTGGGACACTGGAATTAGAAATGGAACCAAACGCGTTCCAATTACAGCACCTATGACCAGGAACTCCTGGCCGGTATGTTGGTGCTTTCGTCACAATCCCGGCTCCTGGGATCTAACCCTATTGTCTCGCTGTGTGACCAGGAACCTGTGGAGTCTTTTCAGAAGGGCCCACAACGAGAGAAAGCAAAGCTAAAGCGGTGGTGGACTTACCTGAGCCAGTTCAGGCTGACAGTGCATCATATCCCCGGAATAAAGAATGAACTGTCTGACTATATATCGCGCAACAACTTCGATGCGCTTATAGGTGAGAGCTCTGAGGCGCTCGCCAGAGAGGCTTTCCAGGGTATGGATGTCCAGCTTGACCTGTCCATGCGCACTGCTGCAATCCTGGAGGGTTGGAGTCTAACCGACTATCAGTCAGAGTATAAAGAAATTCTCCAAACCCTCAGCACTGGTCTCGAACCCCGTGTCATTGACGGGCACCAGTGGTATAAAAACAATCAATACCTCTTCTACGAGGACCGAATTGTGGTGCCTGAGGCACGACTGGATGGGTGCCTACAGTCGTCCCATCTCAGTTCTGGTAGCAATGGCGCTAATCACTCAGTGGACTTCTTTCGTGAGTGTTTCTACTCTAGTCTAACCGTGACTGAACTGAGGTCGCGTATGCAGACCATTGTGGATGGTTGTGGCTGTCGTGCCAGCAAGCAGAGCGACAGTAGGGATAGGGGCCTGATCTCCAGCTTACCCATACCCTATTGTGCTAACTCTCTTCTCTACGTGGATTTCATCCACGGCCTACCACGCTTCGGCGGCTATGATAGTTGCGTACTGGTCACCTGTGGCCTATCTCGCTTCACCCGTGTGTTCCCTTGCAATAAGAAAAGCACAGGTGAGCAGACTGTGAAAATGTTGGTCAAACAATGGTTCGAACCCTATGGAGCACCTAAGCAGGTGCACTCTGATGAGGATGTACACATCCGCAGTGACACTGGGTGGTACAAACGAGTGCTAAATGCCCTCAATGTGGAGGTAACCACGGGTGTGCCCTATACCCACACGTCTAACCCTCTCTGTGAGAGACAGAACCGTGTGGTGGAGCAAAACTTAAGAATCCTGATGAAACAGGAGCGTACCAAGGACTGCGTACGCCTAGTGCCCTGGGCAGTGCTGACCATGAACTCACAGCGGAGCTCCTCTACGGGTTTCATCCCCCACGAACTGTTCCATGGAGGACGACCTGCTTGGTTCTTCAAAACCCCCTTTCCTGAGGACTTCAAGAGCCCTGTGGGAGATTGGCTGGCACACAAGCAGTCTCTGGCTAACCAGGCTGGGACTAACCTGAGACACATTCGTGACCGTGAACTGAGCCGACGGAACCGCCTAAGGCGACCTGCCAGCTTCAAGGTCGGTGACCTTGTTTTGGTACACCATTCACGCCTACCCTCCTGGCCACGTAACTGCCTACAGGACCCTACTTTTGGACCCTATTGTATCATCAGGATAGATGGATCCAGGATCCATGTCAGGTGCAGTCCACGTCTAGGTGGTGAACTGCTGTGTGCACCTAAACAGTTGAAGCACTATCACTCCCCTGACGATTTGTCTTGGGATGAGTGGCGCCTCAGCGACAGTGAGGTTGAGCGTATAGACCTAGAGAACGCTGCCAGTCCAGAGGAGGCAGACCAAATTGAAGAGATGACTGCCGATGAGATGGCAGTTGATGGTTACCAGGTGGTTGCAGGTATTGCTCGCCACGAGTATAAACAGGGCTGGAAGTTCCTAACCCTGTGGGATGGCTATGGGTTATCTGAGGCGACCTAGGAACCTATGTCAGCCTTCATACAACCAGACGGGAGTATCAACCCCATCTTCCGCACCTACCTCGTTGAGAACAACGAGGGGCAGCTCCTAACCCGTGCTGAGACTATGTCCCAGCGTAAAAAGCGAAACTAATTTCCCTGTGTCAGTCTACTGACAGGTGCAGTGAGCACTCTTCTGCAGACGTACCTGTGTATGGGTGTAAGAGCAGTTGTCACAGTTGCCCCGCATTGCATCGCAGGACAGGACCGTTAGCCCCCCGTGACAACCACTCCCTGGCCAAAGGCCATTGGTTCTTCACAGGCTACTGCTTACTGAGCACTGCACTGACCTTGTCTGTGCCCTGCAGACCCATGCCTATGGTTTCCAGCGTGGGCCAGGTGGCCGCTTATCAGGATTGCAGCCACCCAGCGAGTGTATGCCTTGTTGACCATGTGTTGCATGGGGACTGCCCTGATGTAATGACCTTGGGGACCCAACGAAGGACGGTGGCTTACTACACCAGGGGGGAATGACAAGCAAGGTGTTATGAGGCAAGGTGTGTCTTCCCTCCTTGGGGACAAGCGAGCCCACAGTTAGGACCCCTGACTGGTCCAGACCCATGGGGTTCTACCCTTACTTACAGGGTTTACCATACCCCTATGTGTGCTACATATGTCTGTGTGTGTCTCACTTCTCTCCCCGGCGTGGCTCCCGGAGACCGGGCTTCGCTGACGTCGGACCGAAGGTCCTAATCAGGTACTATTACCACTCCTATGGCGCCCAATTTCTGTGCTGGCGCCTATCCTTGGGGGAAGACAGCAAAAGCCCTACCTACTAGAGGGGAGGGGTGGCCAAGTGTGCTGAGGGCAAACAAAACGCCCATTTTTGCTAAGGGTCAAAAGCTAACGCACTCCCCTGCCCACGTGGGAAAGCACGCGGGACAGGAGACACCACTACACTACACTCACTAACGCCAGCACCGGCCTTGGAAGGCAGGGTGAGCACCCATCACCTGCACTCAACTCCTGCCAGGCCTGCTGACCCTAACCCCTACGCACGCTACTTGGTGTTGCTGTCAATGAGGTCTCGGGTCCTATTGACCCTCCTGTGAAGAAGACAAGAGAACACAGCGCTGCTAAGCAACGGTGGCCTAACAGGGACGTCACAACAAGTTTCACTGCTAGGGGTTGGAGGGGAAGGGCGCACAGGTGGCGTGCACAGCGCGGATGTCGATGGAGTCGAACTGCCCTCGCCACTCCTGGCTGAGGCGCAGTCAATTGATTGTGTGATCAGCGCCCCTGTTTATCTGGGGCAGAAAAATGGGATAGCCGCCGAAGGCAGCTGCTGCGTGCACCAATCACCCTGAACCTCTCCCACCTGTACAACAGAGGCCAATGAACTGGGTTCAAGACTGAGGAACCAAGACACACTCCACGTATTATAGGCTTCTTAGTGTGCCCTATAATACACTGTTCCTGAACGCAGTTGCAAGCAAGCAAGCTTAAAGACTTCGCCGTTCCCTTATGGAACGTAAGGCGAAGCCCTGGGTAACCTGGCAAGGGTTCATACCGCGTGCACAGCGCGTGGCCTACTGTCAAATCCCTTTAATGCATCGTGTGCACGCATGCAGGGAAGGGAGGCGGAACCATAACCACACTGACTCAACCAGGAGGTGAGCTCCTCCTGGGCTTACCTACCTTACTCACCATGCATCGTGTGAATGCCGAAGTGAAGCGAACGCAAAACAACCCTATTGCGAGTTATAGACAAGCCTAAGCGTTTTAAGCAACCCTACTTTAACGCTACGGCTACACACGAGCAAACACTTTCTTTTCTTACCTGTGAAGAGAGAACAAGGATGAAATGGGGTACAGGGAAAGCAGCACAGCGTGTAAATGCCTCAATTAGGCACATGCATCGCACGCACAGCGCATGTTCTAACCCTACGTGCGCGCTGCGCGCTCCATTCGCATCGCATACCTCTCATTCCTGTTTTGACCTGTGCAGAGCAAAGGAGATGAGCGCCCGAACCCCCAACCAACACAGCGTTGACAACCCTAACGTTTAAACGAAGCAACCAACACGAACGCAATGCATGCGTGTGAGATGACACTGGCATACCTGAGAGGTGGGTTGTCCACCTGCTCTGTGGTGTGGGTTGAGTTTGAATACTTTTCCCTAAAGTTTATAAACATTTTGATGCAACCTTGCAAAAATTTCCTTTAGAACTTTAAAAACTACGGCTCATACCTTCTTTTTCAAAAGCTGTTTACGCTTGCGCAACATTGTTTTTGAAGTCCGCTTCCTTTGCGCTTGTCTGCGACTTTGAAGTTTGGTGTAAAAATGACGATTTCTCGCGTACTTTCGTCAATTTTTAGCGATTTGACTTGTTAAATCGCTACCCCTTTCGCTAAACCGCAGGAATCACTCCCTGTTGGTTACATTTTCTTTTTTTTTTCAGCTCCTGGAGATTTGCGTCCTCCATTGGGAGTATTGCTCCGCCCTGGCCCTTGGTCAGGACGTTTACTAAAACGCTGATTATACAGTGATGGCCGTCCGCATTAGAGCGTTCGACTGTACCCTAGTGGGCAAGCACATGTGCTCTAGGGAGGGAGTCCTGGGTTCGAACCCCACTACCCCCAAATTTTTTAACAAAAGTTTTCGTCGCATGCTGGCGACTTTTGAGGAATGCCCCATCGAAGGGACATCATTCACGGTACATTACACTGTTTTTTGAGGGTACCTACAATGTGATCGGCTTCTATGAACTGATGAGGATGTTTTTGGTAAGTTTAATGCATTTTCTGAGGTAATTTTGGGAATATTTGAGCCTTTTTCCTTGGTCCTACTAGCTTAGCTAACTAGTACTCCAGGGGGGAGTAAGAAAAACTCACTGCCATGTCTTTCTTGGAGGGCTTGATCCAGGCCAAGCCCCCCTTAACACCCTTTTGTTGATGCTAAGATTAACTTAAGTATTTTTATCTCTCTTTTGAAGCCTAAAGTACCCTCTCTCAAAGTAACTAGGGTTGTAACCCTAGCCCCCCCCATGAAGTTCACCCCTACCACTCAACTGAGCGGAGGTACCTTCCTTCATGAAGGATATACCGAAATAAAATAGGCATTTCATGCTTTAGTCCTTGGAGGTTAAGATTAGTGGTCTCCCACCCCAAGACCCCTATACTCAATTGTTTCTACAACTTATTGTGGTTCTACGTTTTAACTGTTTCTGAATTCAGTTGCTTGGCCAAGTCATTTTCTGTGTTGGCCTGATATCTATGCCCCACATTCCTAACCAGCACCATTTCACCCAAAAGAGTGCACATGAAGTGCTTGATGCTATCTTGGAGGCTAGAGTCAGTCCAGTTTTCATATAAAATCTTCTGTATTATCCAATTGTGATTGAATCTTTGTGTTTATACCTGCTTTGTCTATCTGCAGCCCTTCTGTGTTACACTGGATTTCAAAACTATTTATTGATTCGATCCACATCCTGTTCTTGCTCTACTTGCTGCTTTGGTTTGGGTTTTCAACTTCAAAACCTGCAGGATTTGATCAAAATATCTAGGGCACTAATCAAGGACATCTTTATCAACTCGAATTGCTCCTGCAGTATGTGTCAGCCCTGCGCATTCACCCACACCAGATTCACCACCGCCGCTCGAAAATTCGCAACAGTTGGATTCAGAGTGCTGTGTTTGCAACGTCATGCTGACCGACCGCACACGCCGACGACTAGACGCGACAAGTGCCCTTGCGTTCTGTGTCCATTCGCACCTACAGGTCCCCTTTTCTGAGGATGAGGTTGCATGCAATGCTTGCTACATTCTGGTGTCATCATTACACAAATTTGCAGTCCAGTATGACAAACTCACAGTAGAGCTATGCACTCGTCACAAATCCGGCAAACCGCGACCTGGACGCCCTACGAACATAGGCACCCTTCGCTCCTTGACATTTGTAGGGAATGAGTGCCTGCTGGGAGAGGTCATCTCCTTTCTTGATCCCAGGGCACTGGCATCCGCAATGCTGTCATGTCGCCATTTTTAAAGTGTCATCCGCAAGGTCGCCAGTGCAGCTCTGCAAGTTCGTAAATGCATCACGCAAGGCTTGTGATGCAGCGTTCTAGGGCTTGGTGCGGAACCCACCCAATTTTGGGTGTTGTTAATATGGTTGGACCCAGAATTTCACATGTTACATGGGTGCACTATGATGCAACAATGTGCCTTCCATGTTTCGCTTGCTCCATATTGCCCGTTTTGCACTTTTTGCGATTTGATCTTTGTGTGCTCTAACTAGTTAGAACGGGGTTAGAACGGGGTTAGAGCACTAGTTATCGCGCGAGTTATCACGTAGGTTATCGCGCTTCATTTTATGTTTCCCCTTTTCGCTTTAGCTCTCAAAGCTTTCATATTCTTCGTAATGGCCCTTGCTGCACCATCAAAAGCTCCTTGGGGTCCGTCGCCTTGGCGGTCCTGAGGGGTTTACGATGGGTGATGCCAATGTGAGGCGCCCTGTGGCGACCCGCTTTGAACATGGTGTGGACTTTGGACTCCTTGTCCATAAGTCCCCCTTCATGGCGGACAAGCGAGACCCCCTGGTTCTCAGCAACTACATCTTGGAGTTGCTAGAGGTAAATCCAGGGGTTGCTGGATTTTTGATCCAGCTTCATACCGAGGATGTGGACGCGGTTGTGGTGTCCGTCACGGCTCATGCCGAGAAGGGTGCGGGGACAAAGACGACCCTTCATGTGGGTCAGGAGGAGGAGGAGGAGGAAGTGGAGGAGGAGGAGGAGGATGCGGGGGGGGTGGGGGCTGGGGGGAGGAAGGAGAAGCCCCACAACCCCCTCATGATTAGTGTCCAGAAGATAAGGGTGAGACCTGGTAAGGGGAAGGGGAAGTCGGATGGTTGGTTCCCCCAACCCCTCACCCACAACACCCGCCGGGTCTGCACTGACGACCCCGAAAACAAGCTCCCCATGCACTCCCATTGCCCCACAAGGGAGTGGGAGCGTGAGTGGTATGGGGTCACCACTCCAAACATTTTTTCGGGGCAGGGGGTGATTCTTTTTCCATTTGGGGCAACACCCCCCCTTATTGGGGAGGCGGAGGAGGTGGTTGCCGCCGAGCCCTTGGGGGCCTTTAATAGGGACCCCAATGACCTTGTGCTCACGGTGCGGGGAATACTGGTGGTCAACCACCTCCTGGAACACGATTTTTTGAGTGACATTCAGCTGCAAAGTCTTTTGGATGATTTGGATAGTATGCCTCTCTCAGAGAAGGCACCCATTTTCAATGAGAACCCCCCCATTGTTGACAGGCCCCAAGATTCTGGGACCCGCCGCACATTGTATGGCAACTAATGGGGTGCCAACCACCACAAGCACAACCCCCACATGCTCCATGGTCTGCCAGTCCTCAAAAGGATGGCAGATCGTGTGCTTGAGACCGCCAAGAAGACTGTGGTGGGGGGGGTCGGATGGAGCTGCACCATCCTTGACATGGCCGAAATTTCGAGCTATGACCACACCCCCCAGGACCTCCATCGCGACGCCCCCCCCTACACCATTCCTGAAGGCACATTGATTGTCAATTGCCTTATTATGCTAACCCATAATCATGAGGAGGAGGATGGGTCACATTTTCTTTTTGTGCCCTCCAGCAGTTCGGGGTTCCCTGACCCTTGGGTGGAGAGGGCTGTGCCATTCAAGAGGGGCACTGACTTTTTTTTTAATGCCCTTGATGTCCCCAGGGGGTCGGGGTCTAAGCTATTCCCTTTGAGGAGGCTCAGCGGAGCCAGGCCGGAGGGCTCAGGGCCGGCATGGGGAAAGGGAACAGAGGGCAGGTATCCCTTCTGTGCGTCCTGGCAGTATGGAGGGATCGGTGCTGGGGCCTTGCCCTTGGGATCCATGAGGTGCAAGCACAACAGCGAAGACAATGAAGAGGAGGATACGAATTTGATAAAAATCCTAGTCTACGAGAAAATGTAGGCGGATAATATGATACATATAATTCCGGAATATTCTTCCTGTATAATTTATAAAAAATCCGATTGTGAAAAAATATTTGGCTGATTTGATTTGCGCACGCGCACCGGCGATCCCGCTAAATCATCGGAACGCGACCATCTCAGCCGCAACAGACACCAGAATTGAATCCGGCGTGTCCATAATATACAGGAACTGTTCGGGTAAAAATTTGGGTAGCCTTCCCAGATGTAAATGTCCGGAAATGAGCTGAATCTGGCTCAATGGGGGTGCATTGACCTGAATTGACCTCAGATCTGCGCGGATGGAGGCTAGCCGCACTTACACTCCCCCTCCACGAACACACTGGGGTGTGTTACCGGGTCAACGAAGGCGTGAGTGTGGCGAAAAGCCGCAAAACGCGCCTCTTAGCAGCAAAATCTGTCCAGATCTGCTCACAATCCAATGGATCGAGACTGAATCAGGGTAAATGACACCAGAATGTACAAGAATGAGACATGGAAAACAACCAAAGGAAAAAAAATTAGGTCAAAAGACACGTAAACGTACCTTGAAAGGATACCAAACCGTGTCCTGGTCGAGAATGAGGAGCAATTCAGCAAAATCAGGCAAAATTACACATGAAATGCAGGGGGATTCAAGACAAATGACCTGTTCTGAGCGTTTGTTGCTCTCGCGGGCACGCTACGGTGTCCTCCACGTACTCTACATTGTGTTCTTCCCGCTTTTCTCTTGTCGAACCGACAGCATGTGCTCCAGATGGCCAAAATGTACACAGAATTAGCAAGAATTGAGACAATTGACACTGAATTGGGCTTGGATTAAGGAGTCAAAATACACACAGAGAGCAATCGTTAACAGAGATAGTATATATTCACTACAAAGTGTCCTGCCTAGGTCCGCGGCAGGGCAGTTGGAGGAAGCCGTCACTAGATCCTACAGAAATCCAACAAACTGAGGCCACAATGTCCTGGAATGCAGGAATGTACAGGATTAAGGCTGGAATCAGCTGAAATCAGCAATAATGAGTAAATGGAGAGTGTGCAAACGAGCACCACAGCAGTAAACAAAAGTCAGTTCACCTTGGGTAGGCGAGTTTTTATCTGACAAAGCGAGCATCTAACAGATTCTAAGAAAACGTTCACATGATGAATCATTCATGATGATGGACATGCTGACCTTGAATCCTGCAGCATAATCATGACAGACTCCGCCGGAGGTTCACGGAAGGCGATAGCCTGTGGGCCATAAGCTGCAACACACCGTATATAACCGTATTTACAGTGGCGGTGGTGTTTTCGAAGGATAAGTAGGTCAATCTCTTGCTTTCAGACCACAATCTGAACAATTCTGCTAATCTAGAACCTGAATTTGCAATGAGGCTCACTTTTCTGACGAAACAATTTTCGCCTGTGCCACCAGACTCCAGAAGTGTCTGCCTGAAGTCCGTAGAAGCCATATATAAAGTTCCTTAAGAGAACTGACGTCGCGGTTTAGCGAAATGGTAGAAACAAGTCAGTAGGATGCTCCCAAATCAAGACAAAACTGGAGGAATCTCCACAGATGAAGCTGGAATGAAGTCTACCGGCAGCAGAATGAAGCTCAAAATTAAGTTTCTGCTTATATTCAGAGCACTACCAGACTACAGGGGGTTCCTGTAGGGAGTAAGCTGCTGCGCAACCTGAGATTTTTCTGCATTACATCATCTGCTGGTGGTAGAAATTCAGGAATTCCAGTTCCACAGTTCAGATTACCCCTAGTCTGTCCTTGTGGAAGCCTGGCGCTGACATTTCCACACATTACAGCACTACACCGGACATACCAGTAGCGTTCTTACGCTCCAGTAATTAACCGAAGGTGGCTGTGAGGTGCCGCTCACAATCCGGAGGAATGAAGGCCTAATGATCAACATCCCCTCACTCACGACACTTTAGAAGTAGTGCTCTCCGTTCTTGGTCTAATGGATTGAGCGTGAAGCTGCAAGGGCGTTAGCGCCAGTTCAAGTCCCACTTCCGAGTTTGGAAGAAGAGGAAAACAAAACGGCATTGCTGAGGAGCAACCGCGTCACGAGGTCACGGCGACCTTTTCTTCGTGACCCTCCACAGCCAAGCCTGGGACCGCAGGCGAAGCCACCCAGGTGGGTGTTAAGAGCTGGGTACGGACTGCCAGACCTACTGGCAAACTCAGAGGTCAGAGGAAGTGAGCATCTATAGGGCATCGAACCGGGACCCCTTGCTCGGAAGACTGCAGTCCTAACCACTATAGTAGCGAAGGTCCTTGAAAAGTCCGGTGTTCGGCGGTACATAAGCCGTCTTAGGCTGACCGCTCGGTACATGTACATGTGGTAAAAATGTAAATAAAACCTGAATGCACTCTACCGTCTTAAGACGCAAATCGATATGTAGACCCACCTGTACCTGCCTCCGAGGGACAGCCCCATGGCGCTGACGCAGCCCCAGATGCAGGCGATGGATGGGCGGGTGCCACACGCAATGGACATGCCTGAGACGAAGTGAGAGAGTGACCCTACTGGGATTCGAACCAATGACCCCGGTCCGTTGACAAAGGCATTCACCAACCAGAGTAGCACCGGCCATGCCGGTACCGCACAGTCAAACTCCAACAACCGGCTTCGGAATTACCGGTATCGGAGTGCACATCTATCGACCGACCATTCCTGGTCTCGAACCTACGACCACGGGCCGGGAACCAAGTGCACTGCCCAACTTGACTGACGAGCTGTATACCGAAAAACGGCGAACGAAGTTCAAACCTCTCATCGGTTACCGGATTGGTACATGAAACCTCCAACTTCTAGTAATCAGCTCAGATCTTCGCCTGTCCGGCTCGAACTGGACTTTTAAGGGCCAGGACAGTTAGTGCACCTTCGCCGACAACACATGGCGGCTTCAGTCGCACAAGTCCAATGTAGGCCGATTTTCTGACTCATGTGGCCAAAGTCATCCGTTCACCAGTAACACCTCAGAATCGAACCTGAAAATACGCAAAAACTTGTCTCGAGACTACAACACACCTGGTGTACTGGGTAGCCCCACAGTCAACCTGAAGGGGACGTAATTGGGCCTGATGTACCAGGAATGTGAAATTTGGATCAGAATTTGATGATACGGATGTGAGTGAGTAATGTACAAAAATGAGCTCAGAATGTCTCGGAATGTGGACGAACAACCACCTGGCTCAACGCTGCAGGCTTGCCGCCACCGCGAAAATCGGTCTGGTGGTCTTCGTTCACGCACCGGACGCCCCTCATTGCCCTCCTGTGCATGTGCTGGAGGGGGGCGTGGTGCTTCCCGTCGCACGGCACCTTGAGGCGCCAGAATTCGTGCAGAATGTGCTGGAATCTGTGGCGGAGGAGCTGGATCTCCGTCCACCACGACGGCCTTTGCTCCGTCCTTTTCAACTGCACGGTCTGCCTTGCTCAGACAGTCACTAAATAGGACCAGAATCTCAGGATCAGCTCTCAGGTAATTTCTGAAACCTGTGGTATAACCATGTACAAAGGAAGAGAGAGGTTCCCAAGTGTTCTCAGACTAGGGAAAACCCTTGTACTTGACAAGAAACCGCCAGTTACCCTCATCATCCTTATAATGGTCGACAAGGCGTTCTACCTCGTAATTACCACCTTCAATCCTGCGTTCGGAAAGCCATTTGGAGGTCCAGAAAAGGGGTTTGACCCTGCCCTTTGGACTCGGAATCTCAGGCTTAAGCCTGTCTCCGCTCACCTCCAACTCCCGATTCACATCTACACGCACCTTAAAACTGTTCTCCCTGACTCGAGAAACAATTTCAAAGGGACTTTCCCACAGGGGGAGAAGTTTGGAGTCTTTCTCCTGGGTAGTTTCACTCTTGCGAAGCCAAACACGGTCTCCTTTTTCGAGATCTTGTGGTTCTTTTCTGCCCTGGTTGGCAATGCTCAACCAATCTGCCTGAAATGTCTCCACAAGTCGCTTGGCCTCCTTTTCCCCAGCCTGAATCTCGTCGAAAAATGCTGATGCATCCTTACATTCCCGTGGATGATCGTACGGGATGTTCCACCAGCACTTGTTTCGACCGAAAACAAGCTGATGGGGTGAGTACCCGTGATACAACTCTGTGTTGTGGTATAGGCGGAGCAGGGCGAAAAGGATCTCAAGCCAATCGACATCCTTGTTACTGGCGAGTTCCTTTCGCAACATATTAATTGTGGTTTTTCCTGCTCATTCTGCCGGCAATGCCCTGTGCTGGTGGACCTCACATCGAAGATGATGGATTCCCAACCGAGCACAAAGGGTTTTCCACCACTCAGAAATATATGCACTGCCTGAATCAGTTAAAATCTCCGAGGGAACATCCCAACACCCCATCCATGTCTGCGCACATCATTTGGCGGCTCCTTGCCAGTCATGGCATTCACGTTGCAAGGCAAGACATGAATGTACCCTGAGTGTCCACATTGAATTAATAACACACCATTGATTTTTTTGTTGGTCCAATGGCATTCCTCTCCCTCCAGGTCGCCGAGGTAGAAGAAATCAGAGGTGACTCGGTCGAAGAGTCGCTCGGGTACGGGATGCGGCCTCAGATAGCCCTTAGGCTTGGCCGTAGCAGGCACCGCCACTGCACATTGGGCACATGATGAGGCCGCTTTCATGCAGTGGGTGTGCAATCGAGCTCCAAAGAGACGATCTTTAATGGATTTTCAGAGTTTGGCGCCATGGGAGTGAGGAGTCTCCCATTTGTGCCACCAGTTGACAACTCTGGACGCCAATCTGTCAGGCACGCACAGTTTCCCATTCATCCAGAGTTTTCCGTTGTCCAAAAAATATTCGGAGTAAATCCGTCCTGAAATGCTGACTTTGAAGTCAAATGTTCGTAGATTTCTTGAAACATATTATCGGATTTATATTCTTTGGACCAATCCTTGGTGAACAGGGGGTCCTTGGGGATCGCCTGGGCAGGTGCCACAGGTTTTCGACCCAATGGATGGACACATCTGAACCGCACCACAGGATTCCGTCGTTTAACGAACTGGGGGGTGCATTCTCCAGGTTTAACTACTCTCAGGGTGTCAACACGCACTGCAGAGCATTGGACATGGGAATGTGGGGGATGATCCTCCACTGTGATATTGTGGCAGGGCAATCGACCCTGCCGGACTGAACACTGTAGACAGTTGCGCTTAATCAACTGCCTTTCCTCAGCATCCCACTCAATTACTAACCCACGGTCTTGTTCAGTCCCATGGATGTTCGTCGATAGGCACGCTTCGGAAGCAGGATATGCCCATCTGCTTAAAGCGTCAGCGACAGTGTTGTACTTGCCTGGAAGGTAAGCCGCATGTAGATCGAAAACACTCAAAAACTCGTGCCATCTAGCACGCTGTCCAGCAGGACCTGACACCGTGTTGACATGTTCTGTCGACCAATACTCAAGAGAGCGATGATCCGTCAGAATTTCAACTCTGTTTGTGCCTGTCCGGGATTGATATTTTTTTGAGGCACAGATGATGGCGTAGGTCTCCTGCTCACGGGGAGACCACTGCATTCGTCTGGGAGAAAGCTTCCTCGACCAGAATGCAAGCGGATAATGAGCCCCAGTTTCCAAATCTTGCTGTTCTAACACTGCCCCAACCGCATACTTACTAGCATCAGTCCTAAGGTAGAGAGGGCGATCGAATTTGGGAACGTGCAAGGTGGCGACTTCGCAAAGGGCGGCTTTTAATTGCACAAACGCCTCATCGCACTCGTCGGTCACCTGCACACGCACCTTTGAGCCCGCACGACCAGCCTCCCTACCAACGTTGAGTAATTCAGTAAGGGGGGCGGCGTACCTGGCATAATCCTTGACGAAAGTATGGTAAAAATTGCAACAGCCAAGGAATCCACGAAGGGCCGAAATGGTCTCAGGGTACTTCCACTTCTGAATTGCAAGGAGCTTCCCTGGACTCGGCTGGCGAGTCCCATTTCGTAGCAAACTGCCACAGAATTCGACACTTTCCAGGAATAATTTACCCTTCTTGGTACCGCAGATGAGCTGATTTTTGTCCAGAATGTCGAGGACCATGTTCAGTTGTTTCTCATGCAGGTCCACAAGCTCCTGTTCGGTTAAACCATCGCCCACAGTGGCGATGATTACGTCGTTGATATACACGGAAACCAATTCGCGAAGCTCAGGGTGCTCTGAAAACAAGACTTCTTCCATCATCCGTTGGAAAAAGCTCGGAGCATTCTTCAAACCCATAGGCATGACGCTCCACTGAACAGGACCCACTGGACTGCACATGCACGTCAGGAGTCTGGATGACTTCGCCAGAGGCATCTGGTGGAAGCCATGCCCTAGATCCAGGACTGAGAATAGTTTCCCCTTGGCTCTTTTCACGATTTCCTCCTCAATGAGGGGTAAAGGGTGAGAATCAGCCTGAGTTTCCGCATTTAAATTACGAAAATCAACCACCATGCGCCAACCATCAATGGTATTCTGGTCTGCTGGGGGCGGTTTAGGCACTGTGAAGGGCGCACAACACCACTCAGAGGTCATGCACGCCTCCAACCAGCCGAATTCTCGCAGATTTCTCTGAAGGATGTGATGAAGAATTTCATGCTTTTTGCCATGATTTTCGTAAGGTCGCTGCTTTTTGGGTTTTGCTCCCTCCTTTAGCTCGATAAACGCCTCTCCGTGCTGGCCACGCACTGGAGAGTTCTTGACGAGCTTACCACAGAGGTTGGTGTCCTTTCGCTCGGCGAAAATCTTTTCCCCTCGCTCATTGCAAAGTTGACTTTCAACCTGTTCACCAGCCACCACCGTAGAGCAAATGTTCGCCAGATCTCGCGATCCAGCAGGAAACAGAACTTGTTTCAACGACTGAAACAGGGAGGGATCGACTCCCTCTTGCGGGTATGTCGTGGATGCCCGAACCTGCTGAGCATCTTCCACATCCTCACAGACAAAGGGGTCCAAAAAGGCCTCAAACTTGGGTTTTTCGTAAAATTGTCTGAATTTGACCTTCTTTCGGAATTTTTTTCCCTTGACCAGGTGGGAGATGCGTGATGGATCTGATCGTATTGGGGTCTGACTACAATCAGACGTTCCAGATTCCAGGTTCAGCACCGTATCATCTCCTTCCAAAAAAATCGGAAAAATTCGAATCTGAATCCGTACCATGGTCAAGACCCGATTCTGACCCATGGTCTGATGTGCAAGATCCGTCACAGATGAGACCTCCGTCGACCAGAAAAGCGACGGAAGGCCACGGCCGCTGTGGCAGGGGACCAGTGTCGTCTCTGGCGTACAGCTTGACGTCGTGGGGGAGGCGGATGGAGTCGACTGTCATGGCCGAAACATCCTTCCACCATGGTTTCCAATCCCATAGTGGTACGATAAGGATGGCCTGTGTGCGATCCTCCTTTATTTTTTGAACGACCTCTCCCAACAAATGAAAAGGGGGGTTTATCCACAGCCTTTTATCCCAATTTAGTGCCCATGCATCGTCAGCTAAGCGCTTGAAACGCTTGTTTAACTCGTTGCAAAAGGCATCCTTGGCGGGCACAAAATCGTGGTTCTCCAAAAGATAGGAACATATATAATCACGCCACTTATCTACAACGCGGTAGTTGGAAGACTTCCAATTGCGCGGTTTGGGACGCTGAGTGTCCCTTCGTCGCTCCTGTAGCAAGGTGCTGTAAGCTGTAGTGGCGTTTATCTCACTAATCCCTTCATCCTCACCAAAAACTGTGTTCACCCTTCGACTCAAAAATTCTTTTGCATTTCGGTACCCAGAATGCAAGAACCGAAAGCTGGGAGCTTCCTGCTCTCCCGATTCCAAAATAAAACAACGTCTGTGTCCTACAGGGGCCACTTTGTTCTTCGTTAAAAATGGATGACCTAAATAAAGGTTTTTTTTGATGGCCGCTCTATAAAAATAATCCTCTAAAACAACATCCTCTACCTTACCTTCCTCCCATCAATCCTGGGCGACCATGTGCGCCTTCAGAAACGAACCTGTATTCCCTCCTGGAAGAGCATGACCTAAAATGCCCTCCAGGTTAATGGGGTGCAGCGAAGTTTCAACACATCGTCTGGTAAAAATTTTTCTGACTGAAGATTCACTTCACTATCATTGTCACAAAGACAGGTAGCAAGGTGTTTGTGAAGCGGTACCCAGAACCTATGGCCCATGGCCCGGAGGCCTGTGAGCCGTCACACCCGTGCGGAAGCCGTTGACACCGGCTGTCAGCGGGATATCCCTGTTCTCTAACCCGCGAAATCTGGAATCCGATTTCTGAACAATAAATGGATTTAGAATTACCATAATTTTATTGTCTTAGGCGATTTTCAGTCGGAAATCGGTGAAATACCCCATTTCTACCGCGATTTCTAATTGTCGTGAGATCGCCGCCTGATGTCGCCTGTTCGCGCGCTTTTGTCGCTTCTCCGTGGCGAGTTTTGTGAGGGATCTTTCTCGAGTACCTTTGAGGTTCTAAGAGAACTTAGGCGCTGAATCTAGAGGGTTTTTAATGTACTTTCATCTGGTGTGTTCACCAGAATTTTTCGCCGTTACGTCTTCGAGAAAATCAACGCGCAAGCTTTTCCGTCGATCGCTCGAACTCATGGTTCTCAAGAACCATGAGTTCGGACGGAACCCTACATTCCCCCCCTATGCCTTTCATCCATGGCCCTTTCACGCGGGCATATCATTTTGTATAGGGAAGCGGGCAATGGCGATGTTTTAGGCAGCCTATGGGTCTCGCAAACCCAAGTCACCTTGTGAGCATGAACGTTAATAAGCGAACACAATGCTCACAAGACCAAAAGCCCTAGGCCATTTTCGTTGTTCGAGCCAACTCAACGATGGCTCCACGCAATTCAATGCGTACCAAAACTCTATTTTCGAAAGAGGGCAAGTTTTGGTCGAAAATTAGGCCAAAATGGCCAAATCCCCGAGGCTCGTACTCGAAGCCTATGGAAAGTTGAGCCTCGAACCAAGCCAATATGTAAAGTAGAGACCACGAGGGACATCGTGGATGGCTTGGTTGATTTTTACAACCTCGTCTTCTATTTTATATAATTTCGCTATGTGAGCACGCGTGCCATACTGCCTCTTTGCACACGCGCTCATATGCAAGCACTAACGACACGAGTGGGCGGGGACAATCTAACGATAGTGTGCATATTTGAGGGCACCTACTATGGGCCTACTCCAAAAGTGTTTGCTCATATTTTTGTTCCTCAATGACCCAAAGATATGTTCATGCCAATATCGCCGATATATGCACTTTTTCCCATAAATAGTGTGCTTCAAGGATTGAGGTGTTAAAGATGTTTCCATTATGCTTTGAACCTCAACCCTTGTTGCAAAAGGGAAGCAAAGCTTCGGTTTGCATCCATGCAAAAGCCCGAGGCTCCTTTCTCTTGTGATATGGAGATACGATTTTTGGAGGGACCACTTTTGGGTGAATTTTGGCCGTTTTGCCTGGAATGGCCACAAACCCCATCTCCCCCTGACTTCGCCCCCGAGGTTGCGTGCGCCACTTGACCAAGGGTAAGGGCAATTCGGAGAGGGCACATAAGCCCGCATCGAATGGGGTGTTTCCTCATGTGGCCTCTCCTCTCGAAGGGAGAGTTGTGAGTCACCCAATTTGGGGTATGTTGCCATTCTGCCCCATTTGTGTATCACTTTCCCTCCAATGGGGAAAATAGCGAGAGGCGACCATGAGGGTTGGCAAGTGGCATATATTGGGACCTAAGTCCCATGTGTCTATAGCATCCTTGGTTGAAAGGATCCTCGCCGTGGCCATGGAGATATGGAATCATGAGTGTGGGCCATTTTGGCCATATTTCGCTGTTTTTGCCATTATATGCCATATTGGAATCGGCATATCTCCATGGGGCACACCATCTAGCCAGGAGGAAAGGGCGATTATTGTAGCTTATGACCAAGGGTTGAACGTCATTGAGCTTTTGTATTTGCTCCTCTGGCTCATCCAGAGTTATTCAACTTTTGGTGCGATCCATGATCCCCCCGTTTGCACCGCATGCTGCTTTCTGCCCCATCCGCGTGTTCATCCCCTTGGTGAACAGTAAGCAGCCAGCGTGACAGCAAGCGATAACCCAGTGCATGGGACCAGAGGGGATATCAAGGGTCGTGGATCAAGGCTTGGCGCGACAAAATCGCCAAGGTTTCCTACCCTGGACAGTCGCCCGAGACAGCCGATTTTGCCATTTTGGCAATTATGACCCCACTTGACGAAACCGTGGTGCCCTGATGCTGGGACCTCAGAGGGAACCAGGTTGGGTGAGGGCTCCAGAGAGTTTGTAGGCGAAGGGCATAGGGTCAGTTGCCTCGTCCCTACCCCTGGCGGGTCCGGACGAGGGGTCAATTTTGGAGATTTTCGGAGCTAATTTCAGGTTGGGCTGAAACAGCCCATTTTCAGCTACCAACTCCTAGGGGATAATGGCGGGGCCATATCTCTGGCTCAGAGAGGAGTTGGGACCTGCCGTTAAGGGAGCATTGGGAGCCACTGTCCGTGGGCCTTGGAGCCCTCTTGGTTTCCAGGAACTCGCCTGTGGCTGGGCGGTACACCTCCCCTATTGGCAGGGTTTCAGGGTCCAGACTGAGTAGGGCATGGGTTGTGTTTGAGCCCCCACCCCTGCCAGCCACTGGAAGGGATGGACCTGGGATTGGGATACGAGTTGGGACTGAGTGTCTATTGTCCTGTGATGCCCTTACCTAAGTCCAGTCTTAACCCCATGTGTACATATCTTGATGTGTTGCTGTACATACTTTTGTTCCCTTGTTTCAGAGTGGCAAGGATCCTGAAACGCTTTGTCACATGACACGAGCGTGATGATGCCCCTGTGAGCGCAGTGCTTTGCCTGCCTGCTTGCTTGCGCGTGTCCACCGCAGCGTCCCGTGGCCAGGCCCCCCACGGGACCGCGTCAAAAGCGTTTCACCGCCGCCGGGTTACCCAGCTACCGCGTGCCACTCGGGGCCTTCGAGGGGTACGAGCAGCACCTCAACCCCGAGGACTCCAAGACCATCACGGAGCCCGCAGCGCCGCCCAGAGCATCGCCCTGAGCGACCACGGAAGCGCCGCGACCGTGAAGGAGTTGGACAGACCAGGACTCCCACATCAGCGAGTCCCATCGGCCGAGTACCGGCCGCACTCCCAGTCGCGTCAACCACCTCCACAACCACACCGGAGCAACCGCTTCAACAACCACCACCAAGGACCTCAAGACCAAGTACGCCCCCCGCTGCCATGGTATACTGGCAAGAAGCGGGCAAAACGTGGCCGCGGCCCCAGCCCCATGCGGTGCGCCTACTGCGTGGGTTGGTGTGGGACCAGCACTACCGCCACAGCCACCCCCATGCGAAGGCGGCATGCCCGGGAGCTTCGAGCTCCGCGAGGACATGGGCCCCGACCGCCTGCAGGCAGTGGAAGACTGGCTGCGGGTGGAAGGATTCGCCTTCTGCTTCCGCCAGAGGCGCTGGAGGGTCTGAACCCGGCCAGACAGGCCCGGCGAAGGGCTGCGCCCCGACGGGATTGAGGAGGACGAGAAGCCCAACGAGTACCCGTCGGGCGCCACGATCAACGTCTCCATGTGAAACATGATCGAAAGGAAGTTCTCGGAGCCGGGGACCGAGCGCACGCTGCAGGGCAGCAGCAGCAGCAGCGCGTCTCTTGGTAAGGAGAAGCGGTCCGCCGGTGACAGGAGGCGGGACAGGAAGTTGCGGGAGTACCAGGAGTCCCTGGCCGCCGAAGCTGCCCAAGGCGCCAGGGGCGGAACCCCAGTCCACAGCCCCCAACGGGCCAGTGGCGGTCACCACCCCGGCCGCACCACCCTTGGCGACTTCCTGGAAGTCGCCAAGCAGACCAAGGCCAAGCCCCGTCCGCTGCTCCTGAGGAAGTCAGGCCCCAGCAGCGACGTGGAGTCGGCCCACCGCGGGAGGATGCCGGCCGACCAGGACAGCTCCAGCAGCAGCGTCGCTCCCAGCCAAAGGGACTTTGCGCGCGCCTGCGAGCGCACCTGTGGGGTGCCCTGCAACCTTCGGGTTGCCCGGCAACGGGCCACGCAGCAGAACGCTGCCGTGGAGGGTGCCGTCGGCATCGCCCAGGAGGAGGCTGCAGAGTGGGGCAGAGGCATGGCCTTCCACGCCTCGACCGTCGCGGCCATGGCGACCGGTCCCACGGCTGCAGCCGCCCATGAGGCAGCAACTGCCCAAGTCAAGGGTGAGGTGGCGGCAGCCGCCGAGGAAGCCCGCCTGACGCAGGAGGCCATTGCCTGCAAGGAGGCCGAGGTGAAGGCGCTGGAAGAGGCGCTTGCCCAAGAGAGGGCAAAGAAGGAGGCGGAGGAAAGGGCCCACGCCGAAGCAACGGCCAAGGCCCAGGCGGACGCCGCCAGGAAGGACGCCATCAAGGCCGCGCGATGGATAGTCGCTGATGAGAGGGCCAGGACGGAGGCGGAACTGGCAGCGCTGGAAGCGGAGAAGGCTCGGCTGCAGCAGGCCCGGGAAGCCGAGGCTGCTCGGACCCGGGAGGAGGCCGAAGGGCGAGCTGCCGCAGCCACGGCCGCCGCAATGGCGGAAGCGGAGGCCAAGCTCCGCCGTGAGACTCCCCCGGGAGGATCCCGAGTGGAGACCCTTCGGAAGCTCTTCGAAGGGGACGCCTCCTCCAAGATGACGCTTGATCTGGAGGAGGGCGACACGGGCAGCAGTGGGAGCAGTGGCCCCACCGCACACCGACGGAGGAAGGGTAAGGGGAAGACCCCCAAGAGGTCACGGAGGCCAGCGGGCGGGCACCCCCACGACTCCGACCCCTTCTTCACCGCCAGCGATGGGGATGAACGAGGCCGCCGACATCGACGAGGAGTGGCTGGCGGAGGAGGCCGAGATGTCCTCAGGGAGCCGGAAGGTGAGAGTGAGGATCTCCCTCCTCCCTACCGGAGCTCGGAGTCTTCCGAGACCGAGACGCCTAGGTGCGGCGACATGGACGAGGATGACGACATGGACTTCGACTCCACGAAGAAGCCCCCATGCTCGGACCCACCGCGCGACGGAAGGTCGCTGAGGAGAGGGCCAGGACGGAGGCGGAGTTGGCGGCGTTGGAAGCGGAGAAGGCGCGGCTGCAGCAGGCCCGGGATGCCGAGGCGGCTCGTGCTCGGGAGGAAGCTGAAGTGCGGGCTGCCGCAGCCACCGCCGCCGCAATGGAGGAGGCAGAGGCCAAACTCCGCCGCGAGACTCCCTCGGAAGGATCACGAGTGGAGACCCTTCGAAAGCTTTTCGAAGGGGACGCCTCCTCCAAGATGACGCTGGACGAGGCCGACACGGGCAGCAGTAGGAGCAGTGGCCCCACCGCCCGCCGACGGAGGAAGGGTAAGGGGAAGACCCCCGAGAGGCCACGGAGGCCAGCGGGCGGACATCCCCACGACAGTGACCCCTTCTTCACCGCCAGCCGACTGAAGCAGGACCCCCGTGTGTATCGACACCGGGAGTTTGCCCTGAGGGGCGAGAGGAAGGAGGCCATGGAGAAGATCCTCCGTGACTTCATCCAGAGAGGCTGGCTTGAGCCGCGCCACTCCAAGTGGGCCTCCCCGTGTTTCGTCGTCCCCAAGAAGGTGGCCGGTGAGTGGCGGCTCGTGGTCGACTACCGCGGCCTAAACGCCCAAATGCAGCATGACAGCTATACGCTGCCCCTCATTGAGGACATGCTGCAAAAACAACACCGGCGGAGGATCTTCACGGTGATTGACCTGAAACATGGTTATCATCAGATGCCTCTCGCCCAGGAGTCCCGTGCCTGCACAACCATGAGCACCCCACTTGGACCTCTCCAGTGGAAGGTGATGCCCATGGGCGTTACCAACGGCAATGCGGCTTTTCAGCGGATGCTGGAGAACCTACTTGAGCGGGTGCGTGACTGTGCGGGCCCTTTCGTGGACGACGTGATCATCGCGTCCGGGCACCCCAGTATGAGCTATGAGGAGCTCCTGGAGGCACATGAGAGGGACGTTACCCGAGTGCTGGACCTTCTGGTTCGGCACAAACTCACGGGCAGCAGTGACAAGGCCACCATTGCGGTAAGCGAGGTGGTCTTCGCTGGCCACGTAGTCGGGAACGGGCAGCGGAAGCCCATACCTGGCAAGGTGGCTGCGATCGAGCACTGGGAAAAGCCCAAAACGGTCTCTGAGCTACGGGCGTACTTGGGGTTCTGCAACTACTACTCGGGGTATATCAAGATGTATGCCGAGTATGCAGCCCCCATGACGACCATGCTCAAGGGCAACCGAGAGGAGACCAAGAAAGGGTCCAAGAAGGCTCTGGTCTGGAATGATGAGTCAGACCGTGCCTTTGACGGGATGAAGCAGGCGCCGCTATTCGCAGTGGGTCTGCACCTCGTGGATCCTGACCGAGGGTTCGTCCTGCGCACTGATGCTTCCGACTACGCCGTTGGCGCTGTGTTGGAGCAAGTGCTTGACGATGGGAGGCACGTGCCAGTGGCCTTCTGGAGCCGAGGCCTGGCAGAAGGCCAGAGACGGACGTGGACGCGCCGAGAAAAGGAGGCGTATGCCATCGTCATGGCTCTCAGGAAATGGGCTGGGTACATAGCCCTCCATCCCGTCACCGTCTGCACCGACCATCAGAGTCTGCAGTCGTGGCACAAGGAGCACGTGGACACCCCCTCTAGTCCCGCCTCCCGACGGGCAAGATGGCATGAGACCTTTGCCAAGTTCGACCTCACGGTTGTGTATGTTCCTGGAAAGGACAACACTGTGGCGGACTGTCTCAGTAGGTGGGACTATCCCGCCAGCAAGGGCATGACAGACGTGTCTGCCCATGGCGATGAGGCTGAGACCGCTGAAGCCAAGAGGATCATAGAAATGGAGCGCCTGATGGAGGAGGAAGGTGTTAAATGCTTCGTCATCATGGCTGCGGATGCCCCCCTCGGAACGAGGATGGGCAGAGCGGTCAGAGTACTCGCCCCTGATGGAGTTGAGTCCGACAAGCACCTCTTCCCTGAATCTTGCCTCCAGGACGACTGAACCGACGACTACGCTAAGTCTGAGGCCTTTCAGGCCGAATATAGGGCTGTGACCGACCCTGATGACGGGCAGAAGTGGCCAAAGGGGCTGACTGAGGAAGATGGCAAGCTCTACCAGAATGGTAAGCTGCCGGTCCCAGAGTCCCGAGTGCTCGAGCTATGCGAGGCTTGGCACCACCACATGATGCACCCAGGGGTCAAGAAGCAAGCCCTGGACATGCAGCGCCGGTTCGAAATCGACCAGATCAGTCGGTACACCGCCATCAAGAAGGTCAGGAAGGGTTGCTCGGTCTGTCAGGCCTGCAGTCCCGACAACCGGAACGTCAAGGGGGAAGCCCAATGGACCCCGGTTCCTGACCAGCCCATGGAGAGCGTGGCCATGGACGTCTTTTCCATGCCTGAAGTTCACATCGGCAAAGAGACCTTTGACTGTGTGGTCCTCTGTGTGGATCGCCACAGCGGCTACGTAGTAGCCGTTCCGGTACGCAAAAAGGGGTTGCTTGCCAAGGAAGTGGCAGTCATGATGATTCGTCATTGGCTGACCGTCTTTGAAAATCCCCGCACCATTTGCAGTGACCGAGGGCCCCAGTTTACTGGTGGCTGGTTCAAGGCCATGTGTTCCCTCATGGGAATACGTCATGCCAAGAGCGTCGCCTATCTCAGCTGGTCCAATGGCCGGGCTGAAGTGGCTGGCAGGCAGCTGTTCGAGAAGCTGCGCAAGATTCACATCACCAATCCACGTCGGAACTGGTTCGAGGAGATGTGGCCCGCTCTGAAGGCCCATCATGACACCCCCACTCCGGGTGGTTTGTCCCCTCACCAGATTCTGTTCGGCAGGAACCCGCTGGGTCGGGGACTTCCCTTGTCTGGTGATGGTATGGCTATGGACGCCAAGGAATTCTTTGCGCGGCAAGAGGCAACGGCGCGGGACATCCGCCAGCAGCTCCAGAAGGAGCATGCTGAGCGTCAGAAGTGCGCCCCGAGCTCGACAGCGCAGAAGTTCAGGGTGGGAGACCCGGTGTGGGTGATCAGACCCCGCCCTGTGGGTACCCACCGCACCAAAACCTGGTTCACACCCGGAGAGGTGGTCCGCAGGATTGGTGAGGACACCTACCGCATCAAGGTGGGTCACGGACAGTTCCGGAAGTGCCACGAGAGTCAGCTCCGTGTGCGGGAACCCGACCTCCGTGGCCAACATGTGTCCCTGGACTATGCCGCACATGAGGCTGACTCGGATGACGACTATGCTGAGCAGGACGACTATACCGTCCAGAAGATCCTGGCTCAGCGTCCGAACGCCTCGGCACCCGGAGGCCTGGAGTTCAAGGTTCGTTGGCGAGGCTAGGGGCCGTCCCACGACACCTGGGAACCCGTTTCCTCATTCATGCCGCTGATTAGTACCCCCTTCATGGACTACATCCGCAAGCACAAGACCAAGATCCATGTCTCGGACATGGCAGCACTCACCCGGCCGATTGCAGCCAGAGGCGCCTGATCACCGCCCTGAGCTCTCCCGTGGTGCAGTTTGAGCGCTTGTTTGGTCGATGGATCGTCCCTCAATTGCTTGCTCTCTTCCATCTTCCAGTGACCTGCCATCAGAGTGACCATATACCCCCCCCTGCTGAATCCAGGGGAGGATGGCCCCTCTCTTCAACTTCTATTCGTCACTCCTCGCCTGCTGAATCCTTGGGAAACCAGGCAGGGCGACTGACCTTGACATTTCCTGAGCTCTTAGGGCCTTGAAGCCCATACGACGTTGCGCAACGGATGCCGCTGTCATCGGCATTGCGTTTTTTTGGTGTGTGGTCTGGTCCCATGGCACTTGCGGGGTCCAGACCAGTCTACGTGTGTCTGCAGACTATATATGGCCTGAACTCAGGCGTTTTCCTGTTCACCCTTCTGCATATGCCTCATCCTAACCGGGGCGTGGTTTGGCGCTCTATCCAGAGTGTGTTTACACGCCTATTTACCTGTCCATTGCTTACTTTTCTGCCTCCCCCAGGATATGTGCATCTGTATGTTGCGTCTTCATATGGACTGCTTTCCCCCCCCCGAGGGGATGCGAATCGGAATACGCAGGCGCCCTGAGTCGCCGTGTACATGCTCTTACTTAAGGTCCAGCCTGGACCAGTACCTAACTACAGATTCTTCTGTTTGAGTGCCCGTGATACCGTGTGCCCTAGTAGCTGTGATGTGCTGAGATCCTGATGGCGCCAGGCGGGAAGCCCAGTTGCCTGACTACACTCCACGCGGTCCGCCACTGTCAGTCCCAGTGTGAGCCTACCGACTCGCAGACGCACTTGCAGTCCGGTGGCAACCTCCGGTGTCCTGACCTCTGTCAGTCTGCCTGGGAAACTGGTAGTTTCAGGAGTCGACGCCTCCGCCCAGACTGCATGAGAACTCCCTCATGCATGACCTTCGTGGTAATGGGGCGAGGGAAAAGACGGACTTGATGCCCGATCCCTTATGGAGGAGCTGGTTCGGCTTTACCACTCTGGACTCGCGTCGTGGATATGAACATGGTGCGCCCAAGGAAGGACCCGTGGGGACTCTCCCCCAGACTGCGGCCTTGGGAAGCCTGGGGTAGCCTGATGGATCTTTGTGGTCGCTTTCGACCTGTGGGACCACCTCGGTCGTCGTGTGACGCCTATGTTGGCCGTGTATGCCACTGCCACTGTGGTAGTGACCGTCGCAGCCGGCACCCGGTGCGCCTGGTATGGGTTAAAGGGTCCTTTGGATGCCGAACAATCGCCGCCAGGACCCGGGACTTGATAATTGATACTATACTTCTGATTACTAACAACTACAGCTTCATACCTGTTTTACCGTGGGATTGTTATGGGCAACCTAACCCACCAATCGGCCTGAAGTGAAAATGTGACCCCCCCCCCCCCTTCAGGGGATGGTCCTGGGTACCCGCTGCCATGCTTGGGTGTTATCGAGCCCCCCCCAGGGGTTTTCTCTAAGGAGGGGGGTGAAGCGGTACCCAGAACCTATGGCCCATGGTCCGGAGCCCTGTGAGCCGTCACACCTGTGCGGAAGCCGTTGACACCGGCTGTCAGCTGGATATCCCTGTTCTGTAACCCGCGAAATCTGGAATCCGATTTCTAACCAATAAATGGATTTAGAATTACCATAATTTCATTGTCTTAGGCGATTTTCAGTCGTAAATCGCTGAAATACCCGATTTCTACCGCGATTTCTAATTGTCGTGAAATCGCCGCCTGATGTCGCCTGTTCGCGCGCTTTCGTCGCTTCTCCGTGGCGAGTTTTGTGAGGGATTTTTGTCGAGTACCTTTGAGGTTCAAAGAGAACTTAGGGGCTGTATCTAGAGGGTTTTTAATATACTTTCATCTGGTGTGTTCACCAGAATTTTTCGCCGTTGCGTCTTCGAGAAAATCAACGCGCAAGCTTTTCCGTCGATCCCTCGAACTCATGGTTCTCAAGGACCATGAGTTCGGACAGAACCCTACATTCCCCCCCTATGCCTTTCATCCATGGCCCTTTCACGCGGGCATATCATTTTGTATAGGGAAGCGGGCAATGGCGATGTTTTAGGCAGCCTATGGGTCTCGCAAACCCAAGTCGTTTGCGTGCGCAAACGCTAACTTTGTGGCCTTATGAGCATGAACGTTAAAAACCGAACACAATGCTCACAAGACATAGAGCCCCAGGCCATTTTCGCTGTTCGAGCCAACTCAAAGATGGCTCCACGCAATTCAATGCGTACCAAAACTCTATTT
Organism: Eutreptiella sp. 'Long Island Sound 2002'; assembly: GCA_964036045.1. NCBI lineage: Eukaryota > Euglenozoa > Euglenophyceae > Eutreptiales > Eutreptiaceae > Eutreptiella > Eutreptiella sp. 'Long Island Sound 2002'. The sequence goes on along the minus strand of OZ038379.1, from coordinate 47,365,620 downwards.
TCGAATAAGGGCAAGTTTTGGTGGAAAATTAGGCCAAAATGGCCAAATCCCCGAGGCTCGTACTCGAAGCCTATGGAAAGTTGAGCCTCGAACCAAAGCAATATGTAAAGTAGAGACCACGAAGGACATCGTGGATGGCTTGGTTGATTTTTACAACCTTGTCTTCTATTTCATATAATTTCGCCTTGTGAGCACGCGTGCCATACTGCCTCTTTGCACACGCGCTCATATGCAAGCACTAACGACACGAGTGGGCGGAGACAATCTAACGATAGTGGGCATATTTGAAGGCACCTACTATGGGCCTACTCCAAACGTTTTTGCTCATATTTTTGTTTCTCAATGACCCAAAGATATGTTCATGCCAATATCGCCGATATATGCACTTTTTCCCATAAATAGTGTGCTTCAAGGATTGAGGTGTTAAAAATGTTTCCATTATGCTTTGAACCTCAACCCTTGTTGCAAAAGGGAAGCAAAGCTTCGGTTTGCATCCATGCGAAGGCCCGAGGCTCCTTTCTCTTGTGATACGGAGATACGATTTTTGGAGGGACCACTTTTGGGTGAATTTTGGATGTTTTGCCCGGAATGGCCACAAACCCCATCTCCCCCTGACTTCGCCCCCGAGGTTGCGTGCGCCACTTGACCAAGGGTAAGGGCAATTCGGAGAGGGCACATGAACCCGCATCGAATGGGGTGCTTCCTCATGTGGCCTCTCCTCTCGAGGGGAGAGTTGTGAGTCACCCAATTTGGGGTATGTTGCCATTCTGCCCCATTTGTGTATCACTTTCCCTCCAACGGGGAAAATAGCTAGAGGCGATCATGAGGGTTGGCAAGTGGCATATATTGGGACCTAAGTCCCATGTGTCTTTAGCATCCTTGGTTGAAAGGATCCTCGCCGTGGCCATGGACATATGGAATCATGAGTGTGGGCCATTTTGGCCATATTTCGCTGTTTTTGCCATTATATGCCATATTGGAATCGGCATATCTCCATGGGGCACACGATCTAGCCAGGAGGAAAGGGCGATTATTGTAGCTTATGACCAAGGGTTGAACGTCATTGAGCTTTTGTATTTGCTCCTCTGGCTCATCCGGAGTTATTTAACTTTTGGTGCGATCCATGATCCCCCCGTTTGGACCGCATGCTGCTTTCTGCCCCATCCGCGTGTTCATCCCCTTGGTGAACAGTAAGCAGCCAGCGTGACAGCAAGCGATAACCCAGGGCATGGGACCAAAGGGGATATCAAGGGTCGTGAATCAAGGCTTGGCGCAACAAAATCGCCAAGGTTTCCTACCCTGGACAGTCGCCCGAGACGGCCGATTTTGCCATTTTGGCAATTATGACCCCACTTGACGAAACCCTGGTGCCCTGATGCCGGGACCTCAGAGGGAACCAGGTTGGATGAGGGCTCCGGAGAGTTTGTAGGCGAGGAGCATAGGGTCAGTTGCCTCGTCCCTACCTCTGGCGGGTCCGGACGAGGGGTCAATTCTGGAGATTTTCGGAGCTAATTTCAGGTTGGGCTGAAACAGCCCATTTTCAGCTACCAACTCCTAGGGGATAATGGCGGGGCCATATCTCTGGCTCAGAGAGGAGTTGGGACCTGCCGTTAAGGGAGCATTGGGAGCCACTGTCCGTTGGCCTTGGAGCATTCTTTGTTCCCAGGAACTCGCCTGTGGCTGGGCGGGGCATCTCCCCTATTGGCAGGGTTTCAGGGTCCGGACTGAGTACGGCATGGGTTGTGTTTGAGCCCCCGCCCCTGCCAGCCACTGAGAGGGATGGACCTGGGATTGGGATAGGAGTTGGCACTGAGTGTCTATTGTCCTGTGATGCCCTTACCCTAGTCCAGTCCTCAACCCATGTGTACACATCCTGATGTGTTGCTGTACATACTTTCGTTCCCTTGTTTCAGAGTGGCAAGGATCCTGAAACGCTTTGTCACATGACACGAGCGTGATGATGCCCCTGTGAGCGCAGTGCTTTGCCTGCCTGCTTGCTTGCGCGTGTCCACCGCAGCGTCCCGTGGCCAGGCCCCACACGGGAACGCGTCATTTGTTCTTTTTCTTGTCAGTAACCCACAGACGACAAATGAATTGACGAGCTCGGGACACCGATCTCCACAACATTCCTATCTCCATCCGCCTCAACTGGCGGTGGTCCTACAGACAACGCTCCAATGTCCGCGATCGGACATTCAGGAAAACGCCCGATTGTGTGTGGGGTGGCCACACAATCTTGGCGCCTTTATTCCTGATAATCTCCCTCGTATTCCTGTTGCACGGTTTCCCAGGAACCGTCCTCGTCCTCCCACTGGTCTCCCAGACCTTCTTCGCCAAGACTCCCTTCTCCATCGGGGGCATCCTGGTCCTCCGTCGTCATATTATTATAATAGCCCTCGTCGGAACCAGCAACTTGGTGCACTGATGCACCACGACCTGAATTAGAGTTCCGCTGACCAGATGATCCTTTCCCTCGTCCAACTTTCGTGCCCTGGGAGGTCCCCTTGCCCTTACCAGCGCTCATTCCCTTGGAATGTCCCGAGAACTGGCCACTGGATTGGCCTTTTCCCTTGGAAAAATTGCCTTTTCCACCATTACCCTTGGCAGAGTTGGACTTACCATTTCCATTTTTAAAATTTTCTGGAGAGCGTCCTTGGCTGGATTGGCCCTGGTTTCCCTTGCCTCCAGAGGTCTGCTGGCCTTTACTGCCTTTACTTTTTCCGCTGGGCGTCGATTGGCGATTTTCATCCACCTTCTTGACAGGGGCTTTGGGCGGATCCTTGCTGGCTTCTTGTGCCACTCTTTCCGCATCGGTCTTATTCCACCAATGATTCTCAGTGGAATGCGACTTGGCACGGTTGGTGTGACCGAAGGACAAACAAATGGCACAGTCTTTCGACTGCGTGTTATTTTCATTCTTCTGATTCCCACCTTTAGAGGGGGGATTTCGGCTCAATCCGTCATGGAATTGCTGATGATTAGCATCCGCCAATTTTTCCAACTCCTCCCACAATTCAGTGGGCGTGAAGCTGAAAACCCACGGCTTTGCCACGAGCCGAGTTCCTCCAAAGGAGACGCCTCGGTTCACCACTTCATTGAAAATATCTCTGTCCTCCTTCTCCGCGAATTTCAATCTCCCAGCACCGTCCTTTTCCTTACACTTGGAAAAGTTAGTGGGCGAGCACTTTTTAAGGGCATCTCTGACCTGAAAACGACCTGAGCCCTTAGGGAATCCCGTGACTTCAGTCCACCAGCATTTCAACTTCTCCTTGGACTGCTCCTGCCTCAGCCATGCAGCCGTGTGGGCAGGCATTTTCTCGAAGATGATGGCCTTTGGTTCGCCATCTGACAGATGTTCCCCAGCACTCTCAGCCTCATTCACCAGATTTTCAAAGCGGAGTCGCTTGTTCTGAACCTCGTGGAGAATGAGTTTGGGAATGTTCGGGAAAGAGGTGAGGAGGGTTCGGTAATGGTCTTCAGGCAACCTACCTCCTCGTCCCTCAAGCAGAGCAAACAGTTCACTGTAGGTGAGTGGGTTAGAGGAATCAGCCCTATCAGTGTAGGATTTAATCCACGTGTCAAGAATGGGACCCTCTAAACACTCGAGGAGAGCATCAAGCTTCTTGTCGTCTCGAAGCTTGTTCTTGCCAACCCACAGAGAAAATTCTCTTTTAAAAACAGCCCACCGGCGAGAGTTGCCATTGTATTTTGGTTGTTTTGCGATGGCTCTCAGTTTAGCCCTCACAGGGTTGAAAATGTCCTCAATGCCGCCACCACCGGGCAGGATGGGATTGACCTGGGCAGCACCTGAGACGCCGGCGGCGCCCAGAAGACTCTGGGCGAGCAAGACCTGAGCCGCAATCATGGGATCAGCATTGAGCAATCTGCTCAGTGCTTGCTCCCGGTGGGAACAACCACAGGGCATTTTTTGTTGTCGGGGTGGGGGATTGGGAGGGAGGTGATTGCACCCCTCAATAATGAGGAGGCGGGGGCGGTCGCAGGCCCGCCCGATCAGTGCCCCTTGGCCAAGGTGTGCCATGGGGAGGCACTGCCCTGGCCCACCTTGCAAGGGCATGTTGGGATTAACGTGCCGGCGGGCACCATCTTGGTGGTGAGGAGGGGGTTGCATGGGGGAGTGGCAAGGGTGGCCCCTGAGGTGAAGGGGGTGGCCCAGGTGGTGGAGTGGCGGCAGGTGGGGGAGTATGCAGCCGTCACGGACTTCGTGTGGCTGCGGAGGCTGGGCCTGGTGCTGGACGACGCCAAGAAGGAGGGCCAAGGCATGTGTCCATGTAACCAGGTGTGAAAACTTCCCACAACACCCTGCTCTAACCCCTGCTCTAACTAGTTATCGCCCTAGGTTATCGCCTTCTAACTAGGTGCTCTAACTGGTTATCGCGCTAGGTTATCGCGTTCTAACTAGTTATCGCGGGGTTATCGCGGGGGGTTATCGCGGGGGTTCTCGCGCGATAACCTAGTTATTGCGGGGGTTATTGCGCGCGTTATTGCGTGTTTTTTTTTTGTTTCTTTTGTTTTTTTCAGGCTACCATCTGGCAGCTGCCCCGTATCTTCGTCAAGCACGATGCCCAGGCAGCCGAGGCAGCAGGCGGAACAGCAGAAGCAGCAGGGGCACGGCCCGCCAAGCCGGTGGCGGCCCGGTTGGAGCTGGAGGGGGAGAAGAGGCTGCCCGAGGGAGCGTCGTGGCGGTGGGGGGAGCCAGGGGATGAGGCCTGCAGGATGGGGGGGACTGGATGGTACCGGCAGTTCACCATCAACGAGAAGGAGGGGGGGGTGGAGAGGAAGACCAACCTCACCCTCCCCTCCTATGTGTGGGTTGGGGGGGAAATTGCCAAGTGGCCGAATGCCGCAGAGGGGGAAACGGTTGCGGCTTTTTTGTGTTTGTTTGGGATGAGCGACCCGCCCTCAAAGGAAATCTTATTTCCTTTTGAGGGTGTGTTTTTTGTGAGAGGGGGAGTACACGGGGAGGGAAGTGTGGCAGAAGCTGCACAGGGGGGGGGGGCATCCACCAGGTTGGTGGGTATGACCCCCCCCCTTCTGTGGTGGACGCCACTGCCGATTGGGTTCGGCAGTATGCACCCAAGGGGGCAAGGCTGGGAAAAGGCCAGACGAGGCGGGGACCAGACGTGTTGGTGGTTGAGCCGGATGCCGCCCCCCCCCTTAGGGGTAAGGGTCAAACCCCCGCCCCCAAGCCCTCCCCCAAGCCATCGAAGGTGGCAAAGGTGGCAGCGGCTCAGCCCCCCCATGAGGCCCTGGATGTGGAAGCCTTGGGGGCCAGTGTGGCCACCCACGTGACGGACGCTTGCCACGTTTTGGTAGAGCAGGCGGCCGCCACGGGGGTCGAGGCCGCACTGGCCAAGGGTCGGTCGGCCGACCACAAGTCGGCCTTGGCGAAGGCCAAAAAGGCCCAGGGCAACACCCAGCGTGCCCTGGACCAGGCCCTCAACCTGGCCGCCAAGAGGGGGGAGTAGGTGGAGGCGACGAGGGAGGCCCTGAGGGAGGCCCAGGAGGGGAGGCGGCTGGCGGAGGTGGAGGCGGCCCAGCTTAGGGTGGAGGTGGTGAAGCGGTACCCAGAACCCCATGGCTAGGGTAGGGCATACAACCGGTCTCCGGTCCACTAGCCCCATGTACGGAAGGGAAGACGCCCGTTGACGCCCGGTGCGAGCCCGGCGGGAGCGTGTTCCGTGCCGTAAAGCCCCGCATCGGCAACCGATGCACCGCCAGCGGAGATTTATATATCAGAACATCAGGAATCAACAGGGTTTTATTTTCATATTGTTTCCGTCAATTTTTACGCTTCCGTTCTGATATTCACTGTTTTGACAGCTGGCGGTTAGCTCGCGACTTTAGCGTAACCGCCAGTTTAACTGTTATATACAGATATTTTAGCGCAAATCGTGACGAGGACTCTAAAGTATTCAGGAATTGCATTGATGCATCCGCAATTTTCACATCTTACACTCGCAACCTTAATCCGAATTTTTCAGGATGTCGAAATTGGATTTTTGACTTCGACATCCCCGCACTTGATTTGACCCCTTTCGAGTGGACCTACGTGCTTCCCTATGCACGAATCAACTTTCCTTTTGTCTTGCCCTCCATTTGTCTTAAAGATATGGGCAAAACAAAGTTGATTCGTGAGGCCACTTGTGAGGGTCATATCTCGTGCCGCTTGCGAGGAATGACAATAAGGAAACGTGGGATGTATTCACAATACTCCCGACATAATTTAGGAAGCATTATACGCCTTGCGTCTCCACACGTGCGCGCTAGCGTAATGGATCATGGTCAAGAGGGTAGAGTTTGCGTTGTAACTCTTTGGCCATGATATTGCGTGCGTTAGTATAACTTTCGAGTGTAGCGCGCGAGTGTTGGTGTTGCATAGGAACTCTCTTTGAGTTCCTATGAGCGATTGACACAAAGTTATGCCCTTGGAGGGGCATGACATATCGTGGGGGGAGCTACCTTTTTTGGCAATATGGAGTATGTGCCTTGTGTTGTGTTGCGTGCCCATTTGGCGGGTCCATCGCTCCAAGCCAAACCCGCCAATGGACCTCATATTGTGCAAGCCCCTTCTCCGTTCTCCCTACAAGCAATTGCAAGCCTAACCTTCGTGGAGCGAAGCTTGTGTGGCGATCCGAAAGCGATGCGTTGGGAGCAAGGTGTGTGATTTTGCAATTTTCCATATTTTCATGTGCCCACTTGGGAAGTAGCGCTCGTGACCTTTCAAAGCGCCCCAAGTGGAGCACATATGTGGAATCGAAGGTCATTGGTGTCAAGTCATTATGTTTAGAAGGATTGGTCGATTACTCAATCCAAGCCGAAGATATTATAATATATTTGTGCGCCTTTCAAGGCACCTTTGCGTGTCTTTTTCCCAATTTTGCCGTTTTTGGCCCGTCATGATGTCAAGTGGCGACCGTGTATCTCAACGTTGCGCTCAATTGACATCATGACCCGAGTATGTTTTGGGGGTACATACTTTGGTGCCCAACATATCTTGGACCCGGCGAATAACTGCTCTTGGGCTTGGCATGCCGTGGCCGCCATGTTGGCGATTTGGGACTATCCCAAATCATGGGCTCACTTGGCGACCCTGCCATTCCCAAAACCGGAGGAGTTGGGCGACGCCCAAAAGATATGTTGGACACATATGACTTGATACCAATCCTATGGCCCACTCCGGTCCAGGTCGGGCATGTGCCTCATTTGCCCCAACCATGAGTGTGCGCATTTTTGGCCATTTTGAGCAATTTTCCACTTTTTCTGCCCGCCGTGCACTATGTTGAGCCCACCCGTGCACGCCAGACGCATGGACCAATGGACCATATATGACATGGGTGTTATGTATATTGGTCCCCATGGTTCACACACTACGTGGGCAAAGCGGGGCAACCCTTGTTAAGGTGCTAGCCCAAAGTGAGTGTGGGCAATTTTGCCATTTTGGCATTTGTGGACCCAATTGGGATCGTCACCACGCCAAGTGGCAGGGAGATCTTTGAGAGCCAAAAGCATGGGAGTCTTTGTTGGACTCCTGGTGAATTGCGTATGGAATGGCGGATCCGATCTCCAAGCCGGCGTGGAGATATACTATTGGGAGCACCCCCGAATTTTGGCTCATTTTAGTAGCCAAAATGACCCCCTTTTGGGACCCCAATTTCACCCCTCCGTGTGGTCAATTGGCGACCCCATATCTTTTTGCCCACAGGGAGCCCGGACCTATATTCAAGTTGTACACTCAGATATGAGTCCTAGGTCCTGCCTCCTAACCTGTGAGCCATTGGCCTTGCCCTGGCCGGGCAAGCCGCGCGTGGATATGACGCCAGATTTGGTGATTTTGGCATCATGACCCCACTTGACGAACCTGTGGTGCCCTGATGCCGGGATCTCAGAGGGAACCAGGTTGGGTGAGGGCTCCAGGGAGTTCGTACTTGAAGGGCATAGGGTCAGTTGCCGCGTCCCTACCTCTGGCGGGTCCGGACGAGGGGTCAATTTTGGAGATTTTTGAGCTAACTTCAGTTTGGGCTGAAACAGCCCATTTTCAGCTACCAACTCCTGGGTGATAATGGCGGGGCCATATCTCTGGCTCAGATGAGAGTTGGCACCTGCCGTTAAGGGAGCATAGGGGGTCACTGTTCGTTGGCCTTGGTGCTCTTTGCTTCGAGGAACTCGCCTGTGGCTGGGCGGGACACCCCCCCTATTGGCAGGGTTTCAGGGTCCGGACTGAGTAGGGCATGGGTTGTGTTTGAGCCCCCGCCCCCACCAGCCACTGAGAGGGTCGGACCTGGGTTTGGGATATGTGTTGGGACTGAGTGTCTATTGTTCTGTGATGCCCTTACCCCAGTCCAGTCTTAACCCCATGTGTACATATCCTGATGTGTTGCTGTACATACTTTTGTTCCCTTGTTTCAGAGTGGCAAGGATCCTGAAACGCTTTGTCACATGACATGAGCGCATTGATGCCCCTGCGAGCGTAGTGCTTTGCCTGCCTGCTCACTTGCGCGTGTCCACCGCAGCGTCCCGTGGCCAGGCCCCCCACGGGAACGCGTCAAAAGCGTTTCACCGCCGCGGGGTTACCCATCCCTCGCGTGCCACTCGGGGCCACCAACCCCGAGCAGCGCGGCGCAGCAGCTCGCAGCTCGCAGCTCGCAGCGCAGCGCAGCAGCTCGCAGCGCAGCGCAGCGGCTCGCAGCGCCGCCCAGCGACAGCGCCGAGTTCGTCACGGAGCCCGCAGCGCCGTCCAGAGCATCGCCTTGACCGCGCCGCGACCGTGAAGGAGGTGGACAGACCAGGACTCCCTCATCAGCGAGTCCTATCGGCCGACCAGCAAGGCCGCACACCCAGTCGCGTCAACCACCTCCACAACCACCGGCTGACCAGCACCAGCCGCACTCCCAGTCCAGTGCTGCAACACCCACCTCAACAACCACCCCAGGACCACCCCATCGAGAGCACCGATGGTGAACTGGGACGAGGCGGGTAAGACCTGGCCGCAGCCCCATCCCCATGCGGCGCGCCTACTGCGTGGGTTGCTGTGGGGGCAGCAATACCGCCACAGCAATCCCCAGTGTGAAGGCGGCATGCCCGGGAGCTTCGAGCTCCGTGAGGACATGGGCGAGGACCGCCTACGGGCAGTGGAGGACTGGCTGCGGGCGGAAGGGTATGAGTACCGCTTCCGCCACAAGCGCTGGAGGACCTGGACCCGCCCGGACAGGCCCGGCGAAGGGCTGCGTCCCGACGGGATTGTGGAGGACGAGATGCCCAACGAGTACCCGTCGGGCGCCTCGATCAATTTCTCCATGTGGAAAATGATGGAGAAGGAGTTCCCGGAGCCGGGGAACGAGCGCAGGCTGCAGGGCAGCAGCAGCGCGTCTCCTGGGAAGGAGAAGTGTTCCGCCGGGGACAGGAGGCGGGACAGGAAGTGGCGGGAGTACCAGGAGTCCCTGGCCGCCGAAGCCGCCCAAGGCGCCAGGGGCGGAACCCCAGCCCACAGCCCCCAACGGGCCAACGGTGGTCACCACCCCGGCCACGTCACCCTTGGTGACTTCATGGAAGTCGCCAAGCAGACCAAGGCCAAGCCCCGTCCGCTGCTCCTGAGGAAGTCAGGCCCCAGCAGCGACGTGGAGTCAGCCCACCGCGGGAGGATGCCGGCCGACCAGGCCAGCTCCAGCGGCAGCGTCGCTCCCCACCAAAGGGACTTTGCGCGCGCCTGCGAGCGCACCTGTGGGGTGCCCTGCAACCTTCGGGTTGCCCGGCAACGGGCCACGCAGCGGAACGCTGCCGTGGAAGGCGCTGTCGGCATCGCCCATGAGGAGGCCACCGAGTGGGGCAGAGGCATGGGCTACCACGCCTCGACCGTTGCAGCCATTGCGGCCGGTCTCACGGCTGCGGCCGCCCATGAGGCAGTGGCTGCCCGGATCAGGGCAGCCGACGAGGAAGCCCGCCTGACGCAGGAGGCCATTGCCTGCAAGGAGGCCGAGGTGAAGGCGCTGGAAGAGGCGCTTGCCCAAGAGAGGGCAAAGAAGGAGGCGGAGGAAAGGGCGCACGCCCAAGCGACGACTAAGGCCCATGCGGAGGTCGCCAACACTGAAGCAACACAAGAAGCCACCCAACACCGGCCAACGACCACACCCGCGCCACCCACCGACACGCACCCAGAGCCGCCACCACTGAGGCCGGTTCGGACCCCCGTGGCCATCTTGGGGTCACTTGGGGTGTGTATCTATGTGCCGGCAAGCCGCCATTGGCCTCGGTCCCCTGCGACACCAGCTTGGAGAGCTCGTCCTTGTCCACCTCCACCTTGGCTTCCCGGATACCCGCGGGCGCACGCTTCTTCGACCCGTGCGCCTTCTTGTAAGCCTCCGTGTCGGCCTTGTGGGTGGGGCATGTTCGGTGGTCATGGTTGAAGCCTTTCTTCCTCCCATAACACACGAAACAGCCCTGCGGGTGAGCTCGTATGAACTCCCCAAAGGACAGAGGAGGGTCGCCAATGCGGCGAGGGTCCCTCTTCTCCTTCTTCTTCCAACCCGGCTGCAGGGGCTTCCAGCTTCCCCGGTTGTTCCCCGCGCTCAGGTTGTTGGCCACGAAGGCGCAAACGGCCACCTCGGCGGGCTCATCGTCGTCGTCATCGTCGACGAGAGTCTCATCGCCGTCGGCTCCCGCTGGGTCCATGGCAGCTTCCCCGCCAGGTCCCTCGCCAACGTAGTTGACGTCGCGGTCGCCGGGCCTCAACCCGCGGGTGTGGTGGAGGTTCGGGTACTCCTTGAGCACCTCCTCTCCAACCCACTCCAGGATCTCGTCGCAGCTCATCCGCGCCGGGATGGCCTGCAGACGGATGGTCTGGCCGCTCAACTCACACTCCTCAAGGCGCCACATCGCGGTCTTCTCGCGATCGCCCGAGACGGTGATGAGGAGAGCGTTCCGCAGGGAGTGCCGTTTGACATCCCGGGCCACGTTCTTCCTCGTCCAAGCCACCACGTTCGTATGATACTCTTTGGGGAGCATCATCTTGACCGTGTGGTTGGACTTGGCCCGCTTGGCTTCCTCCTTGGTGACCCTCTTGATCCATGCTCCCGGCAGCATGGAGAGCAGGCGAGCCTGCTTGTCACCCTCGTTCCAATCCTCCACGTTGCGGCGGAAGAGGGTGTAATGCCCTCGGAAGTCTCGCCAGTCCCGTAGGTGAATCTACCGTCCATCATGCTGAAGCTTGATGGACTTCCACCGCTTGGCAGCCACCTGCGGAGCGTCCACCCGCTCCTGCTCGTTGAGCCACTTCTTGGCTTCCTTGAGGGTCTTGATTTTCCCCTCCTTGGTCGCCACGAAGTATAGCTCTCCGAGCACTTCCGGCAGGCGGTACCTGAACCGTCTGAAGACATACTTCTCGGCATCAGCGGGATGCATGTCTCCAGTAACGGTTACCCCCCAATCATCCAGCTTCTCCAAGAAGCGGTCGAGGTTGAGGGGGTTGCCGTCGTACATGGGGGGCTTGATGTCCTTCAAGTCTTCCCACACGGCGGCATCCGCGGCCTTAGAGACCATGAACTCCGGCCGCGAGGTCGACCGAGGTTCCCATCGGCCTCTCCCACGGACTCCCACGGCCGCCACGTCCATCTCCTCCATGGAATCCCTGTGGCTACGCCGCGGTTCCTCCATGTACGCTGAACCCAGATGTTCCCGCCGTACTCCTTCCATGTATGCCTCCTCATCACGGCGCCGGCGGCTGCGTTCAGCGGCCTCCCGTTGTACACCACGCGGCGGGCTGATGTCGAACTCCTCCAGGTCCAGATCCAGGTCCTCACCTCCGCCGACGTCCCACTCCACGTCTCCTCCGGGGACCTCATCCCTGAGTCCACCATAACGTCCTCCAGCCATTGGGATTGGCTCCGGGGCTGGTGCCGGGCGTCGGGGGCGTACAGGCGTCCGCGGTGGAGCACGGCGGTTGCCGTAGTCCGAACTGGGCCACTCATCACGCCAATCCTCACTGCCACTGCCGGGCGGCACGTGCTCGTTGCGGCGGCCCGCGCTGTGGTGAGAGGGGGCGCTGAGAGAGGGGGCACTGGCGCTGGGGCGACTCCTGGGGGCTCCGCCGGGGGCGTGGGGTCTGCCTGGACCTGGTCCGGGTCCCCAGCCATCGTCCGACGAGCCACACTCCAGCGCGTCCAGCCTCTGCTGCAGGCCGCTGATGACCTTGTTCAGCGACTTGGTCTCGCCCCTGGCGATGTCCAGCTCTCTTTGCGCGCGCGCGGCGACCCTGGCGATGCGAGTCATCTCGCCCTTGCCCGTGTCTACCTCGCGCTCGAGGAACTGGACCCTCCTGCGGAGGTGGACAATCCACCGCCAGGTGGTATCCGGGTCGCCGTTCCCTGGTGGGTCGTCGGGGTCCCCAGGGGGTCCTCCAGGAGGGCCTCCGCCGGGTCTGCCCGGTCCAGGGGGTCCTCCCCCTCCCGGTGGTCTGCCTCCAGAGGGTCCACTTGGTGGGCGTCCTCCAGGGGGTCCTGATGGTCCTCCGCCAGGGGGTCCCGGTGGGTCTCCGCCGGGTCGCCTCGGTGGGTCCGAGGATGGGCGCTTCTTCGTGATGCCGAAGTCCATGTCCTCATCCTCGTCCATGTCGCCCCACCTGGGCGTCTCGGTCTCGGAAGACTCCGAGCTCTGGTAGGGAGGAGGGAGATCCTCGTCCTCACCTTCCCGTTCCATGGGGACGTCTCCGCCTCCTCCGCCCGTCCAAGCCACCAGGAGATCAAGAGGAACTGGGTCCCCAGGTCGGACAACAAGAACAAGGAGAACAACCAGAACAACCAGAACAAGGACAAGAACAAGACGACTAGAAGGGGAAGGAAGAAGGGCGTCAACGAGGTTGATGCCGAGGAGACTGCCCCTACTTCCACAACCGACGCCCCCTAGCGGAGCCCCTGCAGCCAAGGGCCCCAGCTAGGGCGGTCGCAGGATGGTGACGACGGAAGCGCCGAACCATCCCAGTCGGGAGTCGATAAGCACAAAGGGACTGCCGCGGGCGGAAGGCCCGGTCAGGCACCCAGTCGCGGAGGCGGGGTGAGGGCAAGTGAAGGCACGAACCCTTGCACCCGTCCGTCCTTCGCGGCCAAGAATGTGTTTGATGTACTTCAAGATCTATCCGAGAGTATCGGAGGATCACCCGGACCGCAGCTGGATGCTGCAGATGGGCAGCCTGAGCCCATTGTCCACGACCTGCACCAGTCGCTTGTGGAGCTTCTGGAACGGCCGGAGATCCTGAGCTTGCACGCCGTGCGCCGAGTTGGGCGTGAGCGGCAGTTGCACCTTAAGGTCCGCGCCTTATGCGGGGAAGTCGAAAAGGTCTTCGACGTGTTGGTCGACACGGGTGCTCAGGTCAGCTTGGTCAAGGCTGGCCTACTTCCACCAGAGTGTTTGACCGACAGTCGGAAACCTGTCAGGCTGAAGGTGGCGAACGGCCAGTACATGGTGGGAGGCACGAAGGAAGCGGCCATCGGGCTGCAGTTCGTCAACTGTCCTGAGCTGAGTCGCCCAGACCTCGGCAAGGAAATCCTCCTGCAAGGTCGCTTCTACGAGGCTGAGATGGACTGGGACATGATCGTTGGGTACGACTTCATGATGGAGACGGACTCCGGCGTCCTCCCGGCCCAGGCCTCCATGACCCTGTACCAGGACGACCAGCTCTCGTGGCTTTCGTCACCTGAGCACCATGTGGAATGCCAATGGATCCACCCGGAACGCAATCAGCTCGAAGTGGCCGCGCTGGACACTGAGCCAACTGGTCCTGCAAACCAGGAGTACGGCGTAATGCCGGAAGTGGCGAGCCGAGTTGTCGCGGACCTGGGAGCTTCGAATCTGGCCCTGGATGCGTTCTCTTCAGGAACCTCCGCCCATCTGCGGGTTTGTGAGAAGTACTGGAGCGCACAGGACTCCGCGTGGAAGAAGCACTGGGGTCCGCATCAGGGATTGATGTGGATCCATTGCCCCCGTTGGGACATTCCAAGAGCGATAGGGAAGATTCGCAAAGACCGCTCCAAGGCAGTGCTGGTTGTTCCTATGGGATGCACCGAGGAGGAAAGTACCCGACATTGGGTAGCCTCATTGACCAACGTGACCTGGAACAAGGTCCTCCTACCAGCTGCAGAGAGTGTCTATCAGGACGCTAAGGGACAGCCCATGCCACCCCAGAGATGGCCAACAGAATTCCACTATGTGGATGGGGGCCTTGATCAGGCCAACGCCACGGATTTCGTGTGTGTCAACCGCATCGTAGCGGAGCCTTGGAGGCAATGCTTTGCGGTTCCCCCTGTTGACATCGGAGAATCGGAAGACCCCCTCACTGAAGAGGAGTGGGATCTGGTTCAGGGGTATATGGATCAGCCCTTTCACGACTGGGGAAACCAGCGTGAGGGCAAGGGCCAGGACAGAGCCTGGTGGGAAGTGGACTCCATCGTCTCCGGTTCCTATGATGGGAATACCTTCGTACAGAGGGTGCTGGATCACATGTCCAGCCAGGACGAGCCACCTGGCGGTAACCCACCCACCTATGGCGATCTTTTCCGAGGCAAGACCAGAGATGGCCCTTTGGGCCACCTGGGAAGACCGCCTGAGCCGAAGACGAGCGGGGTCGCTACCCCTCAAGTAAGCTCCGTGGTCCAGGTGCCCGGAAAAGCCAAGGCGGAGTCCGATGATTGCCCCAAGATTCAAACATTGAGGGCCAGGCTGAAGCAGAAGTATGGTGATACCTTCTTCAGCGGTAAGCCTGTGTTTCCCCCACCGGTGCGTGGACCGTATGGCGAGGCCAAGATACGACTGAAGCAGGACCCCCGTGTGTACCGGCACCGGGAGTTTGCCCTGAGGGGCGAGAGGAAAGAGGCCATGGAGAAGATCCTCCGTGACTTCATCGAGAGAGGCTGGCTTGAGCCGTGCCACTCCGAGTGGGCCTCTCCGTGTTTCGTCGTCCCCAAGAAGGTGGCCAGTGAGTGGCCGCTGGTGGTCGACTACCGTGGCCTAAACGCCCAAATGCAGCACGACAGCTATACGCTGCCCCTCATTGAGGACATGCTGCAAAAACAACACCGGCGGAGGATCTTCACGGTGATTGAGGTGAAACATGGTTATCATCAGATGCCTCTCGCCGAGGAGTCCCGTGCCTGCACAGCCGTGAGCATCCCACTTGGACCTCTCCAGTGGAAGGTGATGCCCATGGGCGTTACCAACGGCAATGCGGCTTTTCAGCGGATGCTGGAGAACCTGCTTGAGCCGCTGCGTGACTGTGCGGACCCCTTCGTGGACGACGTGATCATCGCGTCCGGGGACCCCAGTATGAGCTAAGAGGAGCTCCTGGAGGCACATGAAAGGGACGTCACCCGAGTGCTGGACCTTCTGGTTCGGCACAAACTCACAGGCAGCAGTGACAAGGCCACCATTGCGGTAAGCGAGGTGGTCTTCCCTGGCCACGTAGTCCGGAACGGGCAGCGAAAGCCCATACCTGGCAACGTGGCTGCGATTGAGTACTGGGAAAAGCCCGAAACGGTCTCTGGGCTACGGGCGTATCTGGGGTTCTGCAATTACTACTCGGGGTATATCAAGATGTATGCCGAGTATGCAGCCCCCATGACGACCATGCTCAAGGGCAACCGAGAGGAGACCAAGAAGGGGTCCAAGAAGGCTCTGGTCTGGGATGCTGATTCCGACCGTGCCTTTGAGGGGATGAAGCAGGCGCTGCTATCCGCAGTGGGTCTGCACCTCGTGGATCCCGATCGAGGGTTCGTCCTGCGCACCGACGCTTCCGACTACGCCGTAGGCGCTGTGTTGGAGCAAGTGCTTGACGATGAGAGGCACGGGCCCGTGGCCTTGTGGAGCCTAGTCCTGGCGGAAGGCCAGAGACGGACGTGGACGCCCCGAGAAAAGGAGGCGTATGCCATCGTCATGGCTCTCAGGAAATGGGCTGGGTACATAGCCCTCCATCCCGTCACCGTCTGCACCGACCATCAGAGTCTGCAGTCGTGGCACAAGGAGCACGTGGACACCCCCTCAGGTCCCGCCTCCCGACGGGCAAGATGGCACGAGACCTTGGCCAAGTTCGACCTTACGGTTGTTTATATTCCTGGAAAGGACAACACCGTGGCGGACTGTCTCAGCAGGTGGGCCTATCCCGCCAGCAAGGGCATGACAGACGTGTCTGCCCATGGCGATGAGGCTGAGACCGCTGAAGCCAAGAGGATCATTGAGATGGAGCTCCTGATGGAGGAGGAGGGTGTAAAATGCTTCGTCGTCATGGCTGCGGATGCCCCCCTCGCAACGAGGGTGAGCAGAGCGGTCAGAGTACTCGCCCCTGATGGAGTTGACTCCGACAAGCACCTCTTCCCGGAGTCTTGCCTCCAGGACGACTGGACCGACGATTACGCCAAGTCTGAGGCCTTTGCGGCCGAGTATAGGGCTGTGACTGACCCTGACGACGGGCAGAAGTGGCCAAAGGGGCTGACTGAGGAAGATGGCAAGCTCTACCGGAATGGTAAGCTGCTAGTACCGGAGTCCCGGGTGCTCGAGCTTTGTGAAGCTTGGCACCACCACATGCTGCACCAAGGGGTCAAGAAGCAAGCCCTCGACATGCAGCGCCGGTTTGAGATCGACCATATCGTTCTCTACACCGCCATCAAGAAGGTCAGGAAGGGTTGCTCGGTCTGCCAGGCCTGCAATCCCGATAACCGGAACGTCAAGGGGGAAGCCCAATGGACCCCGGTTCGTGACCAGCCCATGGAGAGCGTGGCCATGGACGTCTTCTCCATGCCCGAAGTGCACATCGGCAAGGAGACCTTTGACTGTGTGGTTCTCTGTGTGGACCGCCACAGCGGCTACGTTGTAGCTGTTTCGGCACGCAAAAAGGGGTTGCTTGCCAAGGAAGTGGCAGTCATGATGATTCGTCATTGGCTGACCGTCTTTGACATCCCCCGCACCATTTGCAGTGACCGAGGGCCCCAGTTTACTGGTGGCTGGTTCAAGGCTATGTGTTCCCTCATGGGAATACGTCATGCCAAGAGCGTCGCCTATCTCAGCCGGTCTAATGGCCGTGCTGAAGTGGCTGGACGGCAGCTGTTCGAGAAGCTGCGCAAGATTCACATCACCAATCCACGGCGGAACTGGTTTGAGGAGATGTGGCCTGCTCTGAAGGCCCATCATGACACCCCCACGCCGGGTGGTTTGTCCCCTCACCAGATTCTGTTCGGCAGGGACCCGCTGGGTCGGGGACTTCCCTTGTCTTGTGATGGTATGGCGATGGACGCCAAAGAGTTCTTCGCGCGGCAAGAGCAAACGGCGCGGCACATCCGCCAGCAGCTCGAGAAGGAGCATGCTGAGCGTCAGAAGTCCGCCCCGAGCTCAGCAGCGCAGAAGTTCAGGGTGGGAGACCCGGTGTGGGTGATCAGACCCCGCCCTATGGGCACCCACCGCACCAAGACCTGGTTCACACCCGGAGAGGTGGTCCGCAGGATTGGTGAAGACACCTACCGCATCAAGGTGGGTCACGGACAGTTCCGGGAGCGCCACAAGAGTCAACTCCGTGTGCGGGAACCCGACCTCCGTGGCCAGCATGTGTCCCTGAGCTACGCCGCACATGAGGCCGATTCGGACGACGATTATGCTGAGCAGGACGACTATACAGTCGAGAAGATCCTTGCTCAGCGTCCGAACGCCTCGGCACCCGGAGGCCTGGAGTTCAAGGTTCGTTGGCGAGGCTATGGGCCGTCCCACGATACCTGGGAACCAGTCTCCTTGTTCGTGCCGCGGGTTAATACTCCCTTCATGGAGTACATCCGCAAGCACAAGACCAAGATCCATGTCTCAGACTTGGCAGCACTCACCCGGGCGATTGCAGCCAGGGGCGCCTGATCAGTGCCCTGAGCTCTCCCCTGATGTGTTATGAGCGCTTGTGAGGTCGACGGATCGTCCCTTACTTGCTTGCTCTCTTCCATCTTCCATCGACCTGCCATCAGAGTGGCCATGTACCCCCCCCTGCTGAATCCAGAGGAGGATGGCCCCTCTCTTCTTCTATTCGTCACTCCCCCCCCTGCTGAATCCTTGGGAAACCAGGTAGGGCGACTGACCTTCATATTTCTGAGCTCTTGGGGCCTTGAAGCCCATACGACGTTGCGCAACGGATGCCACTGTCATCGGCATTGCGATTTTTGGGTGTGTGGTCTGGTGCCATGGCACTTGTGGGATCCAGACCAGTCTACGTGTGTCGCGACTATATATGACCTGAACTCAGGCGTTTTCCTGTCCACCATCCTGCACATGCCTTATCCTAACCGGGGCGTGGTTTGGCGCTCTGTCCAGAGTGTGTTTACACGCCTATTACCCCGCTTATTGCTTGTCTTTCTGTTCCTCAGGATATTTGCATCTGTATGTCAGCCCATCACTGAAGTTTGGACTGTTTTTCCCCCCCGACAGGATGCGAATCGACTACGAAGGCGCCCTGAGTCGCCGTTTACATGTTCTTACATAGGGTCCAGCTTGGACCAGTACCTAAGTACAGATTCTTCTGTTTGAGTGCCCGTGATACCGTGTGCCCTATTCGCTGTGATGTGGAGATCCTGATGGCGCCAGGCGCGAAGCCCAGTTGCCTGACTACACTCCCAGCGGTCCGCCACTGTCAGTCCCAGTGTGAGCCTACCGACTCGCAGACGCACTTGCAGTCGGATGGCGGCCTCCGGTGCTCCTGACCTCGGTCAGTCTGCCTGGGAAACTGGTGGTTTGAGGAGTCGACGCCTCCGCCCACACTGCATGAGGACTCCCTCATGTATGGCCTTCGTGGTAATAGGGCGAGGGAAAAGACGGCCTTGATGCCCGATCCCTTAAGAAGGAGCTCGTTCGGCTGTACCACTCTGGACTCGCGTCGTATGGATATGGACATGGTGCGCCCGACGAAGGACCCGTGGGGACTCTCCCCCAGCCGGCGGGCCTTGGGAAGGTTGGGGTAGCCTGATGGATCTTTGTGGTCGCTCTCGACCTGTGGGACCACCTCGGTCGTCGTGTGACGCCTATGTTGGCCGTGTATGCCACTGCCACTGTGGTGGTGACCGTAGCAGCCGGCACCCGGTGCGCCTGGTATGGGTTAACGGGTCCTTTGGATGCCGAACAATCGCCGCCAGGACCCGGGACTTGATACTTGATACTATACTTGCAGTTACTAACAGCTACAGCACCGTACCTATCTTACTGTGGCATTGGGGCAGCCTAACCTGCGAATCAGCCTGAAGTGAGGATGTGACCCCCCCCCCCTTCAGGAAATGGTCCTGGGTACCCGCTGCCATGCGTGGGTGTTATCGAGCCCCCCCCAGGGTTTGCTCTAAGGAGGGGGGTGAAGCGGTACCCAGAACCCCATGGCTAGGGTAGGGCATACAACCGGTCTCCGGTCCACTAACCCCATGTACGGAAGGGAAGACGCCCGTTGACGCCCGGTGCGAGCCCGGCGGGAGCGTGTTCCGTGCCGTAAAGCCCCGCATCGGCAACCGATGCACCGCCAGCGGAGATTTATATATCAGAACATCAGGAATCAACAGGGTTTTTTTTTCATATTGTTTCCGTCAATTTTTACGCTTCCGTTCTGATATTCACTGTTTTGACAGCTGGCGGTTAGCTCGCGACTTTCGAGTGGACCTACGTGCTTCCCTATGCACGAATCAACTTTCCTTTTGTCTTGCCCTCCATTTGTCTTAAAGATATGGGCAAAACAAAGTTGATTCGTGAGGCCACTTGTGAGGGTCATATCTCGTGCCGCTTGCGAGGAATGACAATAAGGAAACGTGGGATGTATTCACAATACTCCCGACGTAATTTAGGAAGCATTATACGCCTTGCGTCTCCACACGTGCGCGCTAGCGTAATGGATCATGGTCAAGAGGGTAGAGTTTGCGTTGTAACTCTTTGACCATGATATTGCGTGCGTTAAGATAACTTTCGAGTGTAGCGCGCGAGTGTTGATGTTGCATAGGAACTCTCCTTGAGTTCTCATGAGCGATTGACACAAAGTTATGCCCTTGGAGGGGCATGACATATCGTGGGGGAAGCTACCTTTTTGGGCAATATGGAGTATGCGCCTTGTGTTGTGTTGCGTGCCCATTTGGCGGGTCCATCGCTCCAAGCCAAACCCGCCAATGGACCTCATATTGTGCAAGCCCCTTCTCCGTACTCCCTACGAGCAATTGCAAGCCTAACCTTCGTGGAGGGAAGCTTGTGTGGTGATCCGAAAGCGATGCGTTGGGAGCAAGGTGTGTGTTTTGCAATTTTCCATATTTTCATGTGCCCACTTGGGAAGTAGCGCTCGTGACCTTTCAAAGCGCCCCAAGTGGAGCACATATGTGGAATCGAAGGTTATTGGTGTCAAGTTATTATGTTTAGAAGGATTGGTCGATTACTCAATCCAAGCCGAAGATATTATAATATATTTGTGCGCCTTTCAAGGCACTTTTGCGTGTCTTTTTGCCAATTTTGCCGTTTTTGGCCCGTCATGATGTCAAGTGGCGACCGTGTATCTCAACGTTGCGCTCAATTCACATCATGACCTGAGTATGTTTTGAGGGTACATACTTCGGTGCCCAACATATCTTGGACCCGGCGAATAACTCCTCTTGGGCTTGGCATACCTTGGCCGCCATGTTGGCGATTTGGGACTATCCCAAATCATGGGCTCACTTGGCGACCCTGCCATTCCCAAAACCGGAGGAGTTGGGCGACGCCCAAAAGATATGTTGGACACATATGACTTGATGCCAATCCTATGGCACACTCCGGTCCAGGTCGGGCATGTGCCTCATTTGCCCCAACCATGAGTGTGCGCATTTTTGGCCATTTTGAGCAATTTTCCACTTTTTCTGCCCGCCGTGCACTATGTTGAGCCCACCCGTGCACGCCGGACGCATGGACCAATGGACCATATATGACATGGGTGTTATGTATATTCGTCCCCATGGTTCACACACTACGTGGGCAAAGCGGAGCAACCCTCGTTAAGGTGCTAGCCCAAAGTGAGTGTGGGCAATTTTGCCATTTTGGCATTTGTGGACCCAATTGGGATTGTCACCACGCCAACTGGCAGGGAGATCTTTGAAAGCCAAGGGCATGGGAGTCTTCGTTGGACTCCTGGTGAATTGCGTATGGAATGGCGGATCCGATCTCCAAGCCGGCGTGGAGATATACTATTGGGAGCACCCCCGAATTTTGGCTCATTTTAGTAGCCAAAATGACCCCCTTTTGGGACCCCAATTTCACCCCTCCGTGTGGTCAATTGGCGGCCCCATATCTTTATGCCCACAGGGAGCCCGGACCTATATTCAAGTTGTACACTCAGATAAAAGTCCTAGGTCCTGCCTCCTAACCTGTGAGCCATTGGCCTTGCCCTGGCCGGGCGAGCCGCGCGTGAGAATGACGCCAATTTTGGTGATTTTGGTATCATGACCCGACTTGACGAACACGTGGTGCCCTGATGCCGGGACCTCAGAGGGAACCAGGTTGGGTGAGGGCTCCAGGGAGTTAGTACTCAAAGGGCATAGGGTCAGTTGCCTCGTCCCTACCTCTGGCGGGTCCGGACGAGGGGTCAATTTTGGAGATTTTTGAGCTAACTTCAGTTTGGGCTGAAACAGCCCATTTTCAGCTACCAACTCCTGGGTGATAATGGCGGGGCCATATCTCTGGCTCAGATGTGAGTTGGGACCTGCCGTTAAGGGAGCATAGGGGACCACTGTCGGTTGGCCTTGGTGCTCCTTGGTTTCCAGGAACTCGCCTTTGGCTGGGCGGGACACCTCCCCTATTGGCAGGGTTTCAGGGTCCGGACTGAGCAGGGCATGGGTTGTGTTTGAGCCCCCGCCCCCACCAGCCACTGAGAGGGTCGGACCTGGGTTTGGGATATGTGTTGGGACTGAGTGTCTATTGTCCTGTGATGCCCTTACCCCAGTCCAGTCTTAACCCCATGTGTACATATCCTGATGTGTTGCTGTACATACTTTTGTTCCCTTGTTCCAGAGTGGCAAGGATCCTGAAACGCTTTGTCACATGACATGAGCGCATTGATGCCCCTGTGAGCGTAGTGCTTTGCCTGCCTGCTCACTTG
Organism: Eutreptiella sp. 'Long Island Sound 2002'; assembly: GCA_964036045.1. Taxonomy (NCBI): domain Eukaryota; phylum Euglenozoa; class Euglenophyceae; order Eutreptiales; family Eutreptiaceae; genus Eutreptiella; species Eutreptiella sp. 'Long Island Sound 2002'. The sequence goes on along the minus strand of OZ038379.1, from coordinate 47,343,509 downwards.
CGCGTGTCCACCGCAGCGTCCCGTGGCCAGGCCCCCCACGGGAACGCGTCAGTGGATGGGCAGCGGAGGAGGGGGGATGACCTCCAGCAGCGCTTGGGGATGGCTGAGGCGCAGGTGCGCAGCCTCACCTTCACCCCTTGTGCCTCCTTCACCGCCCAGCAGGGGCTGGCGCCGCAAGGGTTGCAGAGTCAGGGTAGCGGGAGTAGGAGTGGGAGCCAATGACTCCTGGGTTTGCTAAGGGGGTTGCCCAAGGGCATTTTTTGTGGGGAGGAGCGATATGGGGCCCAAGTGGACATGTGCCACTTCGGCCTCGTGGGAAGCAGAAACCCCAACCCCTCTAATTTCAGGGCGACCCACATGGCCGCTGCTACCCTCAGGCCTGCCCTCACCCCCTTGGTTGCAGACCTCAATGGGTATTGCACCTCCAATGCTCCAACATGGTTCACATGGTGTAGCATCCAAATTGTTCGCCCCCAAGGGACGGACACCATGGGCCTCCACTCCAATTTGCGGGATGGGGCGCCCATGGCGCTTATTGTGTGTGTGGGGTCTTTCAGGGGGGGTGAGTTTTGGGTGGAGAGTGGTGGCCTGCTGAATCCCTCCATGAGGGAAAAAAAGCGGCACACCCGTGTGTGCAAGGGTAGGGCGGTGGAGGGTTGGGCATGCACCGCCACCCCCCAAGCCCCGGTGTTGTTCAACACCAGGGCACTACACGCTCCATTGCGATGGGAGGGCGAGCGATGGAGCGTGATTTTTTATAGTGCGGGGGGGGTTCTGCACTGCACGCCTGTGTGGCGGCAGCAGCTGGTGTCCATGGGTTTTAGGGTGCCCAATGCTTCCTCTAACCCCTCCAGCTAGTGTAATTTGTGATTCGATTATTGTTCACTATTTGTATTTTTTCTGCTTTGGTGGGATGCCCACCATGGTTTGTCATTGTGTACTCTGAGGAGGGGCAACTAGCCCGGAACATGTCCATTTGACTGATTTGAATTTGTGATTGTGGCGCCATATACCCCTGTACCTGCACATTGTTGATATCTCCAAGGTTTCCTGCGTGCAAAATCAACGTTTCTGAAAGTTTTAGGGTGCCCAACGCTTGCTCTAAACCCTCCAGTTAGTGCGCACTAACCCCTGCTCTAACTAGTTATCGCGGGGGTTATGGCGCGATAACTGGGTGCTCCAACTAGTTATCGCGGGGGGTTATCGTGCTCTAACTAGTTATCGCGAGGGGTTATCGCGGGGGTTATCGCGCGATGACCTAGTTATCGCGGGGGTTATCGCGTGGGTTATGGCGTGTGTTTTTTGGGCCCTTGCTTCAAAACCCTCCCTCATTTGGTGCCCAGGTCCTCTTATTCTTCATGGATAGTGCTGTCAATGAGGCCCTGCGGGCTCTCAACGCAGCTAACCTCCGGCGGCACACCGATCTGCAGTGCCCCAAGGCCCGGCGGCGGCGTTTGAAGGCGGTTCAGCGGCTGGTGCGAGTTCTATTGGGTGACTCAAACGTTGTGCGTGGCACCAACACCAAAGGCGAAGTTTGTTTAAGTGGTGGGGCGTGCACTGCCCTGTCTGGTCCACTTGGCGGCCATCTTGCATTAACAGCTCAGGAGCATGAGGCCCTGAGCATGCTACGCATGGCATGCAGCATGCATCTCTCCCAACGGGCCCTTTTGCGAATGCCCCGCCGTTGCACACAACGGGACCTAAGGACCGTTCGGCAACGGATCATGCCCTACTTTCCCCAAACAACCATTGTAAAGTCTACCACAGGCCGCAATAGGGCAGCTGCCCATGTGCCTTTGCAATCAATTGTGCAAAATGTAATATCTATGGCCCGAGTTATCGGGAAACCCCCCCCTAGTGGCGTTGCCGTTGTTGTTATTTCAGTTGATGCGACTTCCTTGTGGAAGGCATCCTCTACCCGTGCGGATGTATGGGTTAATGTATGGGGGGGGGGGCAAAATATGCTTCGAAGGTGAAGCTATGGGCCTCATGGTTTTGCATGGATGGCGGGGATGAACAGGCTTTTTTGAGAAGCCTGAACATCTCCGCCAACCTCAACCAAGAGGTGAGGGAAGTTGAAGAGGACGTTGTCCTCTTTCAAAACCAATTTTTGACTTGCACTGTCATTTTGACAGGGGATGGGAAGGGGATGCAAGCAATGGGGGGGGCTGGGTCTAAGTGTTGGTTGTGCAAAGACCCCAATGGGATTGTTGAGCAAAGGGGGGTGGACTCCACCTCAAGATGGGGGGCATTCTTGAGAAGTCTGACCCCTGATAGGCGGCCGGGGGACTCCCAACATGCAGCATGCCGCATCCTAAACGTCATTGCAAAGCGCATTGAGACCACCCTTCAGCCCCGCCCCCATGGTACCCCTGGTAAGGCCAAAGCTCTTGCAGCTTTGCAGGCCTTCAAACAAGCCCTCAAGGATGAGACTTGAGGCATCCCTCTCAGGGAACGCCTCCCTTTGGCCTCGAGGGCCACAGAAAAAGATTTCGATCTAACAAGCATCAAAGTTTTCCTAACCCCCCCCACTTCCAAAGGCAATTTGTGGATTGCCTCAAAGAGCATGTCCCCACAGTGAGGACCCCTGGGGGACCTATGTTATGGGTTGTTGTGCATGTCATGGTGAAATGCATTGAGGGTTTGTAGGAGCTTTGGAGGGTGAGGGAGTTGAACACTCTAACCCAAGTGGAACGCCACCGTGCGTTGACCACAAAATTTTCAAAAGCGTGGGGTGACTCAGGTTGGTCCCCCACCAGATGGATCCATTGGTGCTTGGCACATATCACCTTTTTTGCCGAGAAATGGACCAACATTTTTCAGTTTATCTCCATCCCAACGGAGTATCGGCATGGGTCTTACAAACGGAGGCTCGAAAATTGTTTTAAGGGTTGGTCCTTGGTGAGGCCAAGTGTGTCCCTCCGCCACATGCACCATTGAACGCCCTGGAGCAAGGGCTTTTGGGACTGGAGGCAGCCAAGGCCTCAGACATTGATGACTTTGTATGAAAAACGACCACACATGCTTTGTGCCAAGTGTTTTGTGTTGTTTGTCCTAGGGAGGAATGGAGGAGGGCTGCGCGATAACTACACGCGATAACTACGCGATAACTGAGTTATCGCGCGATAACTAGGTAGGTAGGTAGGTATCTTCGGGAGCTTGGGATGCCTCCTTTGACATTGCTGGAAGAAGGTCTTACCAAGGGGACGTCCTGTCCCTCCCACTGCCCTATGTCAGGTGCCTCTTGAGCCGCTCCCGCATGTGCTTGGGAAGGCATTGTCGCGGCCACCCGGTCCATGTGTCCCAGGTGGGAGGGTGTCCCCACATGTGTCCATGGGTAGGGCCACATGCCCCCTCCTTTGGGCGGCAGCTCTGGGGGGCTGCCCAGCCGTGTGGAGTATCTCTCACCACAAGGGGTATTGCTCCCGCTTGTCTACGGTACGACCGCCTCACCATTGTGGCTTGAGTTGCGGGGCCACTCTGCTTGGCAAGTGACCCCCTCCTGGACTGTGTACCGGCTCGCCTGTCACCGGTTGCTTCCATGGCTCCGGGTGACGTTTGCCATGGTCCCCGATGCAGCCTGGCCGGGCTCGGACCAGTGGCCTTGGAGTACCGCTCCTGCCACTAGCCCGTTGGGTCGGCTGGGTCGCCCCAGTGCGTCCGGCCCATGGGGTATTGGTTCTTTCCTGTCCCTCGGCCGCCCTACGTGTGTGCAGTGTCCTGGGCCGCTGGGCTCCTGTTCACCGGTGTGCCCGCGCGGTTTGCTGTGGTGCGTCTGCGGTGTCCTGGGCCAGCTGGCTCCTGTTCACCAGTGTGCTCGCTCGGTGTGTTGTGTTGCATGTGCGGTGTCCTGGGCCACTGGGCTCCTGTTCACCGGTGTGCGTGCTGTGTGCGGTGCGCGTGTGCCATGGGTGGTTGTGTCCCTCTTCCTCCCCCCCTAATTTTCGTTTTTTTATTTTTTTATTTTACTTGTTTTTTTTTTCTTTGGGAAAAAAAAAGAAAAAACAAAAAAGAGAAAAATAGGGGCGCGCGTACACTGCAGGCACAGGCACGGGCAGCTGGTGCGGCGGTGCAATAGCGTTGTGTCCTCTGGCGTGTGTCGTCGGTGCTGTGGCGGCGGTCGCGCCCCAGGGGTGCAGCTCGCGCGTCCTGATGTACACGGGCTTGGGTCAGGGTGGGTTTGGTGAGGTGTCTCTTTGCTTCTGGAGCTGGCTGGTTAGGCGGCTGTGTGGGCTGTGGGTGTGGGCTGTGGTTACGTTGTTCCCTCGGCGGGCTTGGTTAGGAGTCAAGGGTTAGCGGTTTCGGGGTGTGGCTCGGGTTTGATTTGTGCTTGGGTTCTGGCTCGGTTAGGCGGTTGCGCGGGGCCGGGCGTGTGGGTAGCGGCGTCCACGGGGTCGTGCGCCCGAGGCGAGCGCGGGGTGGTGCGTGCGGGCCGGCCGGTGGCCGGTGGCCTCACTGGGAGTCCCACACGGAGGGGTCGACGGGCGTGCCGGGGGCGTACGCAGCGTGCAGGTTGGGCAGCAGCGGGCGCACGTGCAGGGCGTCGGCGTGCCCGATGAGGACCTCACTGAGGACCGAGGGGTTGGCGGCAAGCAGTATGCGATGCCCGGGAGGGGTGGCGGCGAGGAGCGGGAGGATGTCCGCGGCCCGCGACGTGGGGGCGAACACGACGTGGGACGGGTGCGGCCCCGGGAGCGGTGCCGGGGGGAGCGGGATCACAGGACGGCGGTTTACTGTGAGGTGCCAAGTGGCGCGAAGGTGGGAAGGGGATGCAAGCAATGGGGGGGGCTGGGTCTAAGTGTTGGTTGTGCAAAGACCCCAATGGGATTGTTGAGCAAAGGGGGGTGGACTCCACCTCAAGATGGGGGGCATTCTTGAGAAGTCTGACCCCTGATAGGCGGCCGGGGGACTACCAACATGCAGCATGCCGCATCCTAAACGTAATTGCAAAGCGCATTGAGACCACCCTTCAGCCCCCTCCCCATGGTACCCCTGGTAACGCCCAAGCTCTTGCAGCTTTGCAGGCCTTCAAACAAGCCCTCAAGGATGAGACTTGAGGCATCCCTCTCAGGGAACGCCTCCCTTTGGCCTCGAGGGCCACAGAAAAAGATTTCGATCTAACAAGCATCAAAGTTTTCCTAACCCCCCCCCCCTTCCAAAGGCAATTTGTGGATTGCCTCAAAGAGCATGTCCCCACAGTGAGGACCCCTGGGGGACCTATGTTATGGGTTGTTGTGTATGTCATGGTGAAATGCATTGAGGGTTTGTAGGAGCTTTGGAGGGTGAGGGAGTTGAACACTCTAACCCAAGTGGAACGCCACCGTGCGTTGACCACAAAATTTTCAAAAGCGTGGGGTGACTCAGGTTGGTCCCCCACCAGACGGATCCATTGGTGCTTGGCACATATCACCTTTTTTGCCGAGAAATGGAGGAACAATTTTCAGTTTATCTCCATCCCAACGGAGTATCGGCATGGGCCTTACAAACGGAGGCTCGAAAATTGTTTTAAGGGTTGGTCCTTGGTGAGGCCAAGTGTGTCCCTCCGCCACATGCACCATTGAACGCCCTGGAGCAAGGGCTTTTGGGACTGGAGGCAGCCAAGGCCTCAGACATTGATGACTTTGTATTAAAAACGACCACACATGCTTTGTGCCAAGTGTTTTGTGTTGTTTGTCCTAGGGAGGAATGGAGGAGGGCTGCGCGATAACTACACGTGATAACTACGCGATAACTGAGTTATCGCGCGATCGCTAGCGCGAAAACTAGTTAGAGCAAGGTGCTCTAACTGCGTTCTAACTCTGTTCTAACTCTGCTCTAACTCTTTGACCCCCCCCAAAAAAAAACACCCCTACAATGAGGGTTATGTGGGGAAAGAAAGGGGATGGGGTGTTTTTGAGGGTGCTAGATCCATTTTTTTAGGTGGTTTGCCCCAAAATTGAGGGTAGGTGGTTGTTCGAGAAATTGCATTCTAACTAGGGGTTCCGCACCACGCCCTAGAACGCTGCATCCCACTGCTGGAATGGAGCTGCACACCACAGGACAATCTGCAATACCTGTCACTCGCGCTCTGGTAGAGTAGCCCCACTTTTTTGTCAGGGTGGTGAAGAGGTGCTCCTTTCCAGTGCCAATGCCCATGTGCTGCATCAATTGAAATTATTGTACCATTCTTTGCCCAGGACCTCCCCTTTTCGCACAGAACAGGTTGCAGCCCTCACGAAAGGTCTGCCTGTTCAGAATGCAATGCAGGTGTTTGGATGTACATATGCACAAATTAAAGGTAAGAAAGGGGTACCTGATAATCACAACCTGTTGCACACAATTCTGGCTGTCCCTCGTGAGCCCCGCAGTAGGCATGATTTTGTGTCACTATTCCAAGTCCGACAATTTTGGTTTGAGCATTGCGCCCCAAGTCCTGACACATGTGTACAGAAACTTAATAAGCACACCCGGGTATTAACATTCCGGCCAATCCACTACCAAAGGCACAGCACTCCAGAGCTGTGGGGGGCCTACACGTCGAAGGGAGGGGATCTGTCCTATGCTTTGTTTTGTGCACTGAAACCCACACAGATCAAAGACCACCATCTGCAGTCATGTCTGTGTCCTCACTGTGCTGAGGGGAAGATTGCCAAGGATATGGTGTCATATTTCAACCGGATAGGTCAGGAACACCCTTTGTCAGTGGAGCAAAAAAAAAAACCTGAGCGGTACAATGAAGAAGTGGCGCAGTGGCTTCAGCACAAAGCACTCGCCCAGACACAGATTCGTGAATATCAGCGCCCGGAGGCAGAGTTGCAGTGCAGTGAAGGGCTCATGGTAATGGATTTCACACAAGTGCAAGCCAAGCAATAGGACGAAGAAACCGGTGATCAGTGGTGGTCACATGGTCCTGGGATTCAGTGGCTGAATTTCGTTATGTCCAGGTACAAAGCCATGGATACCATGCATTGCTTTGCCACCCCTTGTGTCCCTGAAAGGGTAGAGGTGCTGGACTCGACCACTGTATGCCTGCACCCCTGCAGATGTTTCAAGCACACCAAATTTTTCCCCCCTGAAGTTCCCGTTACACATAATTTGCGTGGCACTGCATGGGAGGGTGCAAAGAAGTGCACAGCCAAGCAGGAGAAGCAAAAATACCCACTAGAGCACCGGTATTATGACTATTTCTCTGATAAGGAAAAAAACATGACACCATATGTGGAACACTGCCTACAGGACCTGCAACTGAAAGGTGTCTTTCGCAGCCTCCAGAAATTGTACATCATCAGCGATGGGGTCAGCAAACACTTCAAAAACAGGAAGACTCTAGCTGTAGTTCGAAACCTTGCCAGGGCACTCGGAATTGTCATCGTGTATTATTTGTGGTGCTCCTACCATGGGAAGGGGCGCTGCGACGGTCACTTTGCTGTCGGCAAGTGCATGCACCGACGCCTGGTTCTGCAGGGTGAGCTGCTCATGGAAGCACGGGATTTTGTTGAAATGAACAACCGCATCTAGTGAACACAGAAGCAACCTTGGTAGATGGGTTACAGACGCAGCAGGCTGAGTGTCTGCTGCGCGGCCTGATCAAGAAATTCCACAAGGTAGAGTTTGATCCTCAGTTGGGGGACCAGGTTCGCTTCTGGGAATCTGCGACATCCGCAGAGTGCACTGTGCAGCAACTACACGACATTTGTGAACCCGAAGACCGTTGTCCCGGCCCCGATCCTGCGGCTGTTCGAGATGTGCCACAAGAAATGCTGCACGCTCAACTATTACGCATGATGCATAACCACTATAATTCAGCAGACGGTTTTTGGGTGGATCCAGGTTGTCAAACATTGTGTGTCAACTGTGGGCAGCTTGTGCCCATTTCTGGTTATGCCACGCATTTTGCACACTGTCTACATCAGGCAGGATTGCAGTCAGCAGTGAGATAGACACATTTTGCACAGTGTATGAATCAGGCAGAGCTGTGATCTCCGACGATCAGTGTAGTGTAGATGTGTTCTTCAACATTTTTATCACTTCCATGCATACTGGTGTCCTGCCCCGCCGAACAGACGTAAGTCAATGTGCTGCAGATTCATTTGCCGTAGTGGCAGTCCTCTGAGGCCTGCATAGCTAACATATCTATGTGTGAAGATGTTGCTTGTTTCCTGCATGTCCGTGTCTCTGCCCTGAACATCCATGGTCTGTGATATCTGTGCGGTGGACCCCCCCCCTGTGTGTCAGGTCTGTGCCCTGGACATCCTCGGTCCGTGATTGCTGTTACCCCCCCCATGTGATTTCCGTGCCCTGGACCTCCCAACCCATTGATTTCTGTGCCCTGCACCACCCCCCCTGTGCTATCTGTGCCCTGGACCCCCCCTGTCTGTGCTATTAATCTGTGCTGTGGAACCCCCGTGTGTGTCATTTCTGTGTTCTGGACCCCCCCCCTGTCCCTGATATCTGTGGCCTGGACCCCCCCTGTGTATCATTTTTGTTCCCTGAACCCCCCCCCCCCTATATGGCCAAAATGCACCAATTTCAGACTCAAGGGTGTATACACTGAGGCCCCCTGGGAGACCCATGAACTTGAAAAAGGGAGGGCGCTGGGAGGCTAAAAAACCGCTGAGGTGGACCCCCCCCAGAACTGTATATGGCAATAACTTTGGCCCAAGGCCTTCCAAACGGCCAAAAAATTGACTGAAAGTGAGTCGTAGTGAAGGCTGTGGTTAAGGCCTGGTAGTGGAGGCAGTCCCCAAATTTGGGGACTGCCTTCAATACCAGGTAATTAATTACCTAGGGAAACTGCGCGCGAATTGCGAGCTGATGCGCGCGCATATTCGAGCTGCTGTGCTCGAAGATAGCTCGCAAACCTCTGTGCCACGTGTGCCCAAAAAGGAAGAAAATTGAGAAAGAACTGTTTAATTGCACATTTTTCCTGCAAATATCTCAGAAAAATGAATTATTTGCAGATCTTGCTGCCTTTGCTTTGTTTGGCAACAGCATTGGGTGCGCCAAAGAAGGACAAAAAAGCTTGTCCAAAGCTTTTGGGCAACCTTAAAAAGCATTGGCTTCAATGCCGTGAGAAATATGGAAATGATCCTCCACAGCCGATACCACCATTGGTGCCAAGGGAGCCACGTATGTGAATTTGATCATGAAACGCTCTTTTTTTGCCACATGAAAAGGAACTTGGCCAGACTTCTTTTTTGTAGCACGAATCTTGGAATTGTTTTGGCGCCCAACCTTCGTGTTCTTTAACCCAAGTAAGCAATTGTTGTTGCAACTCACGGGTCACGCTCTCCTTCGCCTGTTATGCCATCCAAAGAAATTGTAGCCGAACCTGCACCGCGAGATGAACCTAGCGTGATCCCCTCGCGTTCCAACAATCCTGAACCCGAACCACAACCCGAACCGGAGGATGAAGGGAGTGTTGTTGCCAGCACTCCGCCTCCAGTCCCTGAACCCGAACCTCGCGAAGATTCTATTGTCGAGTCGAATCCTCCCCACAGAGGTCCGATTCTGATTTTGTATCCGAAGAGGAACCCGCCCATGTGCGTCGATTGGCCAATGTGCCATTGACACAACGCACCCCGCTTCGCGAACCCACGGTAAAGATGAGGAAAGTAAGGGAACCCGTAAAGCCTAAAGTTCCCGCACAGCTAGCCTCAACAACAACTTCAACAACACCGACAGCACAGCAACTTCAGCAACAACAACTCCTGCTACAATTTAAACAACAACTTCAACACCAATGCTTTCTACAGCACCCACAACCAGAACTACAAATACACCAACAACTCCAGGTCCCGCAGCCCACACAGCTCCAATTGACCCTACCCACCCAGCTGCAGCCTGGATTCCCCCACGTGACCTCTCCTTGGCCTCCATTGGGACAGCAGTAGGGTAATCACACACGGGGGGACTAAAAATAAGGAGTACGTCATCCAATCGCCGTTGTGCACTCTTTGTGCCTTTTGTATCCCCTTCAATTGGGACTGCAAAAGGGTTGCTACCCTACGGGAGAACTGAAGCAGAAGAGGAAAACTTACGGGGGAGCTAAGAAAGAAGAGGAGAAACAAGAGAAAATCTGGTCTTCTGCTTTGTGCCTGCTCCCATGCCTGCTGCGTGCCCATCTTGCATTGTTTATTTGTGTGCATTCTTAGTGCCTTGCCCATCATGCAATACTTAGAGAGTTCCCTAGGTAGTGAAGGTAGTGCCTAGTGTTAGGTTCCTTCACAACCTAGGGATCATCATAATGGAAAAACATTCATTTTGCAATCCTTCCTTAAAAGTGAAATCAAGATTCCTCTCTTCCATTTCCTCCGATTTCCCATCCCACATTGCCAAACAATCCCAATTTTAGCCTTCTTTTTTCATCCCGCAATCTTCCATTTATAGCCTTTTTTAAGCCGCAAATCCTCCTTTTATAGCCCTTGGGACATGTCGCAAATCCTCCTTTTATAACCCTTTGTCGCCCATTTTTCTTCCCTAGGCAATTTCTTCCCTAGGTAGTGAAGGTACTCCCCGTGTGCCCAAAAATGCAATTGAGAAAAAACTATTTCATTGTACATTTTTTCTGCAGATATCTCAGAAAAAAGAATTATTTCCAGATCTTGCTGTCTTTGCTTTGTTTGGCAACAGCGCCAAAGAAGGACAAAAAAGGTTGTCCAAAGCTTGAGGGCAACCTAGAAAAGCATTGGCTTCAATGCCGGGAGAAATATGGAGATGATCCTCCACAACCGATACCACCATTGGTGCCAAGGGAGCCATGACACGTATGTGAATTTGATCATGAAATGCTCTTTTTTTGCCACATGAAAAGGAACTTGGCCATACTTTTTTTTTGTAGCATGAATCTTGGAACTGTTTTGGCGCCCAACCTTCGTATTCTTTAAGCCAAGTAAGCAATTGGGTTGCAAGACTTTGTGTCCAGTGGACGATTGTGGGGAACCTTGCACACCGAATACCAAACAAAGTTGGTCTCCGTACCTACGCCGCATTTTTGACCTCGACCGAGTTCTTCTGTTGGATCCATAGGGAACCTAGGGAACCTAAAATCGGCATCCTGGGGAACAACACTGGGGAACACCACCCTGTTACCGGTAACACCCGCGGTAACACAAAATGGCACTGGGGGAACAAATCATACCCCTGGGGAGCACTACATTCCACTATGTTCCCCAAGGCACCAGTTAGGCAAAAAACAGAAACCCTCAATTTCTCCATGGGTATTTAGGGGGTAAAATAGGTTTCCCAGACCCGGGGGATTTCCCAGTACCAACCTGAGATAAAGGAATATGTTTACAAGTATGGCATTCGACATTTCGTTGGAAGTCGATCTCAGTTTTATGAGCCTTTTGCAAACTTTTAAGTTTTAACTTTTAACTTTTAATTGTTACATCTTTCTTAGGTGCAAGAAAGGACATGAACCAGCTGCAACCTTGTTGGACCTGGATGACAAAACCACAAAGTATTTGGGCTTCGTATTAACTCATGCGGTCGGGTTCACCTTGGAGTTAATTCAACTTCGGAGGTTATTCTGTTCCGCCGCATGTGGGAGGAACTCAACATGGATGTGCGGCAAGCCAAGGGTTGGGAGGGGTTTGAAAAAAGGTGGAAAGAGGAACACAAAAGGGATGCGAGCGACCAAATACGGGACCGGAACCGCAAGAGTCTCCAAGACCATGCGACTGGGCACCGTAAGGAGAAAAAGAAAGAACAAGAAGCACAAGCGGCGACACAAGCGGCAAAAGATAAAGAACGAGAAGCACAGGCAACAAAAGAACGAGAACCACAAGCATCAAAGGAACGCGAAGCACAAGCAGCAAAAGAAAAAGAACGAGAAGCACAAGCAACACAAGAGAACCAACCACAAGTGCAACAACAAACACAACATGCACCACCACCACAGCAACCAACAACTCAACAACTACAACACGCATACCTCCTCCAACTTCAACTTGCACATTTACGACAACAGCAACAACAACTTCAACAACAACGACAGCAACAGCAACTTAATTCAGCCACAACAACTCCTGCTACAACACCAACAACAACTTCAACACCAACACTTTCTACAGCACCCACAACCACAACTACAATTCCACCAATAGGTCCAGGTCCCGCAGCCCACACAGCGCCAATTGACCCACCAGCAGCCTGGATTCCCCCACGTAACCTCTCCTTGGCCTCCATTTCGACAGCAGTGGGGTAATCACACAAGGGGGAACTATAAATAAGGAGTACGTCATCCAATGGAATTCGCCATTGTGCATTCTTTGTGCCTTGTGTATCCTCTTCAATTTGGACTGCAAAAGGGTTGTTACCCTACGGGAGAACTAAAGGAGAAGAGGAAAACTTACAAGTGAATTAAGAAGGAAGTGGAGAAACACGAGAAAATCTGGTCTTTTGCTTTGTGCCTGCTAACCTGCCTGCTACGTGCCCATCGTGCATTGTGTATTTGTGTGCGTTCTTAGTGCCTTGCCCATCATGCAATACTTAGAGAGTTCCCTCGGTAGTGAAGTTAGTGCCCAGTGTTAGGTTCCTTCACTAATACCTAGGGAACATCATAATGGAAAAACATTCATTTTGCAATCCTTCCTTAATAGGGAAATCAAGATTCCTCTCTTCCATTTCCCCCGATTTCCCATCCCAAATCACCCAAAATTCCTAATTTTAGCCTTCTTTTTTCATCCCGAAATCTTCCATTTATAGCCTTTTATAAGCCGCAAATCCTCCTTTTATCCCCCTTGGGAGATGTCGCAAATCCTCCTTTTATGGCCCCTTTGTCGCCCATTTTTCTTCCCTAGGCAGTTTCTTCCATAGGTAGTGAAGTTACTCCCATCAACTCGCCCAATTGAGCCCCCTCGATGGGCTGGCCTGCTATGAGGGCGCCGCCAGCACAGGGCCCAAATCAGGACAGAAATTGGCATTGCAACAAACTCTGCAGCAGTGAAGCCGGCCCTAAACCCCCCCCTTCTGAAGCTACAGCTTCAGGATTTGAAAAAAAGACGCGTCACAACAGCAGGCAACCCTGCGTGCGCGCAATGTTGCATTTTTTCCATAGTGCGCGCAAATTTTCAAAAATATGACCTTTATAGCGCGCCTATTGCGCGCGCTCTACCGCTTTATATTGTCCCGTTTTTCAAATTTTTCAAAACCGGAAAATGTTTCAAAACCATGCTTTTTCCAGTGTCCTGCGTTTCTCAAAAACCCCTTCCTTTTCAAAAACATTCCCTGTTGCTCATCCAACCCAAGACACATGCAAAAACACTGTCTGAAAGGTCTGAAAAGTGTGCAACAGTACAGGTCCTCACGGACGAAAACAGTGTAGCGCGCGCAACATATTTACAGCGCGCGCTAGGAGCCTTATGGCGCGCGCTATACCAGGTATAGCGCGCGCTGTCATTCAGTGATATCCTTAACGGTTTTGACCACCACTTCAGCCTCCCACTCCTTCTCCCATTCGGGTCTGTGGTCTTCTGCCCCAGTGGCAGCTGGGGCTGCATCCCCTTCTTCTTGTGGGCTTGGGTCGCCTTCTGCGGTTGCTCCTTCTGGTGCCTCTTCTTCTTTCGGGGCTGCTCCTTCTCCTTCTTGTGGCGCGGCCGCTGGTGCCTCTTCTTCTTGTGGTGGGGCTGGTGCGTCGTCTTCTTGTGCTGCTGCTGCTGCTGGGGCTGGTGCCTCTTCTTCTTGTGCAGCTGCTGTTGGTGCTTCTGCTGGTGCTGCAGCTTCGGCAGGTCCCTTGTCTTCTTGTGGGGGGGCTGGTGGCTGGGCTGGTGGGTCTCCTTGGGGCTTCTTCTTCTTTGGGGTTGGTGGCTTGGACGGGGACATCCTCATGGTCTTTGGGTCGGGGCAGAGGTCCTCAATCTCATCGGCCTCGTACGTCTCCCACCACGACTGCCACTTGTCCGACTCCTCATACGCTTTGCTTTTGGCGGAGAACACCTGACAGCTGGGCATGAACTCCGACCAGTCGTCCTCTTCCTCCTCCTCCTCCCCTTGTTGGCTGGGGCTCCACTGATCGTTGGGGATGATGACGGCCACGTGGTCCTGAGGGGCCCTGGCGCCTGCTGGCTTGACTTCGGCTCCCTGCACAATCATCGGCGCGATCGCAGTGGTGCAGTAGATGATCCACCGAGGCTTGTAGCCTTTTTGGTAGGACCAATCTCGGCGCTGCATGAGCTCATCTCTTGCCTCCTTGTCGGCGTCGGCTCTGCTCTGCTGCTTGGCCTTGGGAGCCGTACTGGGTGGGGTGGAAACGCACGGACCTCCTTGTTCTTGTGGCTGGTCTGGGACTGGGACAGGCTGCTTCGGTGCTGGCTTTGATGCGAGCTGCGGCTGGAGTGCCTGCTGCGGTGCCGTCTTGCTTGCCTGGAAAGAATAGTGCGCAGGCATAGCACAGGCATAGCACGCGCAATACGGAGCATAGTACGTGCGACGAGATGCATAGCACGTGCAATGACAACGATAGCGCGCGCTGCATTACCTTTTCTGCTTTCACCTCCTCTGCTTTCTTCCGTCTCTTCTCCTCCTCTTCCTTCTCCTTCTACTTCCTCCTCTCCTCCTCTTCCCTCTCCTTCTTCTTCCTCTTTTCCTCCTCTTCCTTCTCCTTCTTCTTCCTCTTTTCCTCATCTTCCTTCTTCTTCTTCTTTGCTTCGTCCTCTTTCTTCTTGGCCTGTTTCGCCTGACGTTGGACTCTGTGTGCCGCCTGTGCCAGCAGCTGCTGGTCGGCAGTCTTCCGGGCAAGGACCTTTCCAGGCGGGTGGGGGGGCTTAGCGGTGTGGGAGGCGGAGATGGCTGGTGGTAGGTGGCTGGTGGCTGCTGGCTCCTCGGTACGCTTCTTCTTGGGCCTCCGGACTGTCACGTATTCCGTCTCCGGCACGGCAAAGGCGTCGGCCCAGTCCACCTCCAGCTCCTCCAGCTGCCGCTTAGCCCGGGCCAGCACCGGGGAGGGGCCCTGCTCCTTCCGTCCGTCAAGCCAGTCGGCCGCATGCTTGGACTGCCCGGCAATGTCCGCGGGCACGCTGATCATCAACGGCCCTCTGCGGGATCCCAGGAACAGAAGCTGCTCGAAGCTGCCCACCTACGTGACAATGGGACAGAAGGTAGGGCCGTAGCGCGCGCAAACAATCAAATCGCGCGTGCTACAACAAATGAAGCGCGCGCATGAATATCGAAAGCGCGCAAAATGGCAAACATAGCGTGTACATGTGCCTGTGCCAGTTGTTGTTGTTGTTGCTGCTGTTGCTGGGCCATCTGCACCCGCTGCTGCTGCTGGAGCAGCTGCAGTGTTGCCTGCTGCACGGTTGCCTGCTGTTTTTTGCACGTAGACACATTTTGAGTCCGGTGAAGACTGTTCGATCAAATTTACACTGCAAAACTACTTTACAGCAGAACCCAGTAGGCAGAGTCACCCGATGGATGCCCCTTACGCCATTGGGTCAGTGCTAATTCGGGTGCTCGGCGCCTCAAGATCCTGTAGGGCGTCCGCCGGCACATGAGAGGGTGATATATGCGATATATCATGAGAGTTGGATGTGCATTCGAAACTGTAAGCAAAGCCTGGCTAACAGAGGGTACTTGCGGATGTGGTCAGGGTGGATTAGCTAGCTACATCGTGTGGAACCACTGGAGGCATGAGGAGAGACATACAACAGGTACAGGCCGCTAGTTCGGGGGGAAGAATCTGTCAATCCGAGGCTGTTTGGGATCAGGAGGGTGTGCGGCCGGGGGGGGGGCAGGTTCACTGCGCTTTCGCCCTTTGTGCTGCGTCTGGGCTCCGTCGCGTCGGGGTGGCGCAGGTGGAGGAGGTGGGGGGGGACCGGGGCCAATAGGCTGCAGGTAGGCGTCCAGAGCGCGTTGCGCTGCGCTGAGCTTTGCTGGCTTGGGCGGTGACGGGGGGGGGGGGCGTTTTTTCCGCTGTGGTTGATCCGAGGCTTTGCGCTTCGGGGGTGTCAACACCGCCGCAGGCGGGGCCGAGGGGGGAACGTATTTTGGTGGGTCCCGGGGGGCATGGCCTCTGGAGGTACTGAATTCACCCAGGGAATCAAAATAATTGTTTCTGGTTATTGGTGGCCCAATGGCCCCGGTTGGGTTGTCGTGGAGAAATTTGTTGGCGTCCTCGATTAGTGGCGTGAGCGCCCTATTGCGTTTAACCAGGGCGCTGTCAAAGTCCTTAGCATGCATAGCGGGGTCCTTGCCTGACGGGGACGTTGCAAGCGTTGTGTGGAGCGTTTTTGGGACGAGCGTTCTCGTAGCGAGTCGTCGGTCCCCACGGTCGCTGGCTATCCACCATTCGAGTGCTAATTTGTCAAAAGGGGGGGGCCAGGCGCTGGAGAGACACTGCTGGAACCACTGCATCGTGAGACAAAGGGCGCAGAATGAGATGGGATCCATCAGGTGCACTTCTTGACATTTAGGGCATGCTGGGTCACTGGTGTCACAGTGAGGTCTGTAGTCCTGACAACCATACGTGCCTGACACCCACTTGAATGCGATTGCCGAGAAAAAGCTGCTCCGTTGGAGAAAGCTTGCGCTGGTGCTGAGGTGCAGGCGCGTGTGTGGGTGGGTCGGGAAGAGGGAGCGGGTGTGGTGTTTCGGAACTTCTGAGATGAGGGCTAGGCCCCACTAGTGACTACTCCCGCAGGGGGGGGGGGGGTAGGAGGGAGGGGTGCCACAGTAATGCTTGAGCGGCCCATTTTGAGAAATAGTCCGCGAGCTCGTTTCCCATAAAGTGTGCGTGGCCCTTGATCCAAGCCACATGGATCAGGTGGGGGAGGGGGGCGAGGAGGGATGTGTAGGCAGTGTCTCGTGTGCCCTGTGTGTAAGTGGACGGCCTCGCTGGGGGGGGGCTGGAGAGGGCCCGGTTGACCGCTTCGACTGTGTCAAGGTTATCACCCAAGATCACCACCGGAGTATTGGGGAGGATGTTGGCTGCCACGGCTGCCTGCTGTTGGAGCTGCTGCTGTTGCACTTGCTGCTGCTGCGGCTGCTCCTCGTCCTTGACCGCCGTGGTTTTGACTTTGGCGCCGGTTGCAAGTGCCCTTGCGGCACTGGCTCCTTTCGTGGCTGACCCCTGCAGCAAACTGGCACCCGCACTTCTCACCGAGGCGCACACGTTCTTGAAGGCCATTGCCCCCGCGTCGGTCGCGTTGATGAAGCTCGGTGGGTCCTTGTTGAAGTAGAAGTGGTGGACGGTCTTTGCGGTGGCACCCGGAGGCGTGTGGGTCCGAACATGACCCCACCCATAACTTTCCCAGCTCGAGAACAGCAGCTCGTACTCCTCCACCTTGCAGTTTCCACAGGCAGCTTGTCCTTCTTGGGTTGGCATGGAGGGCTTCAACAGGTTCGCCAGACTGCACCAGGTGTCAGTAATGCTCTCGTCATGCCAGCAGGGTTTCACCGCTCCGTCTGGGATCTTGGCAATGGCCGTGGCCCTTTGGCGCCAGAACTTGTAGAAGGCCACCTCGAAGAGGTAGGCCGGTGTCACGTCCTTCAGCCATGCCCAGTTGGGCCCTTGGGCGCAGATGGTGCTGTTATGGTTGGGCCACATTCGGTTCTTGAAGTCGCTGTTGAAGGCGAAGCCCTGACGTGGCCCGGGTGGGGGAGACTGAAACTGTGCTTGCACTTGGGGTTGCTGCTGTCTTTGTTGGACCTGCTGCTGCTGCTGCTGCTGCTGCTGTTCTGGGCTGCCGACTTGCTGGGCCGCAGCCTGCACTCGCTGCTGCTGCATTTGCTGCTGCTGCTGCATTGGCAGTGGGCCGAAGAGCACTTGCTGCACTTGGCCCACTGGAAGACTGCCGCGCACTAGGGAGCCCAACGTGGGCGAGCCACCGGGGAACAGCATGGGAGACAGCTGCTGTGAGGCACCTCGTAACGGGGACTGCGGCGCGGGCCACAGAGGCTAAGTTGTGGAGAACTGGGTCAGCTGCTGGGACAGCGTCTGCGGAAAACAGGACAAAGCACGCGCAAGGAGAACGTGCGTAGTGCGCACAACGAGACAGCTAGCACGCACAACAAGAGCGTAGCACGCGCAACGGAAACAGTAGTGCGCACGGCAAGTACCTGTGGCTGCATGCTCCACGGCGTCGTCGAAGGCTGCTGCAGTCCCGGTTGTACAGCTGCATGTGGCGGTGGTTGCGGTGTCGCACCTGCTCCTGTGGCCCCTGCAGCAGTTGTTGGCGGTGCTGCAGGAGGCGGATACCGCCAGCCCACGGGCTGCATGGGCAGGAGGGTTACATTAAAGTACCCCTGTTCCAGCAGTAATAGAAAAAGGAAAAAGCAGTGACAAAAAAATCGAAAGCACCAAAAAAAACGGACGAAAAGGAACAAATCAATGCATTCCAAATCCGAGGCACATTTGAAGTGCGTAGTCATAGCAAGCTACTTCCGATTATATATCGCGATTTCAAGGGTTCCGGCGCTTGAAAACAGCATAGCGCGCGCGATAGTGATCATTGCTGAAAGTGCTGCCCTGGGTCGTTGTGGGTGCCGGAGGGCTCGGGGCCGGCAAGACCAGTGGGGCAGGCACGCGAGGAGTCTCCCTGGATGTTGTTATTTGGGGTAGAACCGGATACTCGGACACCAACAGAGGCGAGAGCAGCGACAACAGAAGCAAGGTCCATGCTGATTGTTATCCGGCAGAAAATCCCAGTCTATGAAGAAAATTGAGGGGAATTATTCTAAATACATCTGAGTGTCCAAAACTGTCTGAAAAGATTTAAATAATCGAATGATGTAAAATGTTTGGCCGATCTGGCCCGCGAGCGCGCGTCAGCGGCAAATGGCGATTCCAGCTAAAATAGCGGAACGCGGCGGATTTACGGGAAATGGACCGCGGAATCAAATCCGGCATATCAGAAATATATAGGAAATATCCTGTGACTGAGCTGCGAGGCGGCAATTCCGCCGAAGCAAAGAAAATGACCAAAATGTAGCCAATCTGGGCAGAATGTCTGAAAATCTGAGCAGATGGGGCTAGCCGCACTTACACTCCCCCTCCAAAAACACAGTGGGGTGTGTCGCTACGTCAACGAAGAACGTAGTGCGGGTAAGTCCCAGAAAAGAATAGAAATGTAGCCTCGATGGGGCGAAATCTGCTTGATCTGACCTGATTTGGGCTGAATTGGCACTGAATCAGGCTGGATGAACCTGAAATGAGACAGAATGAGAAGTGACGAACAGTCCTCCGTGCAGTAAAACATTAGGTCAGAGGCTAAAAAGCATGTAAGCGTATCGAGAATCAATACCAAACCATGCATTGGTTGAGAATGAGGTAGATTATTGATGGATTGAGTGGGGGGATCAAGAATTGGAGTGACATCTCAGCGCTCTGGCACAGTTTTGCTGTCGCGGGCACGCTACGGTGTCCTCGCCGAACTCTACATCGTGTTAATCCCGCTTTTCTCGTTCTGAAAAGTACAGCATGTGCTTCAGATTTGGCGCATCTGGTGGATGATCACAAGATTCAGCAAAAATGAAAGTCAATTTGAGCAGAGATTAAGGGGATGAGACAATCAGAGTGAGGGAAAACAAATACAAATGTAGTCTACAGACCCTAAGTGAACCACGGAAGGTAAAGATGTTTTTCTGTTCACTTAGATCTAAACAGATCTTCGAGGAATGATGGGAGTTGACAAGGCAATCAACCTAAATTGTCCTAGAATGAGTACATTCCCTGAGATGAAGGTGAAATGAAGCGGAATGTCTAGAACTGAAACTACCAACACTTTCGTTTAGACTAAAGTTAATATATATTGTCGTTTATTCAGCTCAATTGTGCTTTCCGGCACGTTGGTTCGCGAGCATCTAACAGATTCTATGAAAATGTGGATCATGTGATGATGCATCATGATGGGACATGCTGGCCCTGGATCCTTGGCATGTAACGCGCCGAAGGTTCGCTGAAGGCGCTTCACTGACAGTATATAACTGAGAGACACCGAATTTACAGTGGCGGCGGTGTCAATCGACTTGGACAAGGCCAATCTTTCGAATGAGTCCCACAAGACACTTGGATTCACCATTTTCGACAGTTTCAGGTCGGATTGAGCTCACATTGGCGTGTGCCAAGAATACAACGAAGCTTACGGACTTCAGAGGTGGCTGTTAGAAGTCCCTAGAGCTCCTAGATGAAGATTGTCTGAACAATTGACGTCTGGGTTTCGTACAACAGTGGCAGAATGATGAACAAACCTGAGAAATTCAAGGTAAATTTGAGGATCCTGGATCTGAATCTGGACTTTGGCGTTAGCATCACAGCAAATGAAGGTACGATCTGAGTTCCTGGCGTCGCATCTGGTGCAGCCAGTACTACAGGGGTTGCCTGTAGGGGTGAATGTCGCTGGCCAGCGTTTTGATTATGTACATTTGCTTCCATCCGCACGAGTAGCCAAATTCCAAAGATGCACAGACCAACAGAGACAAGATTACCCCGAATCTGCCTGAATTAAGCCTGAGTTTGGTTGTTTCTGTACACGGCAGCACACTCCGTCAGCGTATCTACGCCTTGTCTGCCGAACGGAGACCAAAGAAAAGTTGATTGACGTCAAATTATCAAACATTCGCAGTTCTCCACATCATGACATAAACAGAAAGAATGAACAGTAGATTAAGCAGAATGTGGTAGGATGGCTTCCTCAATTCGGCCAAGCACGAATACATGTGACCACCAACCTGTCTGGCCTGGCTCTCGTACGGCTTGGGCGCTGCAAATCAGCGGCCGAACTCGAAGCTTGGTCCTCATTTGGCTCCTGGGCTGGCCTGACCGCAGGAGGGGGGATCGACGGATCAGCCCTGGAATGTGGCTGCTGAGGGCCGTAAAAGGCTGGATCTCGATTCACCACAGGTCGTTTTCTGTCGCTCTCCACTTGTCTGTCTGGTTTCGACAAACAATCTGTCAGGAGTACACCAATTTCGGGGTGCTTCTTGAGGAAGTCGATGAACCCCTTGGTGTATCCATGGACAAAAGATTGGGCTGGTTCCCAGTTGTTGTGACTGGAATCAAAGCCCCTCCACTCACACAGAAATTCCCATTCGCCCTTGGCGTCACGTCTTGCTTCAACAATCCTCTTGAGTTCGTACTTTCCCCCTTCGATGACCCGATCGGACAAGTGTTTTGCAGTCCAAAAAAGGGGTTTCACCCGATCCTTGGGGGAGGGGATCTCTCTCTTGAGGCGATCGCCCGAAACGTCAATTTCCCTGCTGACATCCACACGAATCCTCCACCTGTTCTCACCAAGACGCGCTGTAACAGCGAATGGCCCCTCCCACAAGGGAAGAAGCTTGTCATCTCCGTCCAGGGTGGTTTCGGATTTTCGAAGCCAAACTCGATCATCGACTTCAAAATTGTGGGGGTTTTTTCGGCCTTGATTCTGGACCCAAAGCCAGTCAGCTTGATGCTTCTCGATTAATTTCGACACAGATTTATCTGCTCGTTGGACTTCGTCCAAAAACAGCGAAGCATCTTTACAGGGGCGAGGATTGTTCAACGGCATGTTCCACCAACACTTCTTTCGTCCAAAGACAATTTCATTTGGAGAAAGGCCATGATACAAAGGCGTGTTGTGGTAACGGCGAAGCAATGCGAAGAGAACTTCCATCCAATGGAAATCCTTTTCACTCGCGAGCTCCTTACGAAGCATATTAATTATAGAGCGGCCGGCTCTTTCGCCAGGCAGCGCTCGATGCGAGTGGATTTCACATCGGAGGTGGTGGATTCCAAGGCGAGCACATAATTCTCTCCACCATTCGGAGGTGTACTCTTTGCCTGAATCCGTCACCACCTCGGATGGGACGTCCCAGCCTCCCATCCAGGTCTGCGCGCACCATTTGGCGGCAGCCTTGCCAGTCATCGACTCAATGTTGCAAGGCAACACTTGAATGTAGCCGGAATGACGGCACTGAATAAGGAGCACACCATTGACTTTTTTGTTAGTCCAATGGCACTCTTCGTCATCGAGTTCACCGAGATAGAAAAAATCACTGGTGACTCTGTTAAAGAGACGCTCCGGAATAGGATGAGGCCTCAGATGGCCGTGCTTCTTTGCGCTGGGGGGCGTCGAGACAGCACATTGGGCACATCCGGCGGCTACTTTCATGCAATGAGTGTAGAGCCTCGATCCAAACAACCTATGCTTAATCATCGACCACAGTCGACGGCCATGTGCGTGGGGGGACTCCCATTTGTGCCACCAGTTTAACACTCGGGGGGCTAGGGCGTCTGGCACACACAATTTACCCTCCATCCACAGCTTCCCCCCATCCAACGAGTACTCCGCAAAAATCCCATCCCTGTGAGCATCTTTGGATTTGAGATTTCCAAAGACCTCTTTAAACATGGGATCCTGCAGGTAATCGGACGTCCAGTCACGGATGATCAGGGAATCCTTCGGCAGGGGTGGAGTTTTGGCCGGATCTCGACGCTTAATGCCTTGGATCAACCGAAATCGACTTACTCGTCGGGTATAGTCAAACCGTTTCACACTCCCTGAGGAGGGATCGGTGACTTTTTCCACGACTTTCAGTGTTTTGGTGCAGATCTCATGGGCATGCGCCGGATCTGAAATGGCCGTGATGTCGTGACACGGCAATGCGTGCTGTTTAACAGCGCACTGCATGCATGCACGTCGAATGAGTTTCTTTTCTTCCTGATCCCATTCGATGATGACATGGCGGTCCTGCTCCGTACCATGGATGTTGGTACTTTGCAGCCCCTCTGAGGCGGGGTAAGCCCATCGGCTCAGAGCATCCGCTACCGTGTTGTGTTTTCCAGGCAAATACGACACATGGAGGTCAAACAGACTGAGAAATTTGTGCCATCTGGCCCGTCGGCCAGCTGGGCTCGCGACAGTATCAATGTGTTCAGTGGCCCAATACTCCAGAGATCGATGATCCGTCAGGACCTCGACTCGATTGGTGCCAACCCACGATTGGTACTTTTTTAAAGCACAGATGATGGCGTAGGTTTCTTGCTCACGCGGCGACCATTGCATTTGGCGTGGGGCTAGCTTCCGAGACCAAAATGCAAGAGGGTAATGATCGCCGGTGGCCTCATCAACCTGTTCAAGAACAGCTCCCATCGCGTACCTAGAAGCGTCGGTTCTAATGTAGAAGGGTCGGTCAAATTGGGGCACATGCAACGTGGCGACTTCACAGAGGGCCGCCTTCAGGTGATGGAAGGCCTCCTCGCACTCGTCAGTCCACTTGACACGAACCTTTGAACCTGCCTTGCCCGCATCTCTCCCTACCTTCAATAATTCAGTGAGGGGGGCAGCAAATTTGGCATAATTCGGCACAAAAGTGTGGTAAAAATTGCAACAACCCAGGAATCCTCTCAACTCCGTGATCGTCTCAGGGCGCTTCCACTTCTGAATAGCGACGAGCTTCCCTGGACTGTGTCGTCGAGTGCCATTCTCTAGGAGAGAACCACAAAATTCGACTGATTTTAAAAATAATTTTCCCTTCTTTGGCCCACAAATCAGCTGATTGGCGTCAAGAATGTCCAAAACTTGGTTCAGCTGCTTCTCATGTAGGGCCACCAACTCGGCTTCGGTCAGTCCCTCCCCTTCCGTCGCGATGATTATGTCATCTATGTACACACTCACGAAGGCACGAAGCTCAGGATGGGTTGTGAACAGCACATCCTCCATCATTCTTTGAAAAAATGAGGGGGCGTTCTTCAGCCCCATGGGCATGACGGTCCATTGGACTGGGCCACATGGCGTGCACATACAGGTGAGAGGTCGGCTGTCCTTCCTCAACGGCATTTGGTGAAAGCCGTGACGGAGATCCAGCACAGAAAACAAACGACCTCTTGCCCTCTTGGCGATTTCCTCCTCAATGAGGGGCAGGGGGTGTGAATCCGCCTTGGTTTCGGCGTTGAGATTGCGAAAATCAACAACCATTCGCCAACCATCAATAGTGTTCTGGTCTGCAGGCGGTGGCTTCGGGACTGTGAAGGGTGAACAGCACCATTCGCTGGTCATACAACCCTCAAGCCATCCAAATTCCCTGAGATTTCTCTCGATGATTTTTCTGAGGATCTCATGTTTATGTCCATGATTTTCATAAGGGCGCTGTTTTTTTGCCTTGTACCCTTCACGAAGCTCGATGAAGGCTTCACCGAACTGTCCACGGACAGGGGGGTCTTTGATCAACTTTCCTGAAAGGGTTGTGTCCTTCCGTTCCTCAAAAATCTTTTCTCTTGACTTGGAACACAATTCGGTGTCCACCTGATCGCCAGGAATTACTGTCGAAAAAACTTTGGCGACTTCTTCGGCTTTGGCAGGAAGAATCTTCTTACGGATGTCCCTAAACAGGTCCGTATCAACTGCCTCTTGAAGATAGGTGGGTCGTGTGTCGAAATCCCAGAGATTCTCTTCGTGATCCAGCTCCTCGAAAGGATCCATGAAAGCTTCCACAGGGGGTTTTTCATAAAAAACTCTGAATTTGCGGCGCGATTGGAGATTTTTCCTCGCCCGTGCACTGAAGATTTTTTTCGATGTCGACCGTATTGGGGAAGAGGGAGACGAGGCGGATCCATTGGACGTTGAATCACCTTGGGTATCTGACGGACAAAAATCAGAAAAAATAGATTCATCATCAGTACCACGCTCAACCTCAGATTCTGTCCCAACACAAGAATCAGTACCAGAATCAGCAGAATTAGAGTCAGAAAGCTTTCCATCCACCAGGAATGCAAGCGAACTCCAGGACCGCTGTGGCAGGGGACCTGTGTCGTCCCTGGCATACAGCTTAATCTTCCTGGGAAGTTCGATGTAATCTACACAAATGTCCTGTAATTCCTGAAACCAAGGCTTGTCGTCCCACAATGGCACAACTAAAATTGCCTGGGTTTTATCTTGCTTGATTTTGTGGATGACCTGCTGGATTAAGTGAAACGGAGGATTAATCCACAACTTCTTGTCCCATTTGTGGGTCCAAGCGTCGCTGAAGTGCTTGTCAAAGCGCTTGTTCATACGGTTAGCAAAGGCATCATACTGGGGCCAAAAGGAATGATGTTCATGAAAGTATTCACAAATTGCATCGCGCCATTTGTCGACAACTCTGTAGGATGAAGAGTGCCAGCGCGAAGGGCATCGTGGCTGGGAGTCCCTACGAAGACATTCTAACTCTTGGGAGTAATCGGCACTCCCATTCACCTCTGCAATGGTGACATCTTCACCAAATTTTGGTGTCACCTTTTGCTTCAAAAATTCTTCTGCACTTTTAAACCCTGCGTGCAAAAAACAAAATTCAGGACGCTCCAAGGGACCTGACTCCAGCAAAAAACAACGACGATGACCTACGGGCGCTACCCTGTTCTTGCGAAGCCAAGGATGGCCCAAGTAAAGGTCATACTTTATGTCAGCACGATAGAAGTAGTCATCCTTAAGGACAACTTCTTCCACATTTTGCTCTTCCCAAAGGTCTTGAGCGACCAAATGAGTTGATATATAACAACCGCGTTGCCCACCTGCGAGAGAATGTCCAGAAACTCCCTCGAGGGTAACAGGATGAGGCGACTCAAACACGCAGTCGTCGGGTAAGAATGAATTGGATTGGAGATTTACCTCTGATCCATTGTCACACAAACAAGTGGCGAGGTGGAAATTTCCCTTGCAATCAGAGACCCACAGCTTTGTGACAAACTGACGAGCCCTGTGCTTGGACTGTACACCAACCTCGTCCACTACAACAGAAGGATCCGCTGCCGGAACCAGGGGAGAGGAGACAAGCGACCCTACATCAAGTAATGGTCGATCAGGAATTTGGGGATCATGCCTGAAATCGCCTGGGGAGGGGCGATTTTCGTGGCTCCCCTAGGCGTTCTGACCTCCAGCGGCTGCGTTAACATTGTGAACACAGCCTGATTCGTCGATCCACTCATCTTGGAACGGATCATCCGCTGGATTCAGGGCATTTTCGACATAATCTCGATCCGCATCGGACACCTGATCTGCACCTGAGACCTGATCCACACGATGATTGCCCTTTCCGCGTCCACGGCCACGGCCGCCGGATGATGGACCACCACCGTCGCCACGCCCTCTGCCCTTACCAGAGAAAGGGGTTCCTGAAGGATTTCCCTTACCCTTACCCTGTGATCCTGGAGCATTTCCTTTGTTTGTACCGGATTGAGGGGTTTGGCCTGGATTTCGATTTCCGCCTCCGGCGTTGCCATTGGGACTTGTCTGGCCGTTTGGCTGCCCACCGGAGCCGGATGGAGTCCGATTTCCTTTGCCTTGGGACCCGCCAGGGCCTCCAGTATTTTTGTTTCCACCGGAGGGGGTCGGATTACCCTTTCCCCCCTTTGCACCATGCACCTGTCTGTCATTCCTGTCTGAATTCTGCGAATTACTGACATTTTCACCAATCACCTTGTGATCGTAAGCAGACCATCGGTGATTAGCAGTAGAATGCGTCTTAGCTCGGTTCGTAGAACCTAAAAGAGGGCAGATGCTACAATGATCCTGAACATTCCGGGTGTCATTCACCTTTTTGTTGCCCTTTTGGGCCCCATTTTGGGTGTTTTGCTGGGTATTCCTGTTTCCCCCAAGACTCTCATGGAAATTTTGATTGGCGGCGTCAGCGAGCCTCTCAACCTCTTCCCACAGTTCCTGCGGGGTGAACGAAAACACCCAGTTCCTGGCCTTCAGGCGATGGCCGTGGAAACTTACTCCCCTATTGAGGACTTGGACAAACAAGTCCCGATCCTCGTGTTCATTAAACTTGATTTTCCACGTGTTTTCAGTGAATTTCACCTTGGTAAACGACGTGGGGGAGCACTTTTGAAGTGCCTCCCTGACGGTAAACCGGTTGGCCGAGGCGTCGAAGCCATCGACTTCCGCCCACCAGGTCTTGACCTTTTCTTCGGACTGTTTATTCCGAAGGGTGGCGGCGGTTTCTGAGGGGATCTTGTCAAAAATCAGATTTTTCAGCTCGGCACTAGAAAATTTTTCGCCTGAATGTTCAGATTCTTCTACGAGATTCCAGAAGCGCTGTCTCTTGTCTTGCACTTCCTGCAAGATTAATCGAGAGAATGAAGGAAAATTCTTCAACATCTGGTGGTAATGGTCCTCAGGCAGCCGGGATCCACGTACCTCCAACTGTTCCCACACCTCATCAAAGGTAAGGGGGGAACTTGAATCCTCACGATCACTCCAGGTCCTGAGCCAAGTGTTGGCCGGCGCTCCCTCAAGGCAGTCCAGAAGGGCCATCAGGAACTGATCATCCTGGAGCTTTTGAGTCTTAACCCACAGTTTAAATTCCCGTTGGAACTGAGGCCAACGTCTGGGGTTTCCATTATACTTCGGTTGCTTGGCAACCTGGCGAAGTCACAATGAAGTGGGATTTAGAAGTGAATCCAGCCCAACACCGGCCGTAATGGCAGACACCTTGGCGGCATCATTAGCCACACCAGCTCCGGCGAGGGTCTGGGCGAGCAACATCTGGGCTATTGCATTGGAATCAACAGCAGGAAGGGTAGTACGGGAGGCAGTTCGTTTGGCATTCTGAACCTCAGTCCTAGCCTTCGCCGATCTACTCTGAGATCGAGAGATTGTAACCCTTTCCTTTAGCTTAGTCCTGCTGATCCTTGCGTCGGTGGTCTTAGAGTCCACCGAAGGAGCAATCGAAAAAATTTCTGTCGCCTCCTCCGACGGTTCTGTTGTTTGTTCCACCGATGATGCGCCCTCAGACCTCATGTGGGTCTTGAAAAGATCTTTAATTCCCAGCGTCTGAATGATGAGTTGCATTTGATCTTTGAGCAATTGGAGCTCAGTATCTCGCTGTAATCTGCAAGAGCAGTCGGCAGGACAGTACATACCGTGTCCTGAAGGGCCTGAGCAGGCTGTCGGACCGCTAATCTCAGTGGTTCGCAGCCAGGAGTCCACTTGGGGAGCTCCTTCAGTCCTAATTTCCAGGCTTGCCTGCCTAGCTGCCTCTAAAATTCCTTCCTCAACCGCGGCGGCTAGATCGTCGCGGATGGAAACAGAGGGATGAGGGGCGGAGGGCCCGGCAACAGGTGCCTTGGTCTTCTCCTTCGGGAAGGGGCTTGCCTCCCAGATCTGCAAAAAAATCGCAAAAGATTCATCTTCTTGAGAACACCACCACATCCTGGTATTAATTTCTTCTTGAAGGAGGAAAAAATATTCAAATAAAAAATCAGAGGCGATTCTTTCTTGTCCTATCAGCTTAGACGTGGCTAATAGACAAAGGGCCTCAAGCGCCTCAAGGTTACGGGTCACTTCTGAAGACAAATGGTTGTCCCATTGTGCCCATGAGGCTGGTCTATTATAGGTAGGTACCTCACCTGGACCACCCATCTCAATGTCGTCAATGTCGGCGTCGATGGTCTCAAAATGTGGACATTGGTAAGGAGTATTAGTACCTGCCAGGTCCGTAAGCTCCACCGGAGCGTTGCCATTAGCGTAGGCTGGGAGATTCCAGCTACTTGATGGCCAATTTCGACTGGGATCTTGATTGTAATCTGGGCCTCCACAGCTGCTGATTTGTGCCCTTCTTGGGCAATTTGGGCTTGCGCAAGGCATTCCTCTCAAGGCCTCGTTCGCACAGCACCACGGGAGCGTAACCGTTACTTCTCCGGAGGTGGCGGAGTCTACAGGGCCGTACTGGGGAGCTAGCTGTGGTTGGGACACCAAAGGAACAACATTCAGGTAGCCTCTGCTACCATGAAAGTGCTGCCCTGGGTCGTTGTGGGTGCCGGAGGGCTCGGGGCCGGCAAGACCAGTGGGGCAGGCACGCGAGGAGTCTCCCTGGATGTTGTTATTGGGGGTAGAACCGGATACTCGGACACCAACAGAGGCGAGAGCAGCGACAACAGAAGCAAGGTCCATGCTGATTGTTATCCGGCAGAAAATCCCAGTCTATAAAGAAAATTGAGGGGAATTATTCTAAATACATCTGAGTGTCCAAAACTGTCTGAAAAGATTTAAATAATCCAATTATGTAAAATGTTTGGCCGATCTGGCCCGCGAGCGCGCGTCAGCGGCAAATGGCGATTCCAGCTAAAATAGCGGAACGCGGCGGATTTACGGGAAATGGACCGCGGAATCAAATCCGGCATATCAGAAATATATAGGAAATATCCTGTGACTGAGCTGCGAGGCGGCAATTCCGCCGAAGCAAAGAAAATGACCAAAATGTAGCCAATCTGGGCAGAATGTCTGAAAATCTGAGCAGATGGGGCTAGCCGCACTTACAATTGCGCGCACTAAATAGCATGTAGCGCGCGCTAAAAAACAAATAGCGCGCGCTACCACAGTTCCTCATCCGCAAAATATGCCCGAACCTCGTCAGCCAATTTTTGTGCATTGCGAAGGTTGCTTCTGGAGTTGCCATTCCACGTTGGTACTTCAAAGTACAGGAACAGACACTCATTAACGTGCCTGAGCATCTTAATGCGGCGCAACACCACAGTTCCTGCCCCCCCACCTCTATCACAAAAGGAGGACCAAATGTCCTTCAGCACCCTGTTGCTCCCTTCCAAAAGATCCCCCGAAAAAATTCCTAGGCTATAGGGCCTTACGGCCTGAATAGTGACTTTTGCATCGTGCAACATCCAGTTAATACAAGGTGATCTTATTTCTGGACAAACCCACCTCTGGAAAGCCTGGGCAACCTCTGGAGCCTGCAATGCACCCTCTTCAAACATTGTGCCATACATGTCCCCCGGTAGTATGTACATGGCAACCACTGCTGTGTGCATTCTCATGTCATCCCCAAACAGGGGGGCCAGGTCCTCCCAAACCTTTAGAAGGCACCAAGTCTCTTCCCCATCTGGCTCTGCCGTCCCGTGTAGTGCTATGTGACAACCAGACCTGTGAAGAATAGCTTGAACAGAGACCCTAGTACTGGGACGCACAGACTTGGCCAATCTGCGTACCAAGGATGGGAACCACACCACTGTCAAGGGCACTCTGCAGAAAAGCAAGATTGTTAGCCCAGACCTGGGACAACACAGAGGTGGACTTCTCACCACAAAGGGCGACGTTAACAGTCCAATGGTAGGACAACGTCCTTGCCAAGTGACCATGGTTGGCAAAGGAAATGGACATCTGGCACCACGATTCCCCCCCACAAGGCAACCCATCCCCCCTCACAATGATCCACAGCTCTCCTTGGCACTCCCTGGGGTATTGGAGGTTAGAAACAATGGAATCAAAGGAAAATATATAGTCAAAAAAGTGCCGCAGGGGCCACTGCGAAAAGACTGTGACCCCATCTGTGTGCACGGCAACCTGTAAATGCTGCCTACTTGCAAGCTGGTTCCATTCTGTGGCAAAACTAGCATAGGAGGGGAGAGAAAAAAGGTGTGTGGGGACCTTACTTCTCGTCAAAGTAATCAAATCTTTGTACCTGAGTAAAATAGCGCGCGCAAAATGGGGACGTAGCGCGCGCAGAAGTCAACGAGGCGCGTGCTATGAGCGGAAGTGCGCGCAATGTCACATGCAAAGCGCGCGCAATAATAGCTTCTTCTTGGAATCTTCAGGAGCAGGACCAAGTCCACCACCGACAGGGGTGTGACGGCGTTGGCAGCCTCGGTCCTGCGACGCTTCTTCTCTGCTTCAGACACGGGGACCCTTTTTTCCAACTTGGCCCACAAAGACCGTTGGACGGCAGACCCTGAGCAAAAAAACTCAACTAGGTCCGCCAAAAGGTCCTCGTTCTTCCACAGGGACCACCCATAGTGGGGGCCCAAAATGTTTGCAATCTTCCCTGACATTGACAGCGTCACATGCGGTGCCGCAAGCAATCTGAAACTTTAGAAAAATAGGCGTTTTTGCCCTGCTTATTAGGACATGGGGTTACAAACCCAAGACCCCGAGCCATAGCGCGCGCTATGCTGCGCGCTATAGTTTTGTAGTGCGCACTGAGCCATCGCGCGGCAATACCCTGTAGCGCGCACGCAGGGAAGCAAGCAGCAAGCAGCAACAGGCAATCGAAACGTCCTGGCTATGACACGTACCATGGCTCAAAGCCGGCCTCCAAATAGCTCAAAAAGACAGGGGTGCAAACACGCATCACCACAAATTTTGTGCTATTTGGAGCCGTCTAGCGACCTTCCTTGTCGATTTAGTGTCCAAAAATGGCCCTTTTTGGGCTCTTTTCACGACGATCGTCTTGAAAGTTCAGGACAATCGCCGGTGTCATGAGTATATAGGTGTTTCCAACGAGGGCCGTTGTTCTTTGATAGAGCTTGGGCTATCAAATGATGGAAAATGGGTGTGCAATAAGGCATGTGCCATGCCGTGGCATTTTGAGGTGAAAATGAGCCGTTTTGGAGGCATGTTTCACAACGATCGTCCGTACCGTTCAAGAACATCTGCAAAGCAAGCGGTCTTTCTTTCAAAGTGATTGCGAATGTGTTACGCAAGACTAGGACCCAGCTCGGTCCTGGTGGTGAGTCTTCATTACCGAGCTGCGTTTACCCTGTCGAGGTTTTACACCCCCTTTTAGGGTCCAAGGATCAGCAACACATTTTAGCAGCAGCAAGCAGCAAGCAAGCGTTTCCAAAGACCTTGCGATGACACCGGGGCTCAAAGAAGGCATCCAGGTAGCTCAAAACGACCGGGGAGCAAACACGCATCACCACAAACAGATTTGGTACCATTTTGAGCCGTCTATAGCCCATTCTATTAATAATAATATGCCCCATTTAGTGTCCAAAAATGGCTGTTTTGGGGCTGTTTTCAGGACGATCGTCCTGAAAGTGCAGGGCGATTATGGGAATGGCTATGCAGGACTACGGCTTAGGACTACGCGTAGGACTAAAGGATCTGCCCACATTGCGCACGCGCATCCACATCAAGTTTTGACAGAACTGAAAACCTTTTGGTTTTATCACAGTACATTTCTGACAGGGGGGACAGATGCATCGCGTGCCAGGTTAAGGGATGTGCATTTCCTGGCGTACTGTAGCTCTTAATTTCGCCAAACTATGTCTGACAAAGTCACTGCCACTGCTGCTTGGGACTGGAAGGACCCCGAGGACGCAGACCAGGCTCCGGGTCCCCACCCAATCAGCGCACCCATGCAAGTACCCCCATCGCCGCCCCACGACCCTCATGTGCTGCCCCCCCAAGGATTTCAGCAGCCATGGAAGGGAAAAGTTGGGAAGGGAGGCAAGGAAGTCGAGTTGCCGGACGAGGCGTACGAGGAGGATGCATGGACTCCCACGAAATATTGGTGGTCCCACCCGGATGGTATGTGGTTGCAAATATTTCGATTTCGTTGTGCGTTTCACGTCATTTCCATGCAAAATGCGTGCTTTCCCTATCCTACCTCCATCCTACCTATTCTTTGTGTGGCAGACGACGATGAGGTCGCCTTTGATGGGGCCCAGCCGTGGCATGTCAATTGGTATGACAGCCTTGGCGACCGACAACGTCACCAACTTCACGCGCAACGACCCCAACCAGACGACCCACACGCGCAATGGCAAGAAGAGATTGAGATTGAGCGCTTGGCTGACATTGCTCGTACTCCAAGTCCAAGTCCAAGTCCAACTCCGCCGGGCACGCCTAAGCACTCCCCGGAACCCCGAACCGAGGCGGAACGTGGTATGCACCGCTACGCACCATTGCACCATGGCACGTGTTACATGGTTCCGTTCCTTCACCGTCAACCCTTGTTTACAGCAACAATGGAGCAAAGGAAGAAGGACTGGGAGGGGAGACGCCGTTCGCCGGAGCCACGCGCCGAGGGTGCACCCAAGACGCCAAGCGAGCGAGGTATCCCCGTGGTGGCGTCACTTGTCTGCTTGTCCTTTTTGTGTTCATTGTGCATTTTTTCTTGTTTGCCCCTTTTTTCTCCCGCATACTGTACATTTGTTGGTTGGTTTGTTTAGGGAGAAAGGGTGCGGAGGAGCTTCTTCGGAGGATGAAGGAGCGCAAGGAAGCCAAGGACCGTGAGGAGGAAGCGAAACGTAAGGAGTCAGGTATGTGCCTTTTCCATCCTCTTTGCCGTGCCGTGACAATGGCCCATTACGGGCCCATATGTGCATAGAAGCGTGTTTGGTTTTTGTTTGGGTTAGGTGACACAAGCTTGGAGTGGGGTTTGGGAGCGCGCCTCTCGTCTTTGAGGCCTTAGCAATGGCCCATTACGGGCCCATATGTGCATAGAAGCGTGTTTGGGTTTTGTTTGGGTTAGGTGACACAAGCTTGGAGTGGGGTTTGGGAGCGCGCCTCTCGTCTTTGAGGCCTTAGCAATGGCCCATTACGGGCCCATATGTGTATAGAAGCGTGTTTGGGTGTGGTTTGGGTTAGGTGACACAAGCTTGGAGTGGGGTTTGGGAGCGCGCCTCTTGTCTTTGAGGCCTTAGCAATGGCCCATTACGGGCCCATATGTGTATAGAAGCGTGTTTAGGTTTTGTTTGGGTTAGGTGACACAAGCTTGGAGTGGGGTTCGGGAGCGCGCCTCTTGTCGTTGGCACACTTTACTGCATGTATCCTTTTTGCAGCATTGGTCAGCACCATGCAGAAGGACGAGGTGCTGGCCATCGCCGACCCCAAGGACCGCGAGCTCGTGCGGTTCAGTGTGGGGGAGACCTTCGACGCCAACGTCAAGGTCTTGCAGGCCGTGGTTCCCCGGCCCCAAAGCACAGGCCCGCGCGACACGTACATCGTGCGCCGGGTCTGCAAGGGACCCCCCTTCGCGAGGTGGCGCCGCGGGGTTCGCGAGGGTGGCGCATTGCCCCCCACATGGGACCCCCCGGCGGTGGTTGTGGGTGACGAGGAGGGCAATACCTTCATGGGGGAATGGTATTGCCCTCAAGTTACCATTAGTTCTTTTTGGGACGCCAAAAAGAACACCAAAAAGCGGCAGGAACATTCCGCAATGTTCCGGGGGTGGGAGAGGGGGGCCAACCCGAAACATTTTTTTTTCGGGATTTCTGACTTCGCGACTGTCAAGGTCGCGGAGGACAGAGAAGAGCGGGGTTTGCCCGCATGGGCAAACGAGGAGGTGGAGTGGGAGGTGCCCTGCGAGCTCCTCCTGCCCCTTGCGCACCCATTGGGCCGGGCGGTGCGCAAAATTTTTTGGGACAAGGGGGACTTGGGGGACGTGAGGGTGCCGGCGCACCAACACGCGGAGGAGGTGTACCAAAGGGGGGAACATCTCCGCCTCCGTGAGTGGTCGCCCGACGACGTCGCCGACTACGAGGAGCGCCTATGGTATTTCCAGGGGGACCATGTTTTTGTGGGGGGGGAGGGGGTGGAGGGGGCCGAAGAGGAGGAGGGGGAGGAGGCCGAAGAGGAGGAGGGGGAGGAGGCCGAGGAGGAGGGGGGGGAGGAGACCGAAGAGGAGGAGGGGGGGGAGGAGAAAGAGGAGGAGCGGCAGGCCCCGGTGGACATTGAACCGGAGTTGAGTATTGAGGTGGACGTCGACGCACCCCCCCAGCCCCCCGCCCCCCGGCCCAAACCAAGCCCCAAACCTCCCGCCGAGGGTGCCGTACGCCGGAAGCCTCAACCGGCGTACAAGTATGGGGGGAAGAAGGAGTTGGTGGAGAGTGCGAGCCATGGCACGCTCCGAGAGGTCCCGGATGTGTATTACATCCCGGGGAGGTGGGTGGACCGGCGCCACCCCCTGACCCTCCGGCGGTTGGGTGCCCCCCGTGGCGCTCCGGGTGTGGGGCACCTGTATGCCCTGTTTTTTGAGGCCCACCCGGACGGCACGATGCGCACGCGCGTGTGTGAGACGGGTGGTGCGGGGTATGCCGAGGTGGAGTACATATGTGCCCACCTCGGCACTCTGTTTGAGGGGGTCCCGGGGTGCACCAAAATGCCCCCGGTCCACATTTGGGTGTCCCCGCCTAAGCGGGAGACAAAGTTTTCAGTGCGGAGGGACGGGAATAGGGGGGTTGCGCGATGTGCGTTGCTTTTGGCACGCATTGTGGCGCATTGGATCAAGGGAGGACATTACGTCCCCCTTGAGGACCTCCCCGGAGTCGGCGCGGGCGTGGAGTTCACGACCGTTGCCGAGATGTGGGGGGATGTTGCCATGTTGGCTGCATGGGGCCGGGACATGGCGCGTAGGCCGGGCCAGCGGCCCTCTGGCAAGCTGGGCGCCGTGTGCGACGAGGTGACGGCCATGGTGGAGGCCCGGACGGATGATCCTCCCCTCGTGCCATTGTCTTGGGTGGGGTACCTTGCGTTGGCGCTTGCGGGTGAGGAGTCGTTGCGCGTGCCGTTTGGGTGTGTTGTGCCCTACTCTTGGGGGGGGCGTTTTGGAGAAATCCAAAAGTTTGTGTCCGAGGGGAGGTGGGAGAAGGTTAGGACGGAGGCCAAGCGCACCGGCAGGGTGCAACAAAGGGTGTGGTTGGCCCAATGGGTGTCGGGGGGCGAGGGGCGTAAGGGGGTTGCACACAAGCAACCAAAGGCACGCGTGGGTAAGAAGAGGAAGTTGACGGTGGGATAAGGGGAATGGGTGCCACGTGCCCCTTGTCATGGGCTCCCAAGCGGGGCCATATTCAATCCATTCCAGGGGGGGAAGGGGTGCAGTACGGGCCCCCATGTGCCCTCTAACCCCATGCATGACCCCAACAACCCACGTGCCAAGGGGAAGACGCACGGTGGGAGCGCGCCCCTTGTCATGGGCCCTCAAGCGGGGCCATATTCAATCCATTCCAGGGGGGGGAGGGGTGCAGTACGGGCCCCCATGTGCCCTCTAACCCCATGCATGACCCCAACAACCCACGTGCCAAGGGGAAGACGCACGGTGGGAGCGCGCCCCTTGTCATGGGCCCTCAAGCGGGGCCATATTCAATCCATTCCAGGGGGGGGAGGGGTGCAGTACGGGCCCCCTTGTGCCCTCTAACCCCATGTATGACCCCGTTGCACCACGTGCCAAGGACACGACGAACCGAGGGAGCGCGCCCCTTGTCATGGGCCCTCAAGCGGGGCCATATTCAATCCATTCCAGGGGGGGGAGGGGTGCAGTACGGGCCCCCATGTGCCCTCTAACCCCATGCATGACCCCGTTGCACCACGTGCCAAGGACACGACGAACCGAGGGAGCGCGCCCCTTGTCATGGGCCCTCAAGCGGGGCCATATTCAATCCATTCCAGGGGGGGAGGGGTGCAGTACGGGCCCCCATGTGCCCTCTAACCCCATGCATGACCCCGTTGCACCACGTGCCAAGGACACGACGAACCGAGGGAGCGCGCC
Organism: Eutreptiella sp. 'Long Island Sound 2002'; assembly: GCA_964036045.1. Classification (NCBI taxonomy): domain Eukaryota; phylum Euglenozoa; class Euglenophyceae; order Eutreptiales; family Eutreptiaceae; genus Eutreptiella; species Eutreptiella sp. 'Long Island Sound 2002'. The sequence continues at coordinate 47,307,350 of OZ038379.1, read as the reverse complement.
CCTTGTCTTCGCACGACGTCACTCAGATTGCATTCCATTACTTCTTCGCCTTGCCTCTGCCCTTGCCCTTGCCTTTACCGCCCCCTTTCTTGGGCGCCGGTGGTGCAGGGTTCAGAATTTGATCCAAGGGAAAGTATGCGGCATCCGTTGTTGGCACAAACCCGGGGTTGGGCCAACATTGCATGCCCATAGACAATGGGACTTGTGAGCCTTGCGTGTATAAGTATGGATGCGGGATGAAAATTTGACTACTTGGGGTGGCTTGAGAGTAGGGGAGGGTTGGGGGTTGCAATGATTGGGTGCTAGACGTAGCTTGGGAGGAGTGCACACCCTGAGACAAAAGGGCAATACCGGAGGGTGGTGGAGCCGGAAGGGAGGGTGTGAATGGGGAAGGGGGGGGCACCCTGCGAAGCATAACTACATCATCACTCCCCTCTTGATGAATCGGTTGGTTAGCAAAAGGCATTGGGGGGTAAGCGGGGACGAAGGGGGGTACAAACGGGGGGGTGACGTACACTTGTGGTGGGGGTACGGAGGGGGGTGGGACGTCGGGCTCCGCGGTGTTTTTCTTTTTCTTCTTTCCGCCGGTAGCCATCTCCGATGCCTTTCGTTTTTGTGCTTTGGTGGGTGGCTTTGCTGGATTGTCCGCTTTAAGGTCACGCAATGGTTTCCTTTGCGTGTCAATCCACGTCCGCAAAGTAAATCTAGCATCTTCAAAGCGTTCTTGCGAAACAAGCGCCACATCCACAAACTCCCTAGCCAAGGCACTCAATTGGAACCGGTTCCTTATTCTTTGGACCTCCCCTTGGCGCACCAGTAGTGCCGCCTCACCCTCCCCCTCGGGAACGATGCCTTCCACACTCGGTGCCTCCACGGGACAAGGACCGACACGCTCATGGTTGTGGTAAAGCTTCCCAACCACGTTCCGGGACATAAGCTCCATCTCCTCATGCATGGGAGGGTCCTCCAAGAAATATTGGGAATGCACAAGGCCCAAGTGGAAAGCGGCGAATGCGTCGTCTCGCAATACCCGCCAAAAATGCCTACAGGGCATCCCAAGCATGGTAGGAAATGCACAAGTGCACACCAGGTCACGGTACAAGGTGTAGGTGATAGATCCAACGGAGGTCCGGACCGGCCCCGAGAGTTGAACATAGTGAGCTACATTAGTTCCCTGTCTAGAAACTTCAAAGATGGCTGCATTAGGCGCGGGGGTCACCATTCTGGGGGGGAGATCGTACTCCAAAAGATCCTCCACCCCCTTTGTGGAGTCAGGACAGTCGTCCAAGGTGGGGGGGGCCAGAGCCTCGTATGCGTGGTCCGGCAGCCTCTTCATGTCGTACCCAAAGGCAAGGACCATCTGATGGGCTGCCTCATCCCTTCCCCATGTGGTCAGCCGGTCCTTCATTGCCTCATACGGCATCGGAAAAATTTGCTGGGCCGTCTCATGCCGGGAGCGAAAGGAGCCCGTTGTCACGCGTGTGTCCAGACGCTCCCACTTCAAAATCAGATCCCCCACAATGACCATGAGTGCGTCAAAAACGTCATTCAGCTTTTTCCGCTTGGTTAGGCGGCCCTCCTTTGCCCACCTATGGATGCCCTCCACCCGTTGTGTGGACACGATCCCCCGTGTGAACACACCCACCTGAAAACAGCGTGCCCAGCGTCGCACCTTGTCCCCCCCCCACGTAGCACTCAAATATGTATGTCCACTTGAAAAGATTGGGTCCCCAAGAATTTCAACATTCCACATGTGCTCAAAGACAACAATGGAGACTTGGCGGTGTGCACGGGCCATGAGGCGGACCATTTTAGTGAAAGTGTCGTGGCCAAGAACGCCTTTCAGGTTCTTGGCCACGTTCTTGGCAATGTGCCAGTAACACCAGAAGTGCTTGGCGTTGGAGAAAACGGTGGCAACGGCCCCCGAAGCCTTCACACACGCATCCGTGAACATGACCACGGGCGCGATGCCCACGGCCGCCAACCAGTGGGTAAACTGGTACTCAAAGTCGCGAGTTTTTTCGCCCACGACAATGGCTTGGCCCAGGAGCACTGACTGCCCATAGTTGTTGACCCCCACGAAGAGGCCAATGTTCAAGTTATACCTATTACTTTGATAGGTATTATCATGGAGGATTAGAAACGGGAAGCGCCGGGCAATAGCAATTTGCTCGACGCTCATCCAGAAGACATGGGATAGTTTCCCAATGTCATCCTTCACCACATGGGTGTACCACCCATGTTCGCCCTTTTCCTCAAGGCGGTTGACCAACTCATGGGCATCCAGCGCAGAGGAGTACCCTTTGGCATCATATATATTTTGAACTTGTTTTGCGGTGATCTCGACACCGCGGTTCCGCATGAAATGTACCACATTGCGGGGGGGCATGAAGGATTGTCCCAAGTTCATGATCATATCTGCATCCTCACGGGACAAATTCACCGGACCAAGGAATTTTTTCTGCTTGGCCGTTTGCGGTGGATGGTTATGGTCTAGGCGGAGTCCTTTGTGACTCACGGACCACACCTCGCGCATGCCATCCTTCCGGCGAGATATGTACACATTGAAGGGACAACAATCCCCCTTTGACTCCGGTGCATATGTTGGCACCGTCCTACTATTCTCGGGAAGGACCCCGGATTAGGCTGCGTTGCGATTATGTTGCTTTTGGCGGCCTACTTTGTCGCAATAAAAATAGGCTTGGCCTTTCTCTTTGTCGCCACGCCGACTGAGAACATAGCCGTTCTCATCCGCCCAATCCTCCATGCGGTCACAAGCTTCTTGGTGACTTGAGCCGGCAAACGCATTTACAACCGGCTCCCAAGTGGCAGCCATCTCCGGAAACTTCATGGTGTCATCTTCAGAATCGCTATCTTCCTCTTGGGAGCACGCTTCATATGGGTCTTCTTCGAAGACCTCCGATGGTGCCGGGGACAAGGGAAGGGGACTGTAGTTGATCTCGGATGATGTGTCTGACATCTGTGTGACAATAATCTGTGTCTTCTGTGTCTGAAAAATAGTAGAACAGATGCGCTTGATGCTGGCATTCATAAAAATACGCTGTTCAGCCACGGCAATCAATTCAATCAGAAAATCAATTCCATTTTTTTTCCCGTTTTCAGTTAATTCAAGCGCATGCGCCAGATGTGGGCAGATCCTTTAGTCCTACGCGTAGTCCTAAGCCGTACTAGCCTTAAGCCCGCGCAAATGCGCGGGTAGCCTTCAGCCCGCGCAAATGCGCGGGTAGAAAATTTGGTGCTAGCATCCAATTTTTTCTGATAGATGTAGATTCCTTGCCCGCGCTACGCGCGGCAAAACTGGAGCCAAGCCTTGAGGTATTTGCAGAAAATGTAGACGGGTGTAGAATGGCATATTTTATCCCACCATGCACCTGCAGCACACACATGTCCGGCAAAAAAAAAACACTTTCTAAGTGTATATTTTATATCGGCATACACTCGTACTGCTGCGGTTAGCACCTGTGAGGATACACTTTCTGGGCGTCTATTTTATTTTGGTATACACTCGGAGTACACACATGTTTGCTGCTCAAACGATACACTTTCTAAGGGCCTATTGTATTTCGGTATACACCTGCAGTACACACATGTCCGCTGCACCAAAATACTCAATGCAGTTCGGGTGAATACCGAAATAAAATAGACACTCAGAAAGTGTACCCTTGCAGCCCGCCCTCCGTCCGGGGGTCTCCCACCCGAGTAGGGTCCAAGTAAAGTAGGCTTAACCAAGGGCCTGAGGAGAAGTGCATACCCAAGCCCAGGAAGTGCCCCGCAAGAAGTGCACCAATTACTGATTAGTCAACCCTGCAAGAAGTATGCCATACCTGGATTATGCAACTGCTTGTGAGATGTGTGCGGCTACATGTGCCACTTTCTCAACGAAGCCGCACACGGCTACGGCCAGGTTGGCCCCGGTGTTTTGGGAACATAGAGCAGTGTGAGGTCCAACCTCTTTTTTTTTTTTTTTTTTTTTTGGTTAGAGTTGGGTTAGCGTTCCTTACGTTTAGGGGTCTTGCGCGCCTTGAGGAGCTTCCGAACCCTCTGCTTTGCGGTTAAGGGTCGTGGTCCTCGAGGTTCAGCCTTTGTTAGGCGCCGCGGGGGAGGGGGGTCTCGGGCTTGGGCCTCACGAAGAACTTGGCGGCATGCACCAGCCTTGGCCAGCTTTTCGCCATCGAAGGTCTTGGGGTTGGTGGGAAGTGCTGCAAGGGCCCGAAGAGGTGCCCCTGATGCCGGGGATGGTAACTGAGGTGCCGGGGAGGGCGGAGATGGGGACTGGGGTGCCGGGGACAGCGACTGAGTTGGCCTAGAGATGTCTGATGGCAAGCGCATGGGATGCCACAGAACCTCCTTTGGCCTCCATTCCCATGGGTGGGTGAATGGATCCACCTCGCAGTAGGGGCTACAGCTAAAGGGGTCGAAGCTAGTTGCAGACATGAGTACCTACACAGAGCAATAGGTGCACCATACAGGGGGGTATTGCACCAGTGATGTAATGAACAGGAACTTCGCTTTAAACCTTGGGGGAAGTGCAAAAATGGACTGGCAAACATGCCGTACTGTGCAGCGCCGGCGCTGGCGCTACCGATAACATTGACAGATAGCGGTAACGGGTGGTTCTGGCAGTAGTTACAGGCGGTTAGCGCTGGCGTTAGGCAACTGAACAGCCAGAATCGGCGAGGATGCAACCGTACTGCACACCGATGGATGCGCCTCAAAAATGCGCATACATCTGTGTAATAAAAAAAAAACATGCAGCCTTCTAGCATAGATTCTTTTCTGCGATGCGCACCCGCGCGCCGCCGCCAGGCCCGCGCCTGGACACGACGACGACGACGACCAGTCTGAAAATAATAGAAACTAGCCTTAAGCCCGCGCAAATGCGCGGGTAGCCTTCAGCCCGCGCAAATGCGCGGGTAGAAAATTTGGTGCTAGCATCCAATTTTTTCTGATAGATGTAGATTCCTTGCCCGCGCTACGCGCGGCAAAACTTGAGCCAAGCCTTGAGGTATTTGCAGAAAATGTAGACGGGCGTAGACGGCATATTTTATCCCACCATGCACCTGCAGCACACACATGTCCGGCAAAAAAAAAACACTTTCTAAGTGTATATTTTATATCGGCATACACTCGTACTGCTGCGGTTAGCACCTGTGAGGATACACTTTCTGGGCGTCTATTTTATTTTGGTATACACTCGGAGTACACACATGTTTGCTGCTCAAACGATACACTTTCTAAGGGCCTATTGTATTTCGGTATACACCTGCAGTACACACATGTCCGCTGCACCAAAATACTCAATGCAGTTCGGGTGTATACCGAAATAAAATAGACACTCAGAAAGTGTACTCTTGCAGCCCGCCCTCCGTCCGGGGGTCTCCCACCCGAGTAGGGTCCAAGTAAAGTAGGCTTAACCAAGGGCCTGAGGAGAAGTGCATACCCAAGCCCAGGAAGTGCCCCGCAAGAAGTGCACCAATTCCTGATTAGTCAACCCTGCAAGAAGTATGCCATACCTGCACCAGCCTTGGCCAGCTTTTCGCCATCGAAGGTCTTGGGGTTGGTGGGAAGTGCTGCAAGGGCCCGAAGAGGTGCCCCTGATGCCGGGGATGGTAACTGAGGTGCCGGGGAGGGCGGAGATGGGGACTGGGCTGCCGGGGACAGCGACTGAGTTGGCCTAGAGATGTCTGATGGCAAGCGCATGGGATGCCACAGAACCTCCTTTGGCCTCCATTCCCATGGGTGGGTGAATGGATCCACCTCGCAGTAGGGGCTACAGCTAAAGGGGTCGAAGCTAGTTGCAGACATGAGTACCTACACAGAGCAATGGGTGCACCATACAGGGGGGATTGCACCAGTGATGTAATGAACAGGAAGTTCGCTTTAAACCTTGGGGAAAGTGCAAAAATGGACTGGCAAACGTGCCGTACTGTGCAGCGCCGGCGCTGGCGCTGCCGATAACATTGACAGATAGCGGTAACGGGTGGTTCTGGCAGTAGTTACAGGCGGTTAGCGCTGGCGTTAGGCAACTGAACAGCCAGAATCGGCGAGGATGCAACCGTACTGCACACCGATCGATGCGCCTCAAAAATGCGCATACATCTGTGTAATTAAAAAAAAAATGCAGCCTTGTAGCATAAATTGTTTTCTGCAATGCGAACACGCGCGCCGCCGCCAGGCCTGCGCCTGGACACAACGACGACGACGACCAGTCTGAAAATAATAGAAACTAGTGCGAATGCCCGCGCTTGAAGCGCGGGCCATATCACCATATCACCATACCACCATATCTCACACCGCACCGCATTTCAGATACCCAATACAACACACCTCATGTCCCGTACCTCATATCCCGTGCCACCTGACTCATGTCTCAAACATCATATCCCGTACTCTATGAGTGAAATTTACCCCTCCTAAACTGTACTCTAACAGCACATTTGACACCGCAATTCGCATAATCCATATTTCCAAACACATCACCCATACCTCACACTGTGTACAACATACCGCATATCCCGTACCTCGTATCCCGTACCTCACTCAAACATCATATCCCGTACTCTATGAGTGAAATATACCCCTCCTAAACTGTACTCTGACACCACATTTGACACCGCGATTCGCATAATCCATATTTCCAAACACATCACCCATACCTCACACCGTGTACAACATACCGCATATCCCGTACCTGGTATCCCGTACCTCACTCAAACATCATATCGCGTACTCTATGAGTGAAATTTACCCCTCCTAAACTGTACTCTGACACCACATTTGACACCGCGATTCGCATAATCCATATCTCCAAACACATCACCCATACCTCACACTGTGTACAACATACCGCATATCCCGTACCTCGTATCCCGTACCTCATGACTCATGTCTCAAACCTCATATCCCGTACTCTATAAGCGAAAGAACTGTCGCCACTGCTGCCTGTTGACTAAAATCGCCAAAAGTCAACAGGCGGGATGATTCGTGCGGATACCCGGATAATCGATTGTACAGCACATACAGACTTTTAAAACACGTGATTCCATGATTTCAGATCGATTTCTCGTGCCAGAAATCGAAATCGCAAATCCGCCAGATGCCATTTGACGGGCACGCGCGCGCGCCAGCAGCAGCGAGCACAATTGGGAGGATTTTTTGGGGAAGACGAACGACGACGACGACGACGACGACGACGACGAACCATAGCACAATTAAATATAATAACTAGTGCGAATGCCCGCGCTTGAAGCGCGGGCCATATCACCGTATCACCATATCACCATATCTCACACCGCACCGCATTTCGCATACCCAATACAACACACCTCATGTGCCGTACCTCATATCCCGTGCCACCTGACTCATGTCTCAAACATCATATCGCGTACTCTATGAGGGAAATTTACCCCTCCTAAACTGTACTCTGACAGCACATTTGACACCGCGATTCGCATAATCCATATTTCCAAACACATCACCCATACCTCACACTGTGTACAACATACCACATATCCCGTACCTCGTATCCCGTACCTCACTCAAACATCATATCCCGTACTCTATGAGTGAAACTTACCCCTCCTAAACCGTACTCTGACACCACATTTGACACCGCGATTTGCACAATCCATATTTCCAAACACATCACCCATACCTCACACTGTGTACAACATACCGCATATCCCGTACCTCGTATCCCGTACCTCATGACTCATGTCTCAAACCTCATATCCCGTACTCTATAAGCGAAAGAACTGTCGCCACTGCTGCCTGTTGGCTAAAATCGCCAAAAGTCAACAGGCGGGATGATTCGTGCGGATACCCGGATAATCGATTGTACAGCACATACAGACTTTTAAAACACGTGATTCCATGATTTCAGATCGATTTCTCGTGCCAGAAATCGAAATCGCAAATCCGCCAGATGCCATTTGACGGGCACGCGCGCGCGCCAGCAGCAGCGAGCACAATTGGGAGGATTTTTTGGGGAAGACGAACGACGACGACGACGACGACGACGAACGACGACGAACCATAGCACAATTAAATATAATAACTAGTGCAAATGCCCGCGCTTGAAGCGCGGGCCATATCACCATATCACCATAGCACCATATCTCACACCGCACCGCATTTCGCAAACCCAATACAACACACCTCATGACCCGTACCTCATATCCCGTGCCACATGACTCATGTCTCAAACATCATATCCCGTACTCTATGAGTGAAATTTACCCCTCCTAAATTGTACTCTGACACCACATTTGACACCGCAATTCGCATAATCCATATTTCCAAACACATCACCCATACCTCACACTGTGTACAACATACCGCATATCCGGGTACCTCGTATCCCGTACCTCATGACTCATGTCTCAAGCCTCATATCCCGTACTCTATCAAACATCATATCCCGTACTCTATGAGTGAAATATACCCCTCCTAAACTGTACTCTGACACCACATTTGACACCGCGATTCGCATATTCCATATTTCCAAACACATCACCCATGCCTCACACTGTGTACAACATACCGCATATCCCGTACCTCGTATCCTGTACCTCATGACTCATGTCTCAAACCTCATATCCCGTACTCTATGAGCGAGAGAACTGTCGCCACTGCTGCCTGTTGGCTAAAATCGCCAAAAGTGAACAGGCGGGATTATTCGTGCAGATACCCGGATAATCGATTGTACAGTACATACAGATTTTTAAAACACGTGATTCCATGATTTCAGATCGATTTCTCGTGCCAGAAATCGAAATCGCAAATCCGCCAGATGCCATTTGACGGGCACGCGCGCGCGCCAGCAGCAGCGTGCACAATTGGGAGGATTTTTTGGGTATGACGACCGACGACGACGACGACGACGACGACGAACGAACGAACGAACCACAGCACAATTAAATATAATAACTAGTGTAAATGCCCGCGCTTGAAGCGCGGGCCGTACCGACAACAGGGCAGCTATACTCATGAATTTGGCCCCTTTGAGGAATCCGTACCTTTCGTTGAATGGAGTGTTGCAAATGGATTTTTACCACGTTGCAAAGTGCAACATCTATTAGGTGGACGCAAAACACTTCTAATGGGCATTATCCTTTTTGCGGTAAAGTATTCGCTGTTTGCATGTTTGTAGCATTGTAGCTAACGAATTTTGAAAAAAAAAAAGTAATGAGGAGGACAGTTTAAAGGCACCACGTAACGCCGCCTGCTTCAATTGTACTTGGAAGTTGTCGAGGCTTTGAAAATTGACGGGCTTATAGTAGCAAGCCATTGCTCTTTAGGAGAACCTGAAAAGAATTATGACCAACTTCCTTACCCGAAGGGAATGAAGGTGTTTACCAGACACAAGGTGGCAAATAATTGCGTTTGAAAATTGTTTTGCTATTCAATGGGACCAAACATATGTTCAGGCAAATAGACCCTTGACAATATTCACTTTGGAGGCAAGTTCACCCACACACCAACAAGAATGCCAACAGACAATAGCTACATGAAAGTTGAATCTCGCATCATACAAGGTTCAAAGCGTTTGCCTACTTGCTGGCGTCGCCCCAAGCACATGTTCCTACACTAACACGGCTTGTACGGCATAATGTACATTGTCAGCGGCTGCGCCGTTAGGGATAGAGGTTGACTTAGCACCAAAGTTGTAGTTAGGGTTAGGGCAAGGCTCAAGGTGAGGATTGGTTTCAAATATATGTAGAAAACGGTTGGTTTCAGATGTAAATGGAATGTGAACAAGACACACGCCGGTGTCGAGTGGAGCCACACGTCATCCAGCAAGGCAACGGACGACGGCCGAAATCAAGAAAAAATTTCAGACCATACAATGTTCGGAGTGTTTGCTTCCTTAGTTACATCCCCCCAAGCACGTTCCCCTAAAATGACGCGAACGCCACGGCGTGAGGTAACCCGGGAAAAGCCAACATATAGCTGTCCATGGGCAAAAACAGGATTCTCCAAGAGCAACCCCAACCTTTCAAACGACTGCCCTTGGGAACGATTAATCGTCAAGGCGAAAGCCAACTTTATTGGAAATTGTCGCCTAATAAATCTGATCGACAACATTTCAGAATCACCACACGTCAAATTGATGCGTGGAATGAGCACAACGTTGCCTTTTCGGGGACCTGAGACAATTTCTGCTTGGATGTTGAAATCCAGGCACTTTGTTACCAACAAGCGTGTTCCATTCATCAAGCCCTCCGTACGGTTGAGATTGCGCAGTAGAATGATAGGGGCCCCCACCTTAAGCTTGAGCTCGTGACGTGCCATGCCCGGAGGCTCAAGCTTGTTCAAGAGTTCCGGAGGATAGGTAGCTGCATCTTCTTGGCAATCGGCACCAAAATAGTCCGCACTAACATAAAGAAACTCCTCTCCAGGCAAGCTCTGCAGCGCCGCTTCGTTGATAGCATTGGTTTCTTGATTTCGGGGTGCCAGGATACAACCAGACATAAATTCCTCCTTGCTCATGGTTGGAAAGACGTGGTTTACCAGTGGCCAGGGGTCATCGCTTGGGATCAACATGTCTTCTGGTATGGGCAACGGATTGTCGATGGTGTCTTCCCCAACGGATAGCAACCAGCGTGCAAAGTCACGGGTCTCGTCATTGTCAACTTGAGAAGTGCCTCGCACCCGAATATTGGTCGTCAATTCGAGTGTTTTGAAATAGGGCCAGAGGTAGGATTTCTTGAGGGTAGCTGCTATCACGGCCGCTCGAGAGCCACGAGGTACAACAGGCAAAATTTGCCTCCAATCCCCCGTCATGACGACGGTCTTGCCCCCGAAGGGAACAAGTCGCACTGCTTCATCATTGGCACCCATGATATCTTTGAGCAATTCATCCAATACACGGAAGCAATCGTTGTCTGCCATGGGAGCCTCATCCCACACAATGAGTTGGCACTCATGAAGTTCCGCGGCACGTTTGCTCTCCACAGGAATGGATGATGTTCCGCCCTTTTGCGGCGAAATACCAAAAGCTGAGTGCGCAGTTGAACCATCATCCAAAAGAAGAGAAGCGATGCCACTTGAGGCAACCGCAATCGCCCGTCGTCCCTGACTACGTACATAGGCCAACATCAAATTGTTCACGTAAGTCTTTCCGCAACCACCGCAACTCAAAATAAAGAAGCACTTTGCGTCGTTGTTGTCCAAATGTGTACTCGCAGTGACCTGGTCGTAGATGTTGCGTTGCTGCTCTGTCAAGGTTGGCACACCATCCTCAACGACACGTCGCAAGTGTGCAACATCATACCCTTCGTCCTGACCGCCAGGCTTATCGGACATTGCACTGGGCACCGGAAACGGCATAGAAGGAAACGAGCGAAGAGAAAGTCCTTGCTTTTGTAGCATGCTCTCGACCCGCAATAGGGCTTCATTCACAATCTCGGCATGCGTTGGCTCGTTTTTTGTGCCAGGATGTGTACGTTGCCAATTCCAACGAATGTCGCTGATGAACTCTTCCTCGTACTTTAACCACAGCTTGTAGGAATCTTTTGGGGAGTTGTACTCCAAGATGGTGCAAAAAAGAAGTCGTAGTCGGCCGGATTTGTAGTACATTTTTGCCTCGTTCAGGCATTGTTCCCACTCGGTGTCATCTTCTAGAAGGCCGCGACATACGCATGCTTCTTGAAAAGTGGCACATAGGTTGCCGTTAACGGTACGCAAATCTTGGAAAGAGGTTGCACCAGCAACATGGTGTAACAATAGTCGGAGAAAGTATACTTCGCCCGCATTCGGGAGCACAAAGTACATGCGACCAATTACCGTGTTCAGTCCTCTCTTCCGAATTTTCCATTCTTTGGTCTTTGCATCATACGTGAACCGCTCGGCATAGTCGGTGTACAGCAAGTGCTTACCGAAAGCATGATCCGGTTTGGCGTTGGACTTCAACCAAGCGGTCAGTGGCGTGTCGGGGGGTCCATCTCCAACGATGTCAGTAAGATGTTGTTGGTCGTGCCATCGAACGTGCTGCTGGTTTTCTAAGTGAACTGGTAGCCGCAATACCGCGGGAAATTGCTCATGTAAGTCAAATGCCAATAGTCTCCACACTCCTTCAGATGTGCAAATGTACCGGCCCTCCACGAACTCCACAACTTCATTGACTTGATCGTCTCGTAGGGTGGCGTCGCCCCGGTCAAACCCCTTGTAAATATACTCGTGCAAGTATTTGATAGCCGCAAGTGAGGCACAGTACTCCACGTTGATGTGGCAAGCATATTTTCTGGCCAACGCACGCACATGTGGAACCACCCAACGATTATCAAGGTCATGCCCCCTGCATGTTATAGTGCGGCCGTTGTTGCGACGGCGATAAAGAGGATATCCATTCTCGCTGTTCGTGGTCACATCTTGAAATTCCTTCGGGTACCGATTCTTACAATGTCCATCCTTCATGCATGCACAGTTCGGGTCGAGGGAACCACATGGACCGTGCATGTAGCATTTTGCAATAATCTCGTACAGCTCCGGGTCCTCATCCTCGTCTGGAATCTCAGCACAGATGACGGAATCATAATCGTCAGGTGTGAGCAATTTGTAGCCGGCGGCAAAGATAACCAGGATATGTGCATGTGGTAGCCCACGTTTTTGAAATTCGATGACATACATGTGGCCGATTGTGCGACCAAGACAGCCATCCTTCAGAAGGTCTTCTAACAAAGACTGCAGCTTCAGCTTGAAAACGCGGGTAATCAAATCGGGACGATCATTTGGTTTTTGTCCTGGCAGTAGAGCGGCCTCCACCTCCGGCCAATTGGGATTGGCTGTCATGGTAATGAACAGGTCTGCCTTGCCCCGTTTGCTACAAATAGCAATCCCATCCTGAAAAGCGGCATGAAGAGCGCGCGGACTCCCGCCAAAAGAGCTTGGCAAAATTACCCGCTTTCCAACGGATGAAGCGTCGCGATCACCTTTTTTGCTGGCATCTTCAACACCCGAATACAAATGTGTGCGCAATTTGGACTGGTTCTGGGAGACATATTGCAAGCGTTGAGATTCCACTTTGCAGTACTGGTCCACGATGTATTCTTCGTACAATTTTTGACATCTTTGCAAATAATTTCCAGTGTACGATTCCGGACGTTGCATGAGGTAGAAGGCGGCAAAGTCTCGGGCTGTAACCGTCTGACGGCTTTTGGCCTTTGGGGCATTGCCTTGCTCTAGATTTTCGCATGCGCCGCGCTGACGCCGATAAGTGACATTCAGGGGAATGTCAGTTGTCCAGCCTTGCTCACCGCGCGGAAAAAGGAGTACAAAGTGTAAAGGATCGTAGGCAGAGTTCAGGTCGGTGATACGCTTGACCCCACCCCCATGCATGCGGACCGCAATGCTACGAGGAGCGGCAACATGACTGCCATCCGGAATGAATGCTGCAATGTCGCTGACACGGGGAACATTGTAGATGCGTGGGTCAACGTTGGCATTGCACCGCAGCAAGATGGTCACGTTGGGGACCTCAAGTTTAGCCGCGTGTTGAAAAACCTGTACATAGGCGTTGTGTGTGTTCAGCATAGCTCCCAGTTGGCGGAGTAGATCCTCTCTCAATTCCGATGACAGTGGAAGTCCTTGCCATGCCTTCAGTTGATCTTCGGTTTCCAAAATGTACACCTGTGCAAACCGGGGTGGTTGATTTTCTCCCGGCGTCAGGGGACCCATGCGGTGATACACATTTCCAGACACCCGAAACTGGTGAGGGCCACCCGCCATTGGCCCTTTCGTGAACCGCATGTCGATATTTGCTTCAAGAGAGGCCATGGTGAAGGCTGAGTTGTACTTCCGAATGTTTTGCCGAAAATGGCGTCCCTGTCCAGTTTGCTCGGTCAATAGGGTTTTGAGCGGTTCCGGTGGATCAAGCAGAATGGGAAGTTTCACTTGTCCGCCACGGCAACAAATGGTAGGTCGCTCGGCACTCCAACGTAAAGCGTGACAATGTTCACACTCCACTTCCATGTTGTCAAGGATGTGGCGCTTGATGTGGGTAATATCCTCATCGGCCTTTGATCTAAACAAGCATTCGTGGCGCAACCTTTGCATTTCCAATGCATGAGCCCTCCGCGCTCGCCTTTGCTCATTGATGTTTTCCTTGTCTGCCTCTTGATATCGCTGCCGTCTTTCCTCATTGATGTTGTCCTTGTCCGCCTCTTGATATCGCTCCCGTCTTTGGTCATTGATGTTGTCCTTGTCTGCCTCTTGATATCGCTCCCGTCTTTGCTCATTGATGCTGTCCTTGTCTGCCTCTTGATATCGCTCCCGTCTTTGCTCATTGATAATGTCCTTGTCCGCCTCTTGATATCGCTCCCGTCTTTGCTCATTGATGCTGTCCTTGTCCGCCTCTTGATATCGCTCCCGTCTTTGCTCATTGATGGTGTCCTTGTCCGCCTCTTGATATCGCTGCCGTCTTTGCTCATTGATGTTGTCCTTGTTTGCCTCTTGATATCGCTCCCGTCTTCGCGCATTGATGCTGTCCTTCTTTTGCGCGTACAGCTGTTTATATCGTTCTCGTCTTTGCTTATTGACTTCGTCCTTGACCTCTTGATATCGTTCGCGTCTTTGCTTATGGATTTCTTCCTTGCTTTGCGTGCATCGTGCTCGTTTTTCGGCGTGACAGTCATTGCTTTCCACTGCATTTGGGTCCAAATGTGGTTCTCGTTGTCGCTTTTTTCTGGCCTCTACGCCATGCGTGTCCGCAAGAATGGGTTGTGCGATCACATTTGGAGATTCGAGTGCACGTGATGCACTGCTAGCCGGCTGGCCAAAGGTGGGGACCATATGTGGGTTCAACCCTAATTGGCCTGAGCAAAGGGGCGGAGTCCTCGCAAAGCTTTGGTAGGAAGATGGATCAATCCAAGGATGGTTGGGAACGTTTCGTGGGGGCATTGCAAGATATGGAGGGAAGTATGGCTGAGCTTGGGATAGTAAAGCTGTTGGTGTGTAATTGACCGCCATGCGATTGACACCCGGAGACGCAACGGCACTGGAACCTAGAGGCATGGTGAGGGACAATGACCCGGGCGTTGGGATTCGCCCCTCAAATTGTACATTTGGAGTGGATGGGGTACAGCTTGTTGCCACAAGCGGTGACGGCAATGGGCCAGGTTGAACGTTTGAAGTTTGTACAGATAGAGGAATGGATGATATTGACGGCGAGGAAGCTTCATGCACGGCCGTAAGTGCCCCCGATTGCATCATTGCTGACATAAGATCCCTCCAAGCATAGTGGTCTTCTGCTTGCCAAAAGAAAAGACGACCCGTAATCCGCTTTTGAGTTGCATCCATCCAACGGTTGAAGATAGGATAATACTGCATATTCTGTTGCACGAAAGCATGCACTCTTTCCGCGTCATGGTTGGATAATGCAGGCAACATGGCGCAACAAATCAACCTTGAAAAAGAAGAAATCGAAACAATAATGGCAAGAACCAGACTGTTCAGTGTGGCCTTGTATGCATAGTACATTGGATGTGCACTAGAGTTTTTTTGCTCGGAATGATGTTTAGTGATTGGTTGTATTTGGGGCGTACATAGCCTTGTATGCATAGCACATTGGAGTGTGGTGAGGCCGATGGGCACGGTGGCCTACAGAGGGAAAGGCCAAGGGAAGGGAAAGGGGAGGGGAGAGGGAAGGTTAGGGCAAGGAGGAAGAGGAAGGTCAAAGGGTGGTGAGAAGCTGATGGGCACCACCGCCTATGGAGAGAAAGGGTCCAAGGGAAGTCTTGAATGCATTCGTCAGAGACAGGATCATTCCACAAACACATGTGGGGCCCGACCATCCATCCTGTCCCCAAAGAAATCCCAAGCAAAGCTGCAATGGCACACAGCATTCCACCAAACGCAAAGAGGGGAATGGAGAATCCAGGCCTGGTGCCTTGGGGTAGCATGCCGTCCACCAGGTGATGTGGTTACATCGCACAGAGGGTGAGACGATCGGCACAGCATCCAATGATTCCACCGAGAATAAGCGCACTGGCAATCAGGCACAGTAATGGAGATGGTTGCAGATGTGGTGTAATGTTCCTTATTTCGACATCCTGCGTGGTGCTGACCTTTGCGTGTGGAGGCGGCCCGGGGTCACGGACGGGGTCACGGACATTTTGCAAACAAAAAGACAAGGCTTTTGTATTGTTTTTTTGTCTATTTTGAAAATTGGGCCAACTGGACCCACAACTGGTGAATGGATTGCAAACTGGTCATTTTACCTTACAAACTGGCAATTGGAAGTTGCGCGTCATGCCCGACTTACAGGAGGTTTCCATCTCGTGTTCACCCCTACCACCAAAAGGCGGAGGTAACTTCCACGTGATTTCCCAACCCTCCTAGCGGTTCGGCTCTTACCCACGAAGGGCAGCCCCGATCAAAGGGCACATGACAACCCACCTTGGCGGAAGGATCACCGATTTCCAGGCTGGGCTGCCCATGGAAATCGGAGTTGGGCCGAAGCCACACTCGACCATCCAAGGCCGCAGTACGTAGTACGCAGTACGTAGCCACGTAATCGCTCTGTTGTATTCCGAATGTCCTACACCAACCTCCATTTTGCATTCCTCAACCTACCCCCAGCCAAGTGTCGTTTTCAAGAGACCGCATGCCAGTGGCTATAATGGTTCGTGATGTGGAACGTTGGTGATCTATAACCCTTTGACCTTGTGCTGCTTCACCAAAAAAAAAAAGCAATGGTCACTGTTAAAACGACTAATGAAGATGATTTTTCAAATTTGCTCTCTTTGGGGTCCAACATCGCATGTGCTTGGGACAGCCTTTTTTTTTCATGGTGCTGCTGTTTTCCACGCAACAGACCATCTTGCATATTGCAAAACCATTGTCTGCATACACAGACTGACCACCGACAGCAACAACAGAAAATCAAATCCGACATCAATTCAGTGAGCATGAATGTCCCTACTGAACCTTCAAAACATAAGAATACATCACGAAATTGCATTCGTTTAACCAAAATGATGGAATGGCAGATTCACTGACAAAGAGAAACATTTCAATGAAAACCATGGTGGCCAGGATTGTGCAGCCACACACCCTTCTGCTGCAGCATGAATGCGTTGAACAGGGCCCATATCTCAAACCACCAACTTGCACTTGAATTGAAATTGGACCAAAGGACCGGACATCCAGACCCACTTTTGCTGCAACATGAATGTGTTTAACAGAGCCCATATCTCAAACCACCAACTGCGACTTCAATTGAGATTGGACCAAGGGCCCGGACATCTAGTGCAAGAGCTCTCAATTTGGCAGCAGTGCAGTATCACTGGAAAGAGCGTATCTCACCTCACAAATGCAATCTCAGGCAATGGAGTAACGACATAAGCGAGCCCTCCCTCCCTTTGAGTAGTGGTGTGAATCTTAATCTATTTCGATGCCTTCACTGAGGTGGTGTTGTAAATAAGTAGTCAGTTTCAGTATTTTGCGCCAGTCCAATGGGTTTGCATGTCATAGTTTGTGTGTGGCTTGCTGTTTTTGCATGCTATTTTTTCTGGTTTTGTTTGATTGCAAGTGTGAGGGGAACATAGAATTTCAGCGCGTCACTCCCTGCTCTGCACCTATCAAGGTAAATAGCCCTGAGTAGCCGGGGCTGGAGGAGCGCTGGCCATTCCATCCACTGTCCATCCCACAGAGTGGGGAATCTACCCATACAGGCCGTCAGGACAGCTTCAGGGTGGCGGGCAAAGCCGGGCAACTCCAGACACCCAGGTCAACCCCAGGTCTGACCTACCCTTCAGGGTGCTGCAGCCCATGATGTACATGAAATCCATGTTGCACTTGTGCATCGCTCAAACATCCATCAACTGCGGGCACTCCACACCCTGGATTGCAAAAGCCCACATAACACAGGATCTAAACTACAGAGCAGCAGGCAATTTGCATTGGGCAGATTTTAATGAAAACGTACAAAGCACACATTCACATTTGAATCCCACAACGAATGTCCTGGCCATTGATAAATCAGATCCAATTTCATAGTTCATGTGCCATGATGGCCACGACTGCAAGAACCAAATACACACCCTGGATTGCAAAAGCCCACATAACACAGGATCTAAACTACAGAGCAGCAGGCAATTTGCATTGGGCAGATTTTAATGAAAACGTACAAAGCACACATTCACATTTGAATCCCACAACGACTGTCCTGGCCATTGATAAATCAGATCCAATTTCATAGTTCATGTGCCATGATGGCCACGACTGCAAGAACCAAATAGACTTCCTTTTACGCCTCAGCCTCCCCATTTTCAGCCGCAGCGTCCGTCATCTCCGTGTCGGGTTCTGCGGCTGGAGCCTCCTCAGCAGCAGCCTCTTCAGCAACAGCCTCTTCCTCGGTGGCAGGGGCAGCCTCTTCCTCAGCAGCAGCCTCTTCTGCTAGCCTGTCCTCTTTGGTTTCCTCGCCGTCCTCTGCCATGGGTTCATCGTCCTTCTTCATCTCAGCAAGGGGCTCAGGTTTAGGTTCAGGAGGCAAATCAATATGCTTTTCTTCAATCACTGTGTAACTGGCCAACCTATGAAAAGCAGGGAAATGACAGCCCTTCACAAACACTGTGCGTGGATGCACCGTCGAATCCTGGAGGCTGGCTGCCTGCTTGGCTTTGTCAAGACCACCAATCACCGCCCCATAGCCACAAAACTGTTTTTGCATGGTGTCGGCATACATGCACAGGGAATGAGTTACCCAACCAGCGAAGCACCTCTGTTTGAGAGCAAACGGCAGACAGAAGTCTGCAAATCATGATGACCCAAAACCCCCAACTGATATAAGCAGGGGGGGGGGGGGTCTGAGCCTGATGCTCACCCATGCAGAGCCCTTCCCCCTCCCCATTGCGAATAGCCGTGAAACCCAAAACCTGGCACCCACAGGTGCTGAATCCAGCTCGTTCCCACCCCCTTGACTCCAGTGCCACCCACCATAAGCAAAAGTCTGAACCAATTACGTATACGATTTGCCAGAGCGATGCAGGTGGTCAAGGAGAAAAGAATTCAACTTCAGCAATCATGTGCTGCTGAGATGATACAGAACACAATCTGGGCTGAATGGGGAGGAAATAACAAGCAGTGCCAAGACATGGAGGGAACTGGCGAGTGCCAAAATTACAGGGCCAAAGACACCAGCATACCCCATCCAATTGATCTATGAGGGTGTGCTGTGCAGCTCAAATGAGAACGCGCAGAGGACAAGCAACCTTACTCCGAAACCACATGGTCGCCGTGCGGCAAGGATTGCCAAAGAGCGATCGTGTGTTCCTTGCTTTGCCGCAAGCGGGTGCGTACGGCGCCGCCAGCTCCGGCGTAACATCGATCTCGAGCATCGCAACAAACCTTCTTCTCACCTGCAGAGTTGTTCTTGGGTGGCGGATTGACCACATGGACGAAGGGGTTGCCCCTGTCGATTGCATCTCGGTGGATTTTTGCAACTGTAGTGGCGCGTAACATGCCGAGAATTGTTGCTGCAGATTTTGGTAATAAACCTACAAAACACATAGAAGCTCCAAGATCACCGATTGCGCGTCGAAGGTCAAGTCATGTTAAACACTCCCTTAGCCCTATTTGTTTGATCTCACAAAACACAAAGCTGACAAGGGAGGTCGCGTATCGCCCCGCAAAAATATCTTCGAATAATGGATGTGTTCTTGCCATTGCTACCGTATGCGAGCTTCCAATCAACGAAGCATCGAGATGGTTCCTCGGGTTTCCCCGGAACCTACCTCCTTCGCCGTAAACATACATGGTCGCCCATACACAGAAAGCCAAGGGGGTAGAACGCAACGAAAACGAGTGTCCCCACTCTTCGCCAACTCGTGTTTTGTAGGATTTGTTAGGCCCTATTTGTTTGATCTCACAAAACACAAAGCTGACAAGGGAGGTCGCGTATCGCCCCGCAAAAATATCTTCGAATAATGGATGTGTTCTTGCCATTGCTACCGTATGCGAGCTTCCAATCAACGAAGCATCGAGATGGTTCCTCGGGTTTCCCCGGAACCTACCTCCTTCGCCGTAAACATACATGGTCGCCCATACACAGAAAGCCAAGGGGGTAGAACGCAACGAAAACGAGTGTCCCCACTCTTCGCCAACTCGTGTTTTGTAGGATTTGTTAGGCCCTATTTGTTTGATCTCACAAAACACAAAGCTGACAAGGGAGGTCGCGTATCGCCCCGCAAAAATATCTTCGAATAATGGATGTGTTCTTGCCATTGCTACCGTATGCGAGCTTCCAATCAACGAAGCATCGAGATGGTTCCTCGGGTTTCCCCGGAACCTACCTCCTTCGCCGTAAACATACATGGTCGCCCATACACAGAAAGCCAAGGGGGTAGAACGCAACGAAAACGAGTGTCCCCACTCTTCGCCAACTCGTGTTTTGTAGGATTTGTTAGGGCTTCTCAAACTTAGAAGAACCGCGAAAACGGACCGAAGCAATTGACCCGCATTTCGGTGCTCACGTATTCAAGTTGAGTAGGTGAGTGAATCAGGAAGCAATCGCTTACCTTAGCCTACCAGAAAATTTCTTTCCGTCGTGCAAAACTCAACATCAGGGCGGTGCAGGGTAATTCTACCCTCCCATTGCCTTGAGTGCAAGGTGTGCCACACCTCAAAAGCATAGATTTTAAATCATGATTTTAGGATAACCGCGAGTCAAGAATCCATTGGCACGTAGAGAGGCACGCAATGTCGCGGAACGGGTCAATCGGCTATGGGCGGTGTTGGTTCCTTTACGATCCATGGCGGCCGTGGGCGGGAATTCTACCACCAATGAAATATGTACACAATGCAAAGCAAAACGAGCAATATCCCTCAAAAGACTCGGGGGAATGGGACATTCAAGTAGATTGTGGCACGAAACGAAAACCACCTGCAATTCCGATTGCAATACGGCCGCCGTCGTGACCACAGCGGATGCTTCTTGCTTTGTTTCTCTCAACATAGTACTAACACCATCACAAACCTCCGCCAAGTCGTGTACATCCTTCTCCACTGCCTCAAGCAACTACGAGTGCGCAATGAAAGAAAGATGGATCATGTGATGGTGCGGTGCGTCTGGTGCGGTGCGTCAAGTGCCAAGTTGCGCCGGTGTGCAACAATAACGAAACAATGCTCACCAATAGGCTCAACAACATTGGGTCCATAAGCAATGATGACATGGGGCTTGCAACTCTCTGCCATTTTGAACAGTGGATTCATTTGAACTGCGGGTCGTGTAGGTTGAAGCACATAGTGAGACTACACAAGATACATCTCACCACAAAAATGTCAAAGGACTCATGATTGATCGCGTTGGCACCACCGTATTAAGTTTTTCCGACGACATGCCTTAGTAATGCACAAATTGGCCGCGTGACTTGACGCCACGATCTACTTAGCACTGAGTGCAGACGACTCGAGAAGGAGTCGTCACCAATTTGAAAGATTCCTCGTGCCCTTGGTTGTTGCAACAAACACGGCATTGGCTCTAAAACGCAACATCGGCCGAAAGCCGGTTGTGCTCAATGACGGTCGACATTGGAGGTACAATTCGTGGTGCGAAGCAAAAGCGACACAAAATACCACACACACTGACCTCGTTCACTTTGTCGAACTCCGCAAGGAAGTTCTCGTGGAGGACCAAGGATCTTTGTTCAAGAAGTCCCCTCAAATTCTTCCGGTCCTAGTGTGAAAAGGTGAAGAGGAAGTCACAAACTTGGGCCGACACACGTTGTAAAAACCAATCGTCCTAGCTTGTTTCGTGCATCCGTGCATGCCGAACATCGTCACTTCGATGGCAAAACAAGCAAATGGCCCATGTAATCATGTAGCTCGGCATGTGCGGCATGTGGGATACCTTCACAGTGTTTTCAGTAAAGAACGAACTCAAATACTCCAAGGAGTCACGGAAATTATCGTCAACACAAGCAAATGGCCCATGTAATCATGTAGCTCGGCATGTGCGGCATGTGGGAACGAGAACTGCGTTATGCTCATGATCGCTTTCGACGTCAAAACGACGGCAAGTCGCCAGCTCAAGCTGCGAACAACACAACTCGAAACAACACCTGATCATCTGTCATGCACAGTAGTCTTCGAGTTTTTCAACACGTCCGACGTTTCTTTCAGCGCGGCCAATAGTTCGTCGTTGGTTTTGAGGCACCTCTGTTCTCTTCTTCATCTCCTCTCCATCCATGTCCTTTTCTTCCTCCTCCAACTGCTTCTTTTCCTCTTCCTTGGCCTTTTGCTCCTCTTCAACCTTTTTGGCATTCAAGAAGCTCAACATTTTCGATTACGATCACTGTTGCAAAGGAGGTAGAAAGAATGGTTTTCAACATGTGTTACATGTTTGTTTTTTCTAACCATGTTCATTCTAACCAAATCAAAATCTAAATCTAAAAATCTTCACTGAGTGACGTGTTGCCCGCTATAGCATGCATCATCAGTCATTGTCAACATTGGACTGTATCACTACCCATCAAGTGCATCAGAACGCTTGACCGGGCGGTTTGCGGACCGGCCGGATCCGTTACCGCCTGCAGCAAAACCCTAAATGCTGCGCACAGTATCAGTATTCGAAAAACAAAAGTACATTTGCAAATCTAACATTCCCAGACATCGCATTTGCAAATCTAAAAACGCATTTGCAAATCCAAAAGTTCCACAGGCAGCACGCGCGCGCGCCAGCAGCAGCGAGCACAATTGGGAGGATTTTTTGGGTATGACGAACGACGACGACAACGACGACGACGACCATAGCACAATTAAATATATTAACTAGTGCAAATGCCCGCGCTTGAAGCGCGGGCCATATCACCATATCACCATAGCACCATATCTCACACCGCACCGCATTTCGCAAACCCAATACAACACACCTCATGACCCGTACCTCATATCCCGTGCCACATGACTCATGTCTCAAACATCATATCCCGTACTCTATGAGTGAAATTTACCCCTCCTAAATTGTACTCTGACACCACATTTGACACCGCAATTCGCATAATCCATATTTCCAAACACATCACCCATACCTCACACTGTGTACAACATACCGCATATCCGGGTACCTCGTATCCCGTACCTCATGACTCATGTCTCAAGCCTCATATCCCGTACTCTATCAAACATCATATCCCGTACTCTATGAGTGAAATATACCCCTCCTAAACTGTACTCTGACACCACATTTGACACCGCGATTCGCATATTCCATATTTCCAAACACATCACCCATGCCTCACACTGTGTACAACATACCGCATATCCCGTACCTCGTATCCTGTACCTCATGACTCATGTCTCAAACCTCATATCCCGTACTCTATGAGCGAGAGAACTGTCGCCACTGCTGCCTGTTGGCTAAAATCGCCAAAAGTGAACAGGCGGGATTATTCGTGCAGATACCCGGATAATCGATTGTACAGTACATACAGATTTTTAAAACACGTGATTCCATGATTTCAGATCGATTTCTCGTGCCAGAAATCGAAATCGCAAATCCGCCAGATGCCATTTGACGGGCACGCGCGCGCGCCAGCAGCAGCGTGCACAATTGGGAGGATTTTTTGGGTATGACGACCGACGACGACGACGACGACGACGACGAACGAACGAACGAACCACAGCACAATTAAATATAATAACTAGTGTAAATGCCCGCGCTTGAAGCGCGGGCCGTACCGACAACAGGGCAGCTATACTCATGAATTTGGCCCCTTTGAGGAATCCGTACCTTTCGTTGAATGGAGTGTTGCAAATGGATTTTTACCACGTTGCAAAGTGCAACATCTATTAGGTGGACGCAAAACACTTCTAATGGGCATTATCCTTTTTGCGGTAAAGTATTCGCTGTTTGCATGTTTGTAGCATTGTAGCTAACGAATTTTGAAAAAAAAAAAGTAATGAGGAGGACAGTTTAAAGGCACCACGTAACGCCGCCTGCTTCAATTGTACTTGGAAGTTGTCGAGGCTTTGAAAATTGACGGGCTTATAGTAGCAAGCCATTGCTCTTTAGGAGAACCTGAAAAGAATTATGACCAACTTCCTTACCCGAAGGGAATGAAGGTGTTTACCAGACACAAGGTGGCAAATAATTGCGTTTGAAAATTGTTTTGCTATTCAATGGGACCAAACATATGTTCAGGCAAATAGACCCTTGACAATATTCACTTTGGAGGCAAGTTCACCCACACACCAACAAGAATGCCAACAGACAATAGCTACATGAAAGTTGAATCTCGCATCATACAAGGTTCAAAGCGTTTGCCTACTTGCTGGCGTCGCCCCAAGCACATGTTCCTACACTAACACGGCTTGTACGGCATAATGTACATTGTCAGCGGCTGCGCCGTTAGGGATAGAGGTTGACTTAGCACCAAAGTTGTAGTTAGGGTTAGGGCAAGGCTCAAGGTGAGGATTGGTTTCAAATATATGTAGAAAACGGTTGGTTTCAGATGTAAATGGAATGTGAACAAGACACACGCCGGTGTCGAGTGGAGCCACACGTCATCCAGCAAGGCAACGGACGACGGCCGAAATCAAGAAAAAATTTCAGACCATACAATGTTCGGAGTGTTTGCTTCCTTAGTTACATCCCCCCAAGCACGTTCCCCTAAAATGACGCGAACGCCACGGCGTGAGGTAACCCGGGAAAAGCCAACATATAGCTGTCCATGGGCAAAAACAGGATTCTCCAAGAGCAACCCCAACCTTTCAAACGACTGCCCTTGGGAACGATTAATCGTCAAGGCGAAAGCCAACTTTATTGGAAATTGTCGCCTAATAAATCTGATCGACAACATTTCAGAATCACCACACGTCAAATTGATGCGTGGAATGAGCACAACGTTGCCTTTTCGGGGACCTGAGACAATTTCTGCTTGGATGTTGAAATCCAGGCACTTTGTTACCAACAAGCGTGTTCCATTCATCAAGCCCTCCGTACGGTTGAGATTGCGCAGTAGAATGATAGGGGCCCCCACCTTAAGCTTGAGCTCGTGACGTGCCATGCCCGGAGGCTCAAGCTTGTTCAAGAGTTCCGGAGGATAGGTAGCTGCATCTTCTTGGCAATCGGCACCAAAATAGTCCGCACTAACATAAAGAAACTCCTCTCCAGGCAAGCTCTGCAGCGCCGCTTCGTTGATAGCATTGGTTTCTTGATTTCGGGGTGCCAGGATACAACCAGACATAAATTCCTCCTTGCTCATGGTTGGAAAGACGTGGTTTACCAGTGGCCAGGGGTCATCGCTTGGGATCAACATGTCTTCTGGTATGGGCAACGGATTGTCGATGGTGTCTTCCCCAACGGATAGCAACCAGCGTGCAAAGTCACGGGTCTCGTCATTGTCAACTTGAGAAGTGCCTCGCACCCGAATATTGGTCGTCAATTCGAGTGTTTTGAAATAGGGCCAGAGGTAGGATTTCTTGAGGGTAGCTGCTATCACGGCCGCTCGAGAGCCACGAGGTACAACAGGCAAAATTTGCCTCCAATCCCCCGTCATGACGACGGTCTTGCCCCCGAAGGGAACAAGTCGCACTGCTTCATCATTGGCACCCATGATATCTTTGAGCAATTCATCCAATACACGGAAGCAATCGTTGTCTGCCATGGGAGCCTCATCCCACACAATGAGTTGGCACTCATGAAGTTCCGCGGCACGTTTGCTCTCCACAGGAATGGATGATGTTCCGCCCTTTTGCGGCGAAATACCAAAAGCTGAGTGCGCAGTTGAACCATCATCCAAAAGAAGAGAAGCGATGCCACTTGAGGCAACCGCAATCGCCCGTCGTCCCTGACTACGTACATAGGCCAACATCAAATTGTTCACGTAAGTCTTTCCGCAACCACCGCAACTCAAAATAAAGAAGCACTTTGCGTCGTTGTTGTCCAAATGTGTACTCGCAGTGACCTGGTCGTAGATGTTGCGTTGCTGCTCTGTCAAGGTTGGCACACCATCCTCAACGACACGTCGCAAGTGTGCAACATCATACCCTTCGTCCTGACCGCCAGGCTTATCGGACATTGCACTGGGCACCGGAAACGGCATAGAAGGAAACGAGCGAAGAGAAAGTCCTTGCTTTTGTAGCATGCTCTCGACCCGCAATAGGGCTTCATTCACAATCTCGGCATGCGTTGGCTCGTTTTTTGTGCCAGGATGTGTACGTTGCCAATTCCAACGAATGTCGCTGATGAACTCTTCCTCGTACTTTAACCACAGCTTGTAGGAATCTTTTGGGGAGTTGTACTCCAAGATGGTGCAAAAAAGAAGTCGTAGTCGGCCGGATTTGTAGTACATTTTTGCCTCGTTCAGGCATTGTTCCCACTCGGTGTCATCTTCTAGAAGGCCGCGACATACGCATGCTTCTTGAAAAGTGGCACATAGGTTGCCGTTAACGGTACGCAAATCTTGGAAAGAGGTTGCACCAGCAACATGGTGTAACAATAGTCGGAGAAAGTATACTTCGCCCGCATTCGGGAGCACAAAGTACATGCGACCAATTACCGTGTTCAGTCCTCTCTTCCGAATTTTCCATTCTTTGGTCTTTGCATCATACGTGAACCGCTCGGCATAGTCGGTGTACAGCAAGTGCTTACCGAAAGCATGATCCGGTTTGGCGTTGGACTTCAACCAAGCGGTCAGTGGCGTGTCGGGGGGTCCATCTCCAACGATGTCAGTAAGATGTTGTTGGTCGTGCCATCGAACGTGCTGCTGGTTTTCTAAGTGAACTGGTAGCCGCAATACCGCGGGAAATTGCTCATGTAAGTCAAATGCCAATAGTCTCCACACTCCTTCAGATGTGCAAATGTACCGGCCCTCCACGAACTCCACAACTTCATTGACTTGATCGTCTCGTAGGGTGGCGTCGCCCCGGTCAAACCCCTTGTAAATATACTCGTGCAAGTATTTGATAGCCGCAAGTGAGGCACAGTACTCCACGTTGATGTGGCAAGCATATTTTCTGGCCAACGCACGCACATGTGGAACCACCCAACGATTATCAAGGTCATGCCCCCTGCATGTTATAGTGCGGCCGTTGTTGCGACGGCGATAAAGAGGATATCCATTCTCGCTGTTCGTGGTCACATCTTGAAATTCCTTCGGGTACCGATTCTTACAATGTCCATCCTTCATGCATGCACAGTTCGGGTCGAGGGAACCACATGGACCGTGCATGTAGCATTTTGCAATAATCTCGTACAGCTCCGGGTCCTCATCCTCGTCTGGAATCTCAGCACAGATGACGGAATCATAATCGTCAGGTGTGAGCAATTTGTAGCCGGCGGCAAAGATAACCAGGATATGTGCATGTGGTAGCCCACGTTTTTGAAATTCGATGACATACATGTGGCCGATTGTGCGACCAAGACAGCCATCCTTCAGAAGGTCTTCTAACAAAGACTGCAGCTTCAGCTTGAAAACGCGGGTAATCAAATCGGGACGATCATTTGGTTTTTGTCCTGGCAGTAGAGCGGCCTCCACCTCCGGCCAATTGGGATTGGCTGTCATGGTAATGAACAGGTCTGCCTTGCCCCGTTTGCTACAAATAGCAATCCCATCCTGAAAAGCGGCATGAAGAGCGCGCGGACTCCCGCCAAAAGAGCTTGGCAAAATTACCCGCTTTCCAACGGATGAAGCGTCGCGATCACCTTTTTTGCTGGCATCTTCAACACCCGAATACAAATGTGTGCGCAATTTGGACTGGTTCTGGGAGACATATTGCAAGCGTTGAGATTCCACTTTGCAGTACTGGTCCACGATGTATTCTTCGTACAATTTTTGACATCTTTGCAAATAATTTCCAGTGTACGATTCCGGACGTTGCATGAGGTAGAAGGCGGCAAAGTCTCGGGCTGTAACCGTCTGACGGCTTTTGGCCTTTGGGGCATTGCCTTGCTCTAGATTTTCGCATGCGCCGCGCTGACGCCGATAAGTGACATTCAGGGGAATGTCAGTTGTCCAGCCTTGCTCACCGCGCGGAAAAAGGAGTACAAAGTGTAAAGGATCGTAGGCAGAGTTCAGGTCGGTGATACGCTTGACCCCACCCCCATGCATGCGGACCGCAATGCTACGAGGAGCGGCAACATGACTGCCATCCGGAATGAATGCTGCAATGTCGCTGACACGGGGAACATTGTAGATGCGTGGGTCAACGTTGGCATTGCACCGCAGCAAGATGGTCACGTTGGGGACCTCAAGTTTAGCCGCGTGTTGAAAAACCTGTACATAGGCGTTGTGTGTGTTCAGCATAGCTCCCAGTTGGCGGAGTAGATCCTCTCTCAATTCCGATGACAGTGGAAGTCCTTGCCATGCCTTCAGTTGATCTTCGGTTTCCAAAATGTACACCTGTGCAAACCGGGGTGGTTGATTTTCTCCCGGCGTCAGGGGACCCATGCGGTGATACACATTTCCAGACACCCGAAACTGGTGAGGGCCACCCGCCATTGGCCCTTTCGTGAACCGCATGTCGATATTTGCTTCAAGAGAGGCCATGGTGAAGGCTGAGTTGTACTTCCGAATGTTTTGCCGAAAATGGCGTCCCTGTCCAGTTTGCTCGGTCAATAGGGTTTTGAGCGGTTCCGGTGGATCAAGCAGAATGGGAAGTTTCACTTGTCCGCCACGGCAACAAATGGTAGGTCGCTCGGCACTCCAACGTAAAGCGTGACAATGTTCACACTCCACTTCCATGTTGTCAAGGATGTGGCGCTTGATGTGGGTAATATCCTCATCGGCCTTTGATCTAAACAAGCATTCGTGGCGCAACCTTTGCATTTCCAATGCATGAGCCCTCCGCGCTCGCCTTTGCTCATTGATGTTTTCCTTGTCTGCCTCTTGATATCGCTGCCGTCTTTCCTCATTGATGTTGTCCTTGTCCGCCTCTTGATATCGCTCCCGTCTTTGGTCATTGATGTTGTCCTTGTCTGCCTCTTGATATCGCTCCCGTCTTTGCTCATTGATGCTGTCCTTGTCTGCCTCTTGATATCGCTCCCGTCTTTGCTCATTGATAATGTCCTTGTCCGCCTCTTGATATCGCTCCCGTCTTTGCTCATTGATGCTGTCCTTGTCCGCCTCTTGATATCGCTCCCGTCTTTGCTCATTGATGGTGTCCTTGTCCGCCTCTTGATATCGCTGCCGTCTTTGCTCATTGATGTTGTCCTTGTTTGCCTCTTGATATCGCTCCCGTCTTCGCGCATTGATGCTGTCCTTCTTTTGCGCGTACAGCTGTTTATATCGTTCTCGTCTTTGCTTATTGACTTCGTCCTTGACCTCTTGATATCGTTCGCGTCTTTGCTTATGGATTTCTTCCTTGCTTTGCGTGCATCGTGCTCGTTTTTCGGCGTGACAGTCATTGCTTTCCACTGCATTTGGGTCCAAATGTGGTTCTCGTTGTCGCTTTTTTCTGGCCTCTACGCCATGCGTGTCCGCAAGAATGGGTTGTGCGATCACATTTGGAGATTCGAGTGCACGTGATGCACTGCTAGCCGGCTGGCCAAAGGTGGGGACCATATGTGGGTTCAACCCTAATTGGCCTGAGCAAAGGGGCGGAGTCCTCGCAAAGCTTTGGTAGGAAGATGGATCAATCCAAGGATGGTTGGGAACGTTTCGTGGGGGCATTGCAAGATATGGAGGGAAGTATGGCTGAGCTTGGGATAGTAAAGCTGTTGGTGTGTAATTGACCGCCATGCGATTGACACCCGGAGACGCAACGGCACTGGAACCTAGAGGCATGGTGAGGGACAATGACCCGGGCGTTGGGATTCGCCCCTCAAATTGTACATTTGGAGTGGATGGGGTACAGCTTGTTGCCACAAGCGGTGACGGCAATGGGCCAGGTTGAACGTTTGAAGTTTGTACAGATAGAGGAATGGATGATATTGACGGCGAGGAAGCTTCATGCACGGCCGTAAGTGCCCCCGATTGCATCATTGCTGACATAAGATCCCTCCAAGCATAGTGGTCTTCTGCTTGCCAAAAGAAAAGACGACCCGTAATCCGCTTTTGAGTTGCATCCATCCAACGGTTGAAGATAGGATAATACTGCATATTCTGTTGCACGAAAGCATGCACTCTTTCCGCGTCATGGTTGGATAATGCAGGCAACATGGCGCAACAAATCAACCTTGAAAAAGAAGAAATCGAAACAATAATGGCAAGAACCAGACTGTTCAGTGTGGCCTTGTATGCATAGTACATTGGATGTGCACTAGAGTTTTTTTGCTCGGAATGATGTTTAGTGATTGGTTGTATTTGGGGCGTACATAGCCTTGTATGCATAGCACATTGGAGTGTGGTGAGGCCGATGGGCACGGTGGCCTACAGAGGGAAAGGCCAAGGGAAGGGAAAGGGGAGGGGAGAGGGAAGGTTAGGGCAAGGAGGAAGAGGAAGGTCAAAGGGTGGTGAGAAGCTGATGGGCACCACCGCCTATGGAGAGAAAGGGTCCAAGGGAAGTCTTGAATGCATTCGTCAGAGACAGGATCATTCCACAAACACATGTGGGGCCCGACCATCCATCCTGTCCCCAAAGAAATCCCAAGCAAAGCTGCAATGGCACACAGCATTCCACCAAACGCAAAGAGGGGAATGGAGAATCCAGGCCTGGTGCCTTGGGGTAGCATGCCGTCCACCAGGTGATGTGGTTACATCGCACAGAGGGTGAGACGATCGGCACAGCATCCAATGATTCCACCGAGAATAAGCGCACTGGCAATCAGGCACAGTAATGGAGATGGTTGCAGATGTGGTGTAATGTTCCTTATTTCGACATCCTGCGTGGTGCTGACCTTTGCGTGTGGAGGCGGCCCGGGGTCACGGACGGGGTCACGGACATTTTGCAAACAAAAAGACAAGGCTTTTGTATTGTTTTTTTGTCTATTTTGAAAATTGGGCCAACTGGACCCACAACTGGTGAATGGATTGCAAACTGGTCATTTTACCTTACAAACTGGCAATTGGAAGTTGCGCGTCATGCCCGACTTACAGGAGGTTTCCATCTCGTGTTCACCCCTACCACCAAAAGGCGGAGGTAACTTCCACGTGATTTCCCAACCCTCCTAGCGGTTCGGCTCTTACCCACGAAGGGCAGCCCCGATCAAAGGGCACATGACAACCCACCTTGGCGGAAGGATCACCGATTTCCAGGCTGGGCTGCCCATGGAAATCGGAGTTGGGCCGAAGCCACACTCGACCATCCAAGGCCGCAGTACGTAGTACGCAGTACGTAGCCACGTAATCGCTCTGTTGTATTCCGAATGTCCTACACCAACCTCCATTTTGCATTCCTCAACCTACCCCCAGCCAAGTGTCGTTTTCAAGAGACCGCATGCCAGTGGCTATAATGGTTCGTGATGTGGAACGTTGGTGATCTATAACCCTTTGACCTTGTGCTGCTTCACCAAAAAAAAAAAGCAATGGTCACTGTTAAAACGACTAATGAAGATGATTTTTCAAATTTGCTCTCTTTGGGGTCCAACATCGCATGTGCTTGGGACAGCCTTTTTTTTTCATGGTGCTGCTGTTTTCCACGCAACAGACCATCTTGCATATTGCAAAACCATTGTCTGCATACACAGACTGACCACCGACAGCAACAACAGAAAATCAAATCCGACATCAATTCAGTGAGCATGAATGTCCCTACTGAACCTTCAAAACATAAGAATACATCACGAAATTGCATTCGTTTAACCAAAATGATGGAATGGCAGATTCACTGACAAAGAGAAACATTTCAATGAAAACCATGGTGGCCAGGATTGTGCAGCCACACACCCTTCTGCTGCAGCATGAATGCGTTGAACAGGGCCCATATCTCAAACCACCAACTTGCACTTGAATTGAAATTGGACCAAAGGACCGGACATCCAGACCCACTTTTGCTGCAACATGAATGTGTTTAACAGAGCCCATATCTCAAACCACCAACTGCGACTTCAATTGAGATTGGACCAAGGGCCCGGACATCTAGTGCAAGAGCTCTCAATTTGGCAGCAGTGCAGTATCACTGGAAAGAGCGTATCTCACCTCACAAATGCAATCTCAGGCAATGGAGTAACGACATAAGCGAGCCCTCCCTCCCTTTGAGTAGTGGTGTGAATCTTAATCTATTTCGATGCCTTCACTGAGGTGGTGTTGTAAATAAGTAGTCAGTTTCAGTATTTTGCGCCAGTCCAATGGGTTTGCATGTCATAGTTTGTGTGTGGCTTGCTGTTTTTGCATGCTATTTTTTCTGGTTTTGTTTGATTGCAAGTGTGAGGGGAACATAGAATTTCAGCGCGTCACTCCCTGCTCTGCACCTATCAAGGTAAATAGCCCTGAGTAGCCGGGGCTGGAGGAGCGCTGGCCATTCCATCCACTGTCCATCCCACAGAGTGGGGAATCTACCCATACAGGCCGTCAGGACAGCTTCAGGGTGGCGGGCAAAGCCGGGCAACTCCAGACACCCAGGTCAACCCCAGGTCTGACCTACCCTTCAGGGTGCTGCAGCCCATGATGTACATGAAATCCATGTTGCACTTGTGCATCGCTCAAACATCCATCAACTGCGGGCACTCCACACCCTGGATTGCAAAAGCCCACATAACACAGGATCTAAACTACAGAGCAGCAGGCAATTTGCATTGGGCAGATTTTAATGAAAACGTACAAAGCACACATTCACATTTGAATCCCACAACGAATGTCCTGGCCATTGATAAATCAGATCCAATTTCATAGTTCATGTGCCATGATGGCCACGACTGCAAGAACCAAATACACACCCTGGATTGCAAAAGCCCACATAACACAGGATCTAAACTACAGAGCAGCAGGCAATTTGCATTGGGCAGATTTTAATGAAAACGTACAAAGCACACATTCACATTTGAATCCCACAACGACTGTCCTGGCCATTGATAAATCAGATCCAATTTCATAGTTCATGTGCCATGATGGCCACGACTGCAAGAACCAAATAGACTTCCTTTTACGCCTCAGCCTCCCCATTTTCAGCCGCAGCGTCCGTCATCTCCGTGTCGGGTTCTGCGGCTGGAGCCTCCTCAGCAGCAGCCTCTTCAGCAACAGCCTCTTCCTCGGTGGCAGGGGCAGCCTCTTCCTCAGCAGCAGCCTCTTCTGCTAGCCTGTCCTCTTTGGTTTCCTCGCCGTCCTCTGCCATGGGTTCATCGTCCTTCTTCATCTCAGCAAGGGGCTCAGGTTTAGGTTCAGGAGGCAAATCAATATGCTTTTCTTCAATCACTGTGTAACTGGCCAACCTATGAAAAGCAGGGAAATGACAGCCCTTCACAAACACTGTGCGTGGATGCACCGTCGAATCCTGGAGGCTGGCTGCCTGCTTGGCTTTGTCAAGACCACCAATCACCGCCCCATAGCCACAAAACTGTTTTTGCATGGTGTCGGCATACATGCACAGGGAATGAGTTACCCAACCAGCGAAGCACCTCTGTTTGAGAGCAAACGGCAGACAGAAGTCTGCAAATCAT
The DNA here is from genome assembly GCA_964036045.1 of Eutreptiella sp. 'Long Island Sound 2002'. NCBI lineage: Eukaryota > Euglenozoa > Euglenophyceae > Eutreptiales > Eutreptiaceae > Eutreptiella > Eutreptiella sp. 'Long Island Sound 2002'. The sequence continues at coordinate 47,273,857 of OZ038379.1, read as the reverse complement.
GATGACCCAAAACCCCCAACTGATATAAGCAGGGGGGGGGGGGGTCTGAGCCTGATGCTCACCCATGCAGAGCCCTTCCCCCTCCCCATTGCGAATAGCCGTGAAACCCAAAACCTGGCACCCACAGGTGCTGAATCCAGCTCGTTCCCACCCCCTTGACTCCAGTGCCACCCACCATAAGCAAAAGTCTGAACCAATTACGTATACGATTTGCCAGAGCGATGCAGGTGGTCAAGGAGAAAAGAATTCAACTTCAGCAATCATGTGCTGCTGAGATGATACAGAACACAATCTGGGCTGAATGGGGAGGAAATAACAAGCAGTGCCAAGACATGGAGGGAACTGGCGAGTGCCAAAATTACAGGGCCAAAGACACCAGCATACCCCATCCAATTGATCTATGAGGGTGTGCTGTGCAGCTCAAATGAGAACGCGCAGAGGACAAGCAACCTTACTCCGAAACCACATGGTCGCCGTGCGGCAAGGATTGCCAAAGAGCGATCGTGTGTTCCTTGCTTTGCCGCAAGCGGGTGCGTACGGCGCCGCCAGCTCCGGCGTAACATCGATCTCGAGCATCGCAACAAACCTTCTTCTCACCTGCAGAGTTGTTCTTGGGTGGCGGATTGACCACATGGACGAAGGGGTTGCCCCTGTCGATTGCATCTCGGTGGATTTTTGCAACTGTAGTGGCGCGTAACATGCCGAGAATTGTTGCTGCAGATTTTGGTAATAAACCTACAAAACACATAGAAGCTCCAAGATCACCGATTGCGCGTCGAAGGTCAAGTCATGTTAAACACTCCCTTAGCCCTATTTGTTTGATCTCACAAAACACAAAGCTGACAAGGGAGGTCGCGTATCGCCCCGCAAAAATATCTTCGAATAATGGATGTGTTCTTGCCATTGCTACCGTATGCGAGCTTCCAATCAACGAAGCATCGAGATGGTTCCTCGGGTTTCCCCGGAACCTACCTCCTTCGCCGTAAACATACATGGTCGCCCATACACAGAAAGCCAAGGGGGTAGAACGCAACGAAAACGAGTGTCCCCACTCTTCGCCAACTCGTGTTTTGTAGGATTTGTTAGGCCCTATTTGTTTGATCTCACAAAACACAAAGCTGACAAGGGAGGTCGCGTATCGCCCCGCAAAAATATCTTCGAATAATGGATGTGTTCTTGCCATTGCTACCGTATGCGAGCTTCCAATCAACGAAGCATCGAGATGGTTCCTCGGGTTTCCCCGGAACCTACCTCCTTCGCCGTAAACATACATGGTCGCCCATACACAGAAAGCCAAGGGGGTAGAACGCAACGAAAACGAGTGTCCCCACTCTTCGCCAACTCGTGTTTTGTAGGATTTGTTAGGCCCTATTTGTTTGATCTCACAAAACACAAAGCTGACAAGGGAGGTCGCGTATCGCCCCGCAAAAATATCTTCGAATAATGGATGTGTTCTTGCCATTGCTACCGTATGCGAGCTTCCAATCAACGAAGCATCGAGATGGTTCCTCGGGTTTCCCCGGAACCTACCTCCTTCGCCGTAAACATACATGGTCGCCCATACACAGAAAGCCAAGGGGGTAGAACGCAACGAAAACGAGTGTCCCCACTCTTCGCCAACTCGTGTTTTGTAGGATTTGTTAGGGCTTCTCAAACTTAGAAGAACCGCGAAAACGGACCGAAGCAATTGACCCGCATTTCGGTGCTCACGTATTCAAGTTGAGTAGGTGAGTGAATCAGGAAGCAATCGCTTACCTTAGCCTACCAGAAAATTTCTTTCCGTCGTGCAAAACTCAACATCAGGGCGGTGCAGGGTAATTCTACCCTCCCATTGCCTTGAGTGCAAGGTGTGCCACACCTCAAAAGCATAGATTTTAAATCATGATTTTAGGATAACCGCGAGTCAAGAATCCATTGGCACGTAGAGAGGCACGCAATGTCGCGGAACGGGTCAATCGGCTATGGGCGGTGTTGGTTCCTTTACGATCCATGGCGGCCGTGGGCGGGAATTCTACCACCAATGAAATATGTACACAATGCAAAGCAAAACGAGCAATATCCCTCAAAAGACTCGGGGGAATGGGACATTCAAGTAGATTGTGGCACGAAACGAAAACCACCTGCAATTCCGATTGCAATACGGCCGCCGTCGTGACCACAGCGGATGCTTCTTGCTTTGTTTCTCTCAACATAGTACTAACACCATCACAAACCTCCGCCAAGTCGTGTACATCCTTCTCCACTGCCTCAAGCAACTACGAGTGCGCAATGAAAGAAAGATGGATCATGTGATGGTGCGGTGCGTCTGGTGCGGTGCGTCAAGTGCCAAGTTGCGCCGGTGTGCAACAATAACGAAACAATGCTCACCAATAGGCTCAACAACATTGGGTCCATAAGCAATGATGACATGGGGCTTGCAACTCTCTGCCATTTTGAACAGTGGATTCATTTGAACTGCGGGTCGTGTAGGTTGAAGCACATAGTGAGACTACACAAGATACATCTCACCACAAAAATGTCAAAGGACTCATGATTGATCGCGTTGGCACCACCGTATTAAGTTTTTCCGACGACATGCCTTAGTAATGCACAAATTGGCCGCGTGACTTGACGCCACGATCTACTTAGCACTGAGTGCAGACGACTCGAGAAGGAGTCGTCACCAATTTGAAAGATTCCTCGTGCCCTTGGTTGTTGCAACAAACACGGCATTGGCTCTAAAACGCAACATCGGCCGAAAGCCGGTTGTGCTCAATGACGGTCGACATTGGAGGTACAATTCGTGGTGCGAAGCAAAAGCGACACAAAATACCACACACACTGACCTCGTTCACTTTGTCGAACTCCGCAAGGAAGTTCTCGTGGAGGACCAAGGATCTTTGTTCAAGAAGTCCCCTCAAATTCTTCCGGTCCTAGTGTGAAAAGGTGAAGAGGAAGTCACAAACTTGGGCCGACACACGTTGTAAAAACCAATCGTCCTAGCTTGTTTCGTGCATCCGTGCATGCCGAACATCGTCACTTCGATGGCAAAACAAGCAAATGGCCCATGTAATCATGTAGCTCGGCATGTGCGGCATGTGGGATACCTTCACAGTGTTTTCAGTAAAGAACGAACTCAAATACTCCAAGGAGTCACGGAAATTATCGTCAACACAAGCAAATGGCCCATGTAATCATGTAGCTCGGCATGTGCGGCATGTGGGAACGAGAACTGCGTTATGCTCATGATCGCTTTCGACGTCAAAACGACGGCAAGTCGCCAGCTCAAGCTGCGAACAACACAACTCGAAACAACACCTGATCATCTGTCATGCACAGTAGTCTTCGAGTTTTTCAACACGTCCGACGTTTCTTTCAGCGCGGCCAATAGTTCGTCGTTGGTTTTGAGGCACCTCTGTTCTCTTCTTCATCTCCTCTCCATCCATGTCCTTTTCTTCCTCCTCCAACTGCTTCTTTTCCTCTTCCTTGGCCTTTTGCTCCTCTTCAACCTTTTTGGCATTCAAGAAGCTCAACATTTTCGATTACGATCACTGTTGCAAAGGAGGTAGAAAGAATGGTTTTCAACATGTGTTACATGTTTGTTTTTTCTAACCATGTTCATTCTAACCAAATCAAAATCTAAATCTAAAAATCTTCACTGAGTGACGTGTTGCCCGCTATAGCATGCATCATCAGTCATTGTCAACATTGGACTGTATCACTACCCATCAAGTGCATCAGAACGCTTGACCGGGCGGTTTGCGGACCGGCCGGATCCGTTACCGCCTGCAGCAAAACCCTAAATGCTGCGCACAGTATCAGTATTCGAAAAACAAAAGTACATTTGCAAATCTAACATTCCCAGACATCGCATTTGCAAATCTAAAAACGCATTTGCAAATCCAAAAGTTCCACAGGCAGCACGCGCGCGCGCCAGCAGCAGCGAGCACAATTGGGAGGATTTTTTGGGTATGACGAACGACGACGACAACGACGACGACGACCATAGCACAATTAAATATATTAAGAGAGAGAGAGAGAGTCCTGCATAGCCATTCCCGGCGATTATAATCGCGTGTGTGTTAAGTGTCAATGGGCGCTTTTGAGGCGGGTCGTGCTTCTTCCATAGCGATTGGGCTATGAAAGGAATGCAAATCAGTGTTCTATACAGGAAACGTGACATGATAACATTTCTTGGCCAAGAAATGTTATCATGTCACGTTTCTCTATATCCGTTATCGAAGCGGACTGCCCGGGAGATGGTACACCGATGGGCTGACCTACTCCCTACTCGCACTGCAATTGTGTGCGACTCATACTTTGGAAGCCACCTAGTGGCAAACCAAATGGCACAGCGTCAGCAACCCTTCTTGTTCCTATGCAAAAGGGATCAGGAAGGGGTTTCCCTGGCTGGGGATAGTATGCGACCCTCCATTGCAGCAGAAACGTATGTCAAAGGAGGCAAGTATAGCCTCCATGTCTACAAAAACCCAAAAGTGGGTAGCAAACCACCACGTGTGGTTCCATTTCTGTCAAACTGTGTGTTCGACAATGAGTGGGTGCGCCACAGAGGTGGTTATGAGCTCCCACCTGTTGTGGCTGCATACAGGCAGCTAGCCAACGGTGTTGACAGTGCCAATCAAATGGCACTAGAACACCGTGAGACAGGCAGATTCAAGAGTTGGACCCGTGCCTTGAAGGCTTTCTTGTTTAGGTACGCGATTGTAAATACCTTTACAGTCTGCCGACTCCAAGGTTTGATACCCAAAAAGAAATCCCTTTGGGACTTCCAATGGGATATTTTTGAAAAGTTTGTCTCCCCTGGGCACGCTGTGCACACGCCGGTGCTTGTAGATACCCGAGGCACTTGCAAAGTATGCAAGGGGCGCACTTGGTTCAAGTGTGCTCATTGCGATGTGCATTTGCACTCCTACAGTGGTTGTTTCTAGAAGTGGCATTCAGAACTGAAAGTTTGAACTCGAAAGAAACAGCAGTCCTACGGCGCAGTGATACTTCTTGCAGGGCAGGGAGGGAAGGGACTATGTGTGCATGACGTTGTGCCCAGCCACCATGGGGTAACCAAAACAAAGTGTGATGAAGGGGTTACATGAAAGGTAACACAGGGGGTAACTAATAGAGACAAAGTGGGATTGGAAGGGGGCATGGTTACCCGGGTAACACCCCAAGGGTTACAGCGGTGGTAACAAAAGCAATTAACAACCAGAGCGCTCGGGTAACACGTACATGTTACCGGTAACATAGGAAGTCCCTCGGGTAACACATTGGTAACACCGTCGGTAACATGTGTTACCCAGGTAACAAGCATGTTACCCCGTTCGAAAAATAAAAAAGGTCAAATATCTTCACCTGTTTTCTGGGGCAGAAATGGGTTACCCAGACCACATGGATCCCTGAGTACTAACCCTAGATAAAGGAATATGCATCATGACCTTCTGCAAGTGAGGAAAAGACATCCCCCTTTTCAGACAATTGGGTTGGGGGGAACTTTTCATATTCATTTGCGTCATCTACCGATGAGGAAACAATAGAAGTATTCAACAAATCGCAAGAATGTGAGCTTATCATGTGAGCAAATCATCATCCGAGATAGTATATGTACTAAGTTGACGATTGTCCATTCTGGGTGGTGACTTGGGTTCCACTTTGATGGGTGAGTCTTGCTTTTGTGGATTTGGGCAAGGTTCCGCTTTGACTTCCGGTTTGGGGCATGGTTCTGCTTTGATTTCTTCCTCCTCTTTGGATTGGGGCACATGATGTTTGCTCAAGAGCATTGCTGCTTTTGATTTCACCTGCTTACCCTTTCGGTGATATATACCAAGTGTTCTCGCAACCACACCAACATGCTTTGCTGCATCATGCAAAGAGATGTCATTGGCATTCGCGAGTTTTGTCATGACCACCCGTCGGGCAAAAAGAGAGAAACAAACTAGTGATAACATTTCTTGGCCAAGAAATGGTTTCGTGTCACATTTCTTGGCCAAGAAATGTTATCAGCCAGTGGGGTCGGTGATCACATTTCTTCGTCGAGAAATTGTGACACCGATAACGGATATAACACAACACAACACATGAGGGGGTGGGGGGGTACTTTTCACCGCCTGTGTTGGGGCCGTGTTAACACGTCCAATAGACACAACACAACACAACACAACACAACACAACACAACACAACACGACACAACACAACACAACACAACACAACACAACAGAACACAACACAACACAACACAACACAACACAACACAACACTACACAACACAACACAACACAACACAACACAACGAGGGTGCCTGAGCCGCGTCCGCCCCGCGACCTGCCCCGCGACCGCCCGCGTCCACTTGTACCCGGAAATGGCCACATTGTGGCCACACAAGATACATGCGTGCAAGTGAACCCGACAAAGACCGGAAATTTTTTGCATGTTGGTGTATGTCATGTATAATGGTTATAAAACTTGTCCGGAAGCACAATTTGGTTCCAAAATGTCACGTCTTTTATTCTTGTTGCATGTTTGTATACATCATTGAACAACAACTGTACCTCATGGTCATGGTAAATTGTGCATTTTGGGGCCAAAGGGGCTGGTAAGTGGCCAAATTCTGGTGCCCCCTTCAATGACCGCGCCCCGCGTCCGCCCCGCGACCTGCCCCGCGACCTGGCCAACACAACACAACACAACACAACACAACACAACACAACACAGCACAGCGCAACGCAACGCAACGCAACGCAACGCAACGCAACGCAACGCATCACAACACAACACAACACAACACAACAGAACACAACACAACACAACACAACACAACACTACACAACACAACACAACACAACACAACACACTACAACACAACACAACACAACACAACACAACGCAACGCAACGCAACGCAACGCAACACAGCACAACACAACACAACACAACACAACGCAACGCAACGCAACGCAACGCAATGCAACGCGACGCAACGCAACGCAACACAACGCAACACAACACAACACAACACAACACAACACAACACAACACAACACAACACAAAATCTTGGGCTTCTTGTGTTGCCATGGGGTGGACAAAGAGGTGGGGGGGTACTTTTCAGGTCCGTGTTGGACCTGTGTTAACACAACAGAGGAGGGGGTGGGGGGGTACTTTCTACCTCCGTGTTGGCCGGCCGTGTTAACACGCCTAATGTCCTTGACTGTGCAGGCACATCTCCAAAGCAAGCGGTCTTTCATCCAAGGTGATTTCCAATGCGTTCAGCAAGACTAGGACCCAGCTCGGTCCAAGTCGCAAGTCTTGATTACCGAATTGGGTTTACCCAGTCCAAGTTTTACACCCCTTCTTAGGGTCTGAGGGCGACGAACACATTTTATCAAGCAGCAGCAAGCAAGAACAGCAAGCAACAGGCGATCCAAAAGTCCTTACGACGACATAGTGGCCCAATTAAAAGCCGGCATCCAAGTCGCCCAACACGAACGGGGAGCCAATGCGCATGAATACAAAAACGGGGTTCGTGTAGTTTTGAGCCGTCTAGCCTGTTCTACGGCCAATGTAGTGTTTAAAAATGGCCGTTTTTGGGCTGTTTTCGGGACAATCGTCCGGAAAACTCGGGACGATGGTCGGTTTGTGCAGTACGCAATTCTAGTCAACGGCGTTGTTCTTCCACAACTATAGGACTATCAAATCATTGCAAACAAGTGTTGAAGAAGGCGTCTTGTATACCGCGTTGTCTTCGCGTGGTCCATTTGGGGTGTAAAATGGCCTTTTTTGAGCCAGTGTTCCGGAGGACACACAACCCTGCGTGCGCGCAATGGTGCATTTTTTCCATAGTGCGCGCAAATTTTCAAAAATATGACCTTTATAGCGCGCCTATTGCGCGCGCTCTACCGCGCTATATTGTCCCGTTTTTCACCGCCGTCCCCTGTAGTGCTATGTGACAACCAGACCTGTGAAGAATAGCCTGAACAGAGACCCTAGTACTGGGACGCACAGACATGGCCAATCTGCGTACCAAGACCTGCCTCCCTACAAAAATCAGAAGGTGCACAACACATGGTATAAGGTGACGCCGCCTCAGAGGCACCTTCAACAACCTGCTCTGGACAACACCAAATATATCCATGGGCCTGCACTTGGCCCCAGGTGCAATAAGCCCTAGCAACTGCTCACAATGCCCTCACAATGATCCACAGCTCTCCTTGGCACTCCCTGGGGTATTGGAGGTTAGAAACAATGGAATCAAAGGAAAATATATAGTCAAAAAAGTGCCGCAGGGGCCACTGCGAAAAGACTGTGACCCCATCTGTGTGCACGGCAACCTGTAAATGCTGCCTACTTGCAAGCTGGTTCCATTCTGTGGCAAAACTAGCATAGGAGGGGAGAGAAAAAAGGTGTGTGGGGACCTTACTTCTCGTCAAAGTAATCAAATCTTTGTACCTGAGTAAAATAGCGCGCGCAAAATGGGGACGTAGCGCGCGCAGAAGTCAACGAGGCGCGTGCTATGAGCGGAAGTGCGCGCAATGTCACATGCAAAGCGCGCGCAATAATAGCTTCTTCTTGGAATCTTCAGGAGCAGGACCAAGTCCACCACCGACAGGGATGTGACGGCGTTGGCAGCCTCGGTCCTGCGACGCTTCTTCTCTGCTTCAGACACGGGGACCCTTTTTTCCAACTTGGCCCACAAAGACCGTTGGACGGCAGACCCTGAGCAAAAAAACTCAACTAGGTCCGCCAAAAGGTCCTCGTTCTTCCACAGGGACCACCCATAGTGGGGGCCCAAAATGTTTGCAATCTTCCCTGACATTGACAGCGTCACATGCGGTGCCGGAAGCATCTGAAACTTTAGAAAAATAGGCGTTTTTGCCCTGCTTATTAGGACATGGGGTTACAAACCCAAGACCCCGAGCCATAGCGCGCGCTATGCTGCGCGCTATAGTTTTGTAGTGCGCACTGAGCCATCGCGCGGCAATACCCTGTAGCGCGCACGCAGGGAAACGTAGGAAGCGCCGAGTAGCAATTGGTGATCCAAAAGTCCGCGGGAGCACTTAGTGGCTCAAACCCGGCATCCAAGAAGCTCAAAACAACGGGGAAGCACATGCACATCACCACAAACAGGTTTTGTGCCATTTTGAGCCGTTTAGCCCGTTCTGTGGCCAATTCAGCGTCCAAAAATGCCCGCTTTTGGGCTCTTTTCAAGACCCTTGTCGTGAATGCTCGGGACCATCCCCAGTTTGTCCAATAGCCGAATCTTGTCAACGCCATGGGGTGTCCCACAGTAAGGGGGTGCATAGTAAGGTATCCTTATGTGAGCCCCCCTTACTATGGAGCACTTTTTGTGGGAGATGGTGTCTCACTCCCTATACCCCCTCAATTTGGGTGTGACGAATGCATTTTGACCCACATCACATTGTATCTAAACCAAAAAGGGGGCAAAAGTCGGGCAAAACTAGTAGGATCAAGCTGGTATCTGACCCCCTTACTGTGGGACACTCCAATTGTTCTTCCACGACGATTGGACTATCAAATTATTGCACATGGGTGCTTAAGAAGGCGTCTTCCACACCGCGGTGTCTTGCCGTTCCATTTGGAGTGAAAAATGGCCAATGATTTGGAGAACACACATTATCAGAAATTAGCAAGCAACAATAGGGATCCATATGTGCCTTTGTTGTCATGTAGGCTTTCTCATGGCATCGAAGCGGGCTTGTCATGTAGGTACCTTGGTTGCCGTGGAGGCTTTCTCGGGGCAATCAAACCAGTTGATTTCGTTCGACAAGGGAATGCTAGCACACACAACAGTAGCGCGCAGCAAGCAGCAACAGGCGATCCGTATGTGCCTTTATTGCCATGTAGGCTTTCTCATGGCATCAAAGTGTGCTTGTTACGTCCGTACCTTGATTGCCGTGTAGGCTTCCACGGCAATCAAACTATTAATAGTTGACTTTGTCCGACTAGGGAACGCCAATGTTTGTTTGACCATGTTGTTGTTGGTTGTCAATTTGTGGCACCGTTTAGACACTTAGTCACTTTTTTTGTTGCCATTGCAGGTGTGTTTGCACGTGGCAAGTGTGCTTTACCTTAGCCACCTTACGTAGTGGAACTATGTGTTCAAGAACACTTTTTTGGTTATCGTTCGTGCTTGTTGGTCACAATTGTAAATTTGTTAAGTTGACTTGCTCCATTGACATTGACATATGTGCTTTTGTCGCCATGTAGGCTTTCTCATCCCATCAAGGCGTGCTTGTTATGTAGTACCGCCATGTAGTCCTTCGCACGGCAATCAAACTAGTTGACTTTGTCCGACCAGGGAACACCAATGTTTGTTTGAGCATGCTCTTGTTGGTTGTCAATTTATGCCACTTTTTAGACACTTAGTTGCTTTTTTTGTTACCATCCTTTTGGTGTGGATCTTATTGTACTTTCTATTTGGGGACATGCCTACACTAGTGCTTCACTGTCCGACAAAGATTGACATGATGTGGCTCGCCATGGGGGATTGAAGTAGGTAAACCAAGGGAACCCAGACATGAAGGCCAAGGCGGTCATGCGTTGGACTTGTGCATCTTGTGGAGAGCCCAAGGACGTACGATTCAATAACATGAAAAAAGTTTGGTCCGGGAAAGCACAAGTGTTCCAAACAACCTCAAGAACAACCAACAAAGCTAATGCAAAAGGAAAAGATGGTCGCCCATCCGTCAGCATGTTGCATTGCAATCACCAGTTTGTCCCCCAAACTGGGTTTACCACTTCGACCCCCCCACTGCTCTCTTCTATAGGCTTTTGAAAAATTATTGCTTAATCATGATGCTTCGCTCTCCCGCAGGAACCCAATGAGGGTGGTAATGGGGAAGCGGCTCCAGCAGTGGCTGCCGCCCCCTCTGCCGCTTCTTCTGTAACTACGAAGACAAATGGGAAAAGTGAAGTTTCGCTAATACGCGGTAAAACGCGGTAAATCGAGGTCAAACTTGGTTAAACAGTGTTTGCCATGTCCTTCCATGTGTTTGGGTGGTGGTAGGACAAAACCATGTCAAATTGATGTAAAATGAGGCTAAATCCATGCTTTTTCCGGTAACAGTTTGGGTCGTCTTACGTCAAACCTGGGTCCCCGTCAACTTTGTACCCTTCGTGAACCAGCCGTTTGAATCCGAGATTCACGGTACCGTGAATTTCACCCAATTTTGCTGTGTTTTGCTCGTAACTTGGTGCTATCGTGTGCTTTTGTCGTGCTACCTTCGCCCAAAGTAAGATCCAACGAATAGGTGCAATTTAGAGGTTTAATTAAAGTCCCCGCATGGTTTAACACATTTGGTGAGATGCGCGTGAATGTGAAATCCACGCACCTAAATTCACGCAGAAATTCACGGTAGATTCACAGATTCACGAGAATGTGAAATTCGCACGAATTTCGTACGAATGCGTACGAATTTCGTACGAATTTCGCACGAATTTACCCTCCTTTCCACTCTTTCACTTTGTTACAGCTCTCAAAGCCTTCGCATTCTTCTCTTTGAATCATGTCCCAGCAGACTATGTCCCAGCTCGCCAGCCTGGCCTCGCGCCCCGACCCCGCAGCCGACACCCTCGCCCTTTACCAAGCCCTCCCCGTCGCCCACCATCAATTGGAGGAGGCGACGTACGAGTCGGGGGCACTGGGGGTGGATGACATCGTGGGCTGGGCAGCCTCCCTCAACCCCTCCCCCGATGTCATCCACATCGACATGCGCAGCCCCACCCGCAACAGCTACCTCGGGGGAAGGGGATGGGCCACAACCCGGTGGAGGGAACTGCGCCGCCAACTCCCCTCCCTCAAATTTCTCCATCTAACCCCTCTCCCCTCCAGTGTTGACTAGCTCCTCAACTCGATGAGGACTAACCCTGTGGGGAAGCCTAAGGACGCCCACGTCCAGGTGTACCCCACCAATAACCTCGTCCACACCCCCCCCCACTGCGATATGGTGTGCCTGCAGGATCTTGCTGCATTGGATGCAGCGTTCTAGGGCGTGGTGCGGAACCCACCCAATTTTGGGTGTTGTTAATATGGTTGGAACCCGGAATTTCACATGTTACATGGGTGCACTATGATGCAACAATGTGCCTTCCATGTTTCGTTTGCTCGATATTGCCCGTTTTGCACTTTTTGCGATTTGATCTTTGTGTGCTCTAACTAGTTATCGCGGGGTTAGAACGGGGTTAGAGCACTAGTTATCGCGTGGGTTATCGCGCGATAACCTAGTTATCGCGGGGGTTATCGCGGGGGTTATCGCGCGATAACCTAGTTATCGCGTGGGTTACCGCGCTTCATTTTATGTTTCCCCTTTTCGCTGTAGCTCTCAAAGCCTTCGTATTCTTTGATAATGGCCCTTGCTGCTGCCCACGCTTGGTGCGAGCACCATCAAAAGCTCCTTGGGGTCCGTCGCCTTGGCGGTCCTGAGGGGTTTACGATGGGTGATGCCAATGTGAGGCGCCCTGTGGCGACCCGCTTTGAACATGGTGTGGACTTTGGACTCCTTGTCCATAAGTCCCCCTTCATGGCGGACAAGCGAGACCCCCTGGTTCTCAGCAACTACATCTTCGAGTTGCTAGAGGTAAATCCAGGGGTTGCTGGATTTTTGATATAGCTTCATACCGAGGATGTGGACGCGGTGGTGGAGTCCGTCACCGCTCATGCCGAGAAGGGTGCGGGGACAAAGACGACCCTCTATGTGGGTCAGGAGGAGGAGGAGGAGGAAGTGGAGGAGGAGGAGGAGGATGCGGGGGGGGTGGGGGCTGGGGGGAGGAAGGAGAAGCCCCACAACCCCCTCATGATTAGTGTCCAGAAGGTAAGGTATCGCGCGATAACTAGCGCGATAACTAGTTAGAGCAAGGTGCTCTAACTGCGTTCTAACTCTGTTCTAACTGTGCTCTAACTCTTTGACCCCCCCCCCAAAAACCACCCCTACAATGAGGGTTATGTGGGGAAAGAAAGGGGATGGGGGGTTTTTGAGGGTGCTGAATCCATTTTTTTAGGTGGTTTGCCCCAAAATTGAGGGTAGGTGGGTGTTCCAGAAATTGCGTTCTAACTAGGGGTTCCGCACCACGCCCTAGAACGCTGCATCCCACAGGTGCACCGGCAGACCACTCTTCTTTCCCCTTTTCTTGGCACCTTGCCAACCCCCGGTGGTGGGATGATTTGGGCATCGCCCCTTTCCATCCCACCATCCCCCCCCAGGTGCACGTCCCCGACGTCACCCACCCCACCTTCTATAGCACAACTTCGTTGCAATGGTACCGTGGTGCCTCATGCGCCCCCCCCTTCATTTCAAGTGAGCCCCCCGTCCGCACCGAACCCCTTCCCGACCCCCCTCATGGGGTGATGGGCAGCCCTCACCCCGCCCCTGACAGGGTTGGCCCCTCTCAGCCGCCCCTCAACTTTGTTGATGGGGACGGCTACATTGTGCTTCGGGGGCTTGTGGAGGCACGGGATTGTGAGGTGGGGTGGAACAAGGTGATGAATGTACCCTTCGTGAACGGGGGATAAGTGGCCGTTTATAAATGCGTGAATTTCACGTGAATTTACCCAAATTTTGAGGTTTTCGGGGGAAAACGCCATGTCATTGGATCCTTTTGAGGGATTTGAGGGGATAAAATTCTTCCCCCAGCTTCATTACGCATCATCCAATGAAGGTCCCGCCCCAAAAGCACCCACCATGCCAAAACCGCGCCCAAAACGAGAGGTGCCAAGATCCGTGAATTTATGCGTGAATTTGGGTGCGTGAATCTCACATTCACGCGCATCTCACCAAATGTGTTGAACCATGTCGCTACTTCAAACCTCTAATTTGCACACATTTGTTGGATCTCACTTTGGGCGAAGATAGCAGGACAAAAGCACACGATGGCACCAAGTTATAAGCAAAACACAGCAAAAATAGGTGAAATTCATGGTACCGTAAATCTCAGATTCAACCGGCTGGTTCACGAAGGGTACAAAGGCGTGGGGCAGCGGCGACGAAAAAGTCGTCGCAAAAAATTTTGAGCTCCTTTTCAACGCCGCGCGGAGTGAGGAGCAGGCCAAGGATCCTGCGCTCCCCCGGCGTTGGCAAAGCAAGAGCACCTTGGGGTCGGGGGTGGGTGGGGCCTCTCTTCAAGAAGTTCCACCCCCACCTCACCGAAAGTGTCCCTGGGGTTGGGGACCTCCACCCAATGACGCCGGGCAGCGTCATTGTGGCGAGTGTGGGGAGTGGGCCGCAGCTCCCCCACACCGACGTGGCCACCCACCCCGAGGTCCTCCCCCCCCACGACAATGAGGTGGGGGGGTGCCACGTGAGTAGCTTCCTTCGCTTGTCAGAGGACTACCAGGTGGCGGTGCAGGCGGGGACGGCCCTGGGGGAGGCGGGGGAGGCGCGCTGGGACACCATTGAGCTGCATCGGCGTGACATGCTGCTGATGGTGGCCACCAGCCGCCATCATGGGTTGCCTGCCCTCCCCGACTCCAAGGATGGGCTGCAGGGGGCTCTTTTTAACTTGTGGACCCCCAACCCCCGACACAAACACCACCAGGCCAACACCACACACTTGGACGCCACCCCCCCCAAGGAGGCCCTGGACGTTGCTGGGGATTTGTCCAGCTGGGACTGCCCCAGCGTGGACCAGGTGTTGTGGGTGGTGAAGGGGGCGGTTGGGAGGGTGGGGTTGTGGGAGGGGGAGGCTGCCCAGGCCCTCTTCGCCGACCCCCCCCAGACGGTCCCGGCAGGCCCCCCCACCTGCCCCTTCCACCCCACCTTCATCTCCCGGTCGGCCCCGGCCTCCGACCTCGCCGTCATCGTTTTCTGCGGAAATGTTTGTATTTTATTTGGGGTATGCTATGCCCCCTGACGTGTTACACTGCTGGCTCAGTGTCAGCCGGATGACAACCACTGGACTGGGTGTGTGATTACCCATGAGCACCATCCTGGGCTTGCTTTGTGAGGGTCAACGAGGGCAGAAGGATGAGGCTTCGGCAGAAATTCTATGACAGTCATGTGAAATTCGTACGAAATTCGTACGAATTTCGTGCGAATTTCACATTTTCAGAATATTCACACAATTCCATTCACGTGAAATTCGCACGAAATTCGCACGAATTTCGTGCGAATTTATGTGAATTTCTTCAAATTGCATGCGAATCACAGTAGAGAGAGTTGTCTGCGGGAGGGGGATGGTAGAAACCTTGCGATGACTGCCTCCCCATTCAACAGGTCTTGTATCTCACACCATGCCGCGGCCCAAGGAGCCATTCCATCTGCTACCGGATCGTACACGACGGCGGCGCCTACAAGAGCTCCAGGAGGTTGTTACCAAGGAGCTTGCAGCACCCTACACCGTCAAGTACCCGCCCGACACGGGGCAAATAGTGCTTACCCCCGAAGCAAGAGTTGTAGCCACCGTCTAGCCTGAGCCCACCCAGGAGGAGAGGTTGATTATGGCCGTCTAGAGGATCCGGTCATTGCACCTCTCTAGGACGGAGTCCCGGTACCTAGTGGGGAGCATGACGTACGGTGTGGTATGGGACCAGGTGTACGGCATGCTTCGGCAGCTAGCGTTGCCGGAGTCCCGGGCGTTCACCGCCTATACGGGAGACGACACGACCATCAATGGTGCGGCCTGCTACCTACCTGACCGCATCGGCCACCTATTCAAGTGTCGACCACCCCCACCCTCGGACATCATGCAGCCCGGGGACCGACAGCTGCATTGGTTGCCTATTGCGGTGGACGGTACATCGAGGCATGAGGCCTCGTACGTCCATTGCACGCTTGGTGGCACCGCCAGCCCCAACCAACTATCTAGTTGGTGGCTACTAGGGGGCAGTGAAAAGTGGGAGACCCTCTACGCGGCCTCCCAGGAAATTGATTTTGATGATGAGTTGCGCAAGGCCGCAACAGCAAGTTTTAAGGATATGGCACGGAACGATAAGCAGTCCCTTTTTTTTCTGTGTGCAGATGGTAAAGCACAGGTGCTCATGGCGGGTTGCCAAAAGTGGAAGGCAGAATCCCCCGGTGCCACTGTGTGTTGGGTCTGCATGCGTAACCGTGCTTCGTCCCTTGCTACCTTTGGCACAGCAAGTGCGATAGACGGCAACTGGGAACCGGCCGTTGCCATAAATGCTATATATAGGACCATTACGAGTGATAGGCGAGTGCCTGATTATGGCCTCCATGGGGTCCTTCGTGTCTTGTTGTGTGCAGTCAACGGGACACGGGACCTAGTTGTACAATTGACAGGGAAGGCACCGGCCACTGTGGCACGCACCATGCTGCAACCGGTTCTAGATGAGGCACGGCTTGCTGCACGAACTTGCACCCGTGCCTCATTAAATAATGACAAGGCAAACAGCAAGGGGAAGGTGAGGATGGAGTGTGCTGCTGCCATCCATTTCATGCGGAATAGGGGTTTGGAGAAGATAATAGATGCTTGCCTAGAGCACCCTAGTGTGAGGCAGCATCAAGTAGGGGGAAAAAGTTGGGAGTCGGTGTGCAGAACGTGGTGGGAGAATTTTGCAAGCATGTGTGTATACGCGTGGCGTTCCGCATGGTTCTCCGGGGCCGACTTGCGGCGGCTCCGGAACCATAGCATAGCCATGGGCACCGCCCACAATGAGCTCCAGTGGGGCAAACTTTTGTGGACGCATCTTTGGATCGACCACATGTATTATTTTGCAAAGAAGTGGAGAATCTTGTCAAAGTTCTTTTGCTTTGCCATGGAGGGAAGTCACCGGAGGCTGAAGCGCATGTTGCGCAACAGCGGGGGCCTAAGCCTCCTCCGGGGGAGACTAGGGGTGCAGGTGGTTGTGGACAACCACACCATTGACGATAGCCTTTGGTTGAATGGGTGGGATGCGACCAAAAGGGCTCAACATGGGCAAGGGCCCATAAGTGTACAAACGTATGCAAGCCGCACAAGAAGACGGCTTCTAACCGACATGCAGCACCTTCAGACTCTACAGCGGCGGTTCCGGTGCCGCAAGAGACGGACATGAGATCACCTTACGAACCCAGACCATTGTTGCCTGTGACCGGGGTGCATGCTGGCGGGCTTACTAGGGGTGTGAGGACAAATCAGGGGGTGCACACCGGTAACATTTATGTAAATTCACGCGAATTCACGTGAAATTCGTACGAAATTCGTACGAAATTCGTTCGAAATTCGTGCGAATTTCGTACGAATTCACGTGAATTCACGGCTGTGAATCGGCTACAGGCTTGCCGGGTTCCAGCACCTCTCGTATTGGGCACGGTTCGGACATGATGGATGCTTTTGGGGCGGGACTTTCATTGGATGATGCGTAACAAAGCTAGGGGAGGAATTTTGGCCCCTCAAAGCCCTTGGAATGAACCAAGAATATGGCATTTCCCCCCAAAAACCTCAAATTTTGGGTAAATTCACGTGAAATTCACGCAATTATTCAAACGGCCACTTAACGGCCGTTCACGAAGGGTACATGGAAGTGATGGCCTTCTCGCAGATAACCCACTATTGGGGAGCCCTGACCCCTGTCGACAACCTCCGCAACTGCGCCCAGTGGAAGGTGAACAAGTGGGTGTGCAATTGGCAATACCAGCAGTGCACCTACCGTTTACCGTGTTTTGGCGCGCGTCGTTCCTTGTTTTAGCGCACGGCAAAATGTGATTTAGCGCACGTCAAAACGTGATTTATAGCGCGTCAAAGCGTGCTGTAGCGCACGTCCAAATCCGCTTTGCCTTGCAGTACACCCCTTTCAATGCACGTCAAAACAGGTTTTAGCGCACGTCAAAACATGTTTTAGCGCGCGTCAAAATGCGGTAACACAAGTGGAAACATGTTCCACGTTCTTGTATATATTACTACACCCCTCTCCCCTTAAATTTAGCTAACAAGCAACAAGCAACAACAAGCAACAAGCACGTCGCCGTGCCGTTTTGGCCATTGCACCTTCCCAACGTGTCGGGCCTGTTTCTACTTTAGCCATCCTAGAGCCTAGGTGGTGGCCTTGCCAAATCCAAGTTTTGAGCCAAAAACTCACCGGTGGCGGCCCGGGGCGGTGCCCTCCCAAATCTGCGCAGCTTTGGGCCAAAAACAGCCATTTTTCGCCCAAAACAGCCCTAGTAAGGGTTCAAAACAGCCAAACGAAGGCAAACGGCTGCTACACTGCACGTGCGGCTTGACATTCTCGTGACCAAGGGACCTTTGGTGCCCTCTAACTCCACGATATGTCCGAGAAACGGCCCAAAAAGGCTCCAAAAAGCCCCAAAAACGGCGCAATGTGCACCAGCACCCCGAAACCAAGAACGGGCCGTATCTTGGGCTATGTGGCTCAAAAACGAATTCCGAGGGCACCTAGTCCACCCGCAACCCCCCACGTTTTATGGTTTCCAAGCCTCACAATCGCCCAACGAGACACGTAGACCCCCGTACCAGTGGTCGCTTGGTGCAGCCGGAGGGCCGGCCAGCCCACACACAGAGGGGGCCAACGCTGGGTCCACCAGGGTCCCCGGGGCGAAAAAAACGATTTTTTCCAAAGTTGTTCCTAGACCACTTGGGATGCTCAAACAAGTGTTTTTAGGCCGTTTTGAGCCCGTGGTGGCGCGTTTAGGGCCATGGAAAATCCCAAAATGCCTTGCAAATGGGCCGCTTTGAGACCAACAATGGGTCAAAAATGGGTCAAAAACGCGTTTTTTTCGAAAATGATCTTGGACCATTTGTGATGCTCAAACAAGTGGTTTTAGCCCATTTTGAGCCCGTGGCGACGGGTTTTGGCTCATGGAAAATCCCAAAATGCCTTGAAAATGGGCCATTTTGGGACCAAAAATGAATCAAAAATGGGTCAAAAACGCGTTTTTCCAAAAGTGATCCCGGACCATTTGGCATGCTCAAACAAGTGTTTTTAGCCCGTTTTGAGCCCGTTTTGACGGAGTTTAGCCCCTTCCACATGTATGCACCACTTTGTGCCCTTCGCACGTACTTTAGAGCCGTGTGGTGGAGCCACCTAGAGCTGTGAGAGGGGTGTAGATTGGAGGATATATATATATATATATATATATATATATATATATATATATATATATATATATATATATATATATATATATATATACAGGACCCTCAAGGTGTAGTGCACTCCGAGAACCAGTGGCGTCACCATGGGTATCATACATACCCAGGGGTGGATGCCCAGGCGGCGTCGGCGGCGGCGGTGCGCGGCGGGCTCTTGATTGCCCTTCGGGCGGACGTGTTCGCCGCGGAGGAAGTTCGAGACATCGTGGACATCGTGCCGGGCAAGGCCATGGCCCTGGATGTGGTGACCGCAGGTGGCACCCTCACGGTCATCAACGTCCACGGCCCGGGTAGCGGCGGCGACTCCTGGGCGTCTAAGGCGTCCTTCTGGGCTGACGTGGCCATGTACGCGGCGGCCAAGAGCGCGGGTGGCACCAGGGCCGTGCTCCTCGGGGGGGACTTCAACGTGTGGCTGGAGTCCCCGTGGCACCCTACCACGAGGAGGTTCCAAGCCCTGTGGGAACAGTGTGGCTTCCGCAGGGCAGGCCCGGAACGGGAGGAGGACAGGAGGCCCACGAGGGCGGGGCACCGACTGGACTCCTTCCTTCTGAACTCGCCTCTGGTCCCGTGGGCGGCGCGTGAGCGCCCTCACTTGGCGCCGGGGCGGTCTCCAGCGTCGCTGGGGTCGGATCATGGCCCTGTGGTCCTGGACATCCCGCTGGCGGTGGCCGGCAAAGAGAGGGTCACCAGGATGGCCTACTCGCACGCCCAGGGCAGGCTACACGCCATACGCCCGGACTCCCCGGGGGTTCGTGAGGCGGTAGCGGCAGTACTGCAGAAGGCCTGCGGGGATCAGCGGCTACAGGCGTGGCTCTCATCGGACCAGGACACTGCCACCATGGGCACGTCGGAGGTGCAAGCGGTCTTTGACCTGCTCTACGCCTTCCGTGATGACGTGTCCAGGGTCACGGGAGTGCGCATGCCTTCCGGCGTGGACCCGCAGTACCCATACGGGCAGGCGGAAACGGAGGCGTCGCTGGACCGGGTCCTCTCGGATCAGCAGGCCCTGGCCTGGCGTGCCCATCAGCTGTGGCAACGGGACGCGGCGGCGGCCGGACTTCACTCCCAGGAAGCGACTGCCCTGCTACAGCACCTCCGGAGAGTGGACCCCGACCTGTCCCCCGCCTCGGTAGAGGACCTGCGTGCCGCATTGGACCAACAGCTCCGCCAGCTGGAGACACGCGTGGAGGAGCTGCGGGATGTCCTCAGGAGCAACAGGCGCCGGTCCATCAAGGACTACTGGCGGGGCAGGGTACCGGACCTGCAGCTCCGATGGACAGCGATACGGGGGGCCATCAACGTGGCGAACTATGCCCCGTCTGGCCTATGGTCCGTACGCGTCCGCGAGTCGGAGAAGGTGCTCTTGGAGGCCTCGGACGTCATTGGCGAGGTCCAGAGGTATTGGGAGGCGCTGTACGCCAAGCGGCCAGTGAACCTGCCGGCCTTCGAGCGGCTGGTCCGGGCCCACATTCCCAAAGGGGTGCCGGAGGAATGGAGGTCGGTACAGGACTACACCATGCAGGACCTTAAAGACGCCGTGAGGCAGGCCGTGGCGGACGACAAAGCTCCGGGGTCCAACCGGGTCACGGCTGCCCTCATAGCAGAGCTGCCTGAACCGGTACAGGGGCTCCTGGTGCATGCGTACAGGGCAATCCTGCGGGGTGCGGACGTCCCGGAGTCCTGGCACGAGGCCATCATCTGGCTGATGCCCAAGGGCACAGCCACGGGCAACCTGGACGAGTACAGGCCGATAGCGCTGGGGCAGCAAGACATGCGAATGCTCATGACTCCCCTCATGCGGAGGTTCACAGCTGTTCTGGCACGCAAGGGACTGGCCGCGGACTGGCAGTTCGGAGCCATGCCGGGCTCCACGGCGGCTGCCCCGGTGTTCCTGGCCCAGCGCAGGCTGCAGCGTGGGCTGGAGGAAAACCACGTCCTGGCCTTCGATGTGTCGAAGGCTTTTGACACAGCGCCGCACGGAGCACTGGCGCTCCTCCTGCGCCACATGGGTGTCCCGGAGGAGCTCATCAGGCTCTTCCACACCCTCAGCTGCGGGTCCCTGGTGCGCATCGTCACCGCGCACGGCCCGACGCCGAGCATACGGCTCCACAAGGGCCTGCGGCAGGGCAGTGCGGAGAGCGCTGTGCTCTACCTCCTCCTGTTGGAGCCTCTCCTGCGGAGCCTCGCCTGTAAGGCGCGGGGAGATGCTCGCCACGCGGTGCCACCCCTAGTACAGGCGTACTGTGATGACCTCCTGTTGATAGCGCACTCCCTGCCGCAATTCCTGGAGTATGCGGCGGCGATAGCGCGGTATCTCACTGACATGGGCATGTCCCTCAACGTGGGCAAATGCGCCTATGCCAGTACTGCTCGCATCCACTCGATTATGGTATACCTGAACCCGGGGGACACAGCGGCCCCATGGGTATGCTTACGTGCCAAGGGCACGGTACCATACTTGGGCCTGCGCCTCGATCCCAGGGGGATGGCGACCATGAAGGAGAAACATGTACTCCGGTGTGAAGCCCTGCTGGGCTGGTGCAAGAACACGCTGGGGCCGGCGTCGGTGCCTCATGAGGTGATGGCGGCCGTGGTTGGAGGCATCGTGCGGTACGCGGCGCCCTACCTATCCGACACGGCGGAGGCGGTGATCAAGCTGAATACTGCCATCAAGGCTGCGGCCCTGCAGTTCGAGAAGCTGCCCAAGGACCTGTCCAACGTGGCGGTGCGGTCAGGTCATGGGCTACGGTTGGCGGATGTCCAGGTTATATGCCGCGACTCCGTCGTGGCGACCATGGCTCAGCTCACCCACCACAGGTCGATGACGGTCCGTGATGAGCTGCGGGCCATGCTCCGAGACATGCACGTGCAGTACGGAGTGTGCGGGCAGTTCATGGTGCCCTCTGCGTCATTCGCCACACACGCTGGCAATACGTGGGTGGACAGGGTGCTCAGGGCGATGGGGACGTTGCGCGTGGGGCTTCTCATGCCATCGTCGGTGTACTCGTGTGTACACGCCCATCTGCCGCAAGTGCAGTGGGCGGGGCGGAAGTGGGTATCCCAATCCTACGCCTTCAAGGGTAGGGACATCTGCATTCTCTCGGGGCCCCGCACAGATGCGGCAGTGCAGTCCCTGACTGATCCTGCAAATGACCTCCTGCATGCGCGGCTCCCCTGCCCTGCGCCTGGGCACTGGGCGGTCCAGCTACAGGAGTGCCACGAGGACCACCTGCACCTTCCGCACGCGGGAGTAGGGCCCCACCAGCTGGACCACGTGTGGCTCACGGGGCTTCGCGACGTCTTCCGGCCGCAGCTGCCCGGTCCGTTGACTCACCGACTAATTCACCCGGTGCGCCGAAAGAAGGCCAGCAAACGCAATAGACAGTCCGCTGCGGGGGACGTGTATGTGGTGGGCGGATACAGGGAGGAAGGATGGGACCCGGCCAACCCGGGGCTGTCCATGCCGTTCGTCATGCTAGCCGCCCTCCTGTTTCTGTTGGGGGACGTCTTTGAGGGCTACCAACAGCAAGACGATCCGGCGTCCGTCCCCCTGCTCACTCCTCACGCCGGGGGCGGCATAAGCCCGCCACCACTGTGGGTTGTGCACGGGCAGCCAGCGTTTTCCAGGGCGTGCGCGGCGGTGCACATGTGCAGCGAATGGGCAATTGTTCTTCTGCTACCGGCAGGCCCAATCCCGGATCCGGATGAGTACTCGGTCCCGGAAGTGGTCCGGATGTCCAACGTGCCGCATGATCCGCACGTCGCCGTCACGTCGTTGCGTGGTGGTGGCGCAGTGGAGCAGGGGTCTGTCGTGGTATACTAGCCTTCCTGCTCCGCAACGGTTTGGGGGGCGGAATACACCACCGCCCTGGACGCCATAAAATCAGTCTGCGGATGTGACCTGGCCTGGAGACCACATGCGGTGTATCGACCGAGGGTGGTCTCGTCCCCGGAGCTCACGGCCTCCAGTGCGACGTCCCTGGGAAAGGTGGTGCAGAGCCCCCACTCCGACGTGGCGTGGCTAGAGCCCCACCGGTACTGCTGGGTGCCGGTGGCGACTAAAGTCACATCGTCTGACGCGTCGCCCCAGGGAGACGACGCCACAAATGTGGCGGTGGCCAGCCACGGAATCCCCACGTGGACGGGTGCCATCTACGGCACGGTCCCGGAGGCAGAGATCATTGGCGCGGCGGCGTACTTGTTGCACACGCCCCCGTCGGCGTGCACGGTACACGTGGTGGATGCGTCCGTCATAGGAGCGCATCTCCGCAGGGCGCAGGAGGCCCTGTACCGTGGCATCAAGGGGCCGACGTCACATCTGGTCAATCAACATGCACTGAGCTGGATAGTGGAGGGGCTGCGGCGGCTGCCGCGCCGAGTTGGGGGGCCGCACCACTGGGTGGTGAGGCAGAGCTCGCACTTGGCGGCGGTCCCGCTTGAGGCACCGGACTCTGCCGCGGCCCGTGCGATGGCCCCGCCAGTCCATCTTGTCCTGCCGAAGGAGCACGCCATCCTCTTGGTACCGGGGGATAATGGTGAGCTAGAGCCGCGTGTACCATCCATGCAAGCCCTTCAGCAGGTCCGGGAGATGGAGTGGCGTTCGCTAGCGGCACGCACCAGGGCGCACACGCCACTGGCTGGCGCCTGCGAGGCGATGTCCCTGGGAGCTGTGCACCACGGCCCAACACACAGGAATATGCTGCGGGCACGTGACGGTCGCTTGTCCACCATGCAGGTCATGCGACGGTGGAGACAGAAGCTCACGCGTATGGCAATACCAGCCCACCCCTGTATCTTCTGTGGGGGGCCGGAGGAGGACATCGGCCACATGCGCCTACTGTGTTCGCGGGACGAGGAGGTGGCTGGGCTCCTGTGCAGGCGTGTGGAGGAGTTCACGGCGGAGCTACCCCTAACGGACAGGGCGGTGGAGTTCGTGGCGTGGAGGGAGCACGGCTGCAGGTGGGCCGAATCCCTGATGGCGGGTGTCGTCCCCGGGGACCTGAAGCGGCTGTTCGCTGCGGTGCGAGCGGCGTCGTCCCGGGGCCCTGCCAAGGCCAGGCTCTTTGTGGAGGACATGGTCCAGATTGGGGAAGATGTGTATGCCCGCAGGAACCATCGGCTCACCCAGATCATGCAGCTGCCGATGCAAGATCGAAGGAGGGCGGTATACGCGTTCCTGCGCGGTGACACACCCTTCTGCCCGCCGGCAGGGAGGATCCTGCAGCGTCCGCCGTGGAACCCGTTTGCCGGCCTCCCCGGCGACCTGCGGGCAACCTTTCTGAGGGCACCGCTGCACGCACTGCTGGTGTCGCGGTCGTGCATCGAGCATGAGGAGGCCCTGTCCTTGTTCCCTCACTGGATGGCGGCGGTGGCACAGGCCTTCGACCGGTGGATCGGTTCCTGGGTGGCGCGGGACATCACGGCATTCAGGGAGTGGTCCCGCGTGGTGTCGGCGCAGTCGTGGGCCCAGGTGCGTGGAACCAAGGTGAGAAGCCCTGACGGCCAGAGTGATCCCTGGCTCCAGGTGTACGCCAACCATCCAGCTGTGGGGAACGTCATGGGCTGGCCTCGCGAGGTGCTGCCAGTCCTTCAGCAACCTCTGTGCGGTCTCCCAGTCCTGGCGGTGGCTGTCGTACTTGACGTGGGTACGTTGTGGCTGTATGACCGGCAGCTGCGACGAGCCGTACCGGCGGTCGCGGAGCAGCGGTCCATGGCAGTGTTAGTGGGCTCCAAGCAGCTGGCGCGGGTACAGGGCGACGACGCGCAAGGCCAAGTCACGGAGGCCATGTTCTCTCTGCCAGAGGGGGACGACCACGTGGCTGCCGATGCCCGTCACACCCTTGACACCCTGGGTCTCAAGGCGGTCATTGAGGCTCGGGCGGGAGGGCAACGCTTGGTTCTGGCTTCAGCCAGGGGCCCGGAGCAGGACGGGGTTGATGTCGTCGGGGAGGTCTTGCGGAACTACGGTTTGGAGCTCCTGGCGCATGGCACGCGCGGCCCCAAGGTGGCGCGGTGGCCCCGGCTGCTTGAGAGCCTGCCGGAGATGCCCGACGGACGACCGATACTCCGCCCGGTGTCCACGTGGGAGGAGGCGAGGCGCAGCCTCCTCAGTAGTGCCACAGCACGCACGCTGACAAGGGCTTTGCTCGGGCTCCAGGACGCGTGCTGCGATGTATGGCAGGACCTGTGGTCGCAGAGTTGTGATGGTAGCTGCGTTCCATCGCGGTCTGTGCTTCCGCAGCGATGCCACGGGTGCGGGGAAACGGTGTCCGTTTGGGTTCATCAGTGTGCCTCCGCCCCGCTGTGCGGGACATGTCAGGAGCATGCCGACAGGGGGTGGCCTAAGGCGAGGTGGGCACTGCGGCACTCTGGACGGATGTCCTCAAGTGCCTGGACGACTATCCAGGGTGGCCTGAAGAGCGTCCGAGTGGAAGCGGTACGGTGCCCTGGAGCGCCGTCTGCGGCCCTGCCCCTGATGCTGTGGTGGGCGGCTCTGGAGGGCGACTCGCGGATACTCTGGTTGTGGCATCGCGGAGGAAATGGTGACGGAGTGGTGGGGGCCGGGGGTGCAGGTTGATGGGGATGGGAATTGTGGGTGCACCAGCTACCATCCCTACGCTGGACGCAGCGGAGGCAGTGGCGCCTGAGAAGCAGTGCCTACGCGGCCTGATTGTGCGGTACTGGCAGGCGGCGTATGACAGCCAACGCGATGTGACAGGTCGTGCCGGCCTGATGGTGAGCCGTACTGCCCCCGTGCATGAGGGTCGGACAGGGATGCTTCACCCGCCTGCCCCGGGTCGCCGCATACAACAGTGAGGTGTCATGGGTCGTCCCGACCAGGGTAATAAGGCCCAAACCCCTGTAGGGTATTCCCATGGCACCGGGGTCTCTACTGGCGGCCCGGCTACGGCAGTGTTGGGAGTGGTTGCTCGGGATACACCGGGGGTGCACGGGGTTGTCTGGGGGTTACAGCGCTGCTGCGCCCCCTGGGAGTGTTACACAGGGTTGCGGGGTCAGCCTGCAGGCCCCAGGAGCGGCAACGGGGCGAAGATGTGAGCGTGGAAGGTTATGACAGTGGGGTCATCAGGGGGACAGTATGGCGGGCGTCGTGGAGACGGCATGGCAGCCTGGAAGGAGCGCTCACAGGGGGCACGTGGAGTTCCAGGTGGCGGAGTACTGGAGTCTTGGGGGTCAACGCGGCGGTACTGGGATCCGTACGGTGGGGGTACGCGGCGGTACTGGGGAGCCGTACAGTGGGGGAGCAGCGGGGAAGTTCCAGATGACGGTGTACTGACATCGTGGGGGTGTACGCGGCGGTACAGGGGACCGTATGGTGGGGGTACGCGGCGGTACTGGGCTCCGTACGGTGGGGGAACGCGGCGGTACTGGGGAACCTTACAGTGGAGGAGCACGGGGATGCATGGCGGTACTGGGGTGTCCCCCTGACCCCTCTAACAACTCAGGGGGAGCGCAGGGGCATCCCCTGGCCCCGTTAACAAACTAGAGGGACCATGCCTGCGGGCATGTACATAGTCTAACCTCTGACCATGGCCTTGTGGTTGCAGTGGTGAGTGTCGTGGCGGCTAGCAGGTGGCGTCGGCGTGGCAACGGCGGTACTGCGCGGCGTCGTAGTGAAGAGTATGCAGTCGCCTCACCGCTGTAACGGCATACCCCTGGGGGGCGCCAGTCCGGTCGGCTAGAGGCGAGGAGGGCAGGGGAGCGGCATGCTGAGTGGTCCGGGGGGTGACGCGCGGGCCAATGCTATAAGTAGGCTCGCCACGTCGTCGGTGGGGGCCGAACCTGCGGCTTGGCCGCTGCTGTGGCGGAAGAGGCGCAACCACGGAAGCTGGCCAATCAGTGCAGGTAAGGGTCAAGGGTAGGCGCCAGGGCATTGTATGTGGGCCAGATGAGGTGCACCTGGTAACCACGGCCCGGGGCGAGCCTCTGGTGGGTACCCCTACAGGGGGTCGATAACCAAGCTACGGCACCCACTAGCCCGAATCCCAGCCAGCGATATTCACGGGTTGCGCCACTCCCGTCGCGAAGCGGCCGGCGTCCCCCCCTGTAGACCCTCAAGATATATTATGTGTGGGCAAGTGGATACCTCGAAGCAGGTTGGGCGCTGGCCCCTGACATGGGGTGCCAGCATGGTATATATCTGGGATGTGGGGGCAGCACGGGGCCACGGGGACGTGGAATTGGTAACGTGTTTCTGTACTATACTAGGGGACTGGTGCGGTGGGAAGATGGCGTACAATGTGGAGACATGGGGGCGATGAAAGCTGAGGGCCAGGCTAGGCTGGAGCCTCCCAGAAATCCTGGCTATGCACATACGGGCTATTGCGTGCTGGCAGAGGGATAAGTGGAGTCAGGGGTGGTGGGCAGTTTCGAGGACGCGGACGACAATGGATTACATGGGGTCATGAGTGTTGGGTGTCTCCACAGTGGCGGGGGTACGTGAACGATGGAGGGTCAGCTCTCGCTTCGCCGCATGCGTGCTGCTTTGTTCCTTGGTTGCTGCTTTGCGACGGACAGAGGTGCCCTTGCTTTCTGCTTGTTGCGATGCTGCTGCGCTGCTTTGCCTTGCCCCCTTACCCCCGGCGAACAAACGGGCCAGCGTCCGTCGCCGTTGCTAATGCTAACGCTTTGCAGTTGCCACTGCCCCCAAAGCCTGGTTGCCCGGTATCCCCGGTCCTCTGGGTCCTCCGTCATGCTGTGGGCCACCTCAGGCAGCCCTGGGACCCACGGGATCGAGCGAGGCAGGAACCACCTGTCGGCGCGAGATGCCCGGTAACTCCAGTAGACGGCATGATAAGTGGTTATGACTATGACTATGACTATGACTATATATATATATATATATATATATATATATATATATATATATATATATATATTCCTTTGTCTACAGAAGCGCCATTTTTGGGCTTCCACTCACCATACCTGCTAGTACGTTATCCCCGTAAGCTAGGAGAACGCGCAGAACGTGGATAACGCTCCAGAACGCTCCGGAACGCGGATAACGCGGAGAACGCGGAAAACGCTTCCAGAAGCATGTGCGGAAGCATTGCACCGGAACGCGCAGAACGCGGATAACGCGTAAAACACAACACACCTATGTTGGGTGCGCCGCGTCCTCACAGTTGGGTATCCAGCCTACGCGGTTGGTCCGCCCCAGGTTTCGCACTGGTCCCCATGGGTGGGGATGGCAGAGGCTTGGCGGCCATGTCCTTCTCGATCCCACCACGGCCGCCTCCGCCACCCCGTCTACTGCACGCTGAAGGAGAAGTTCTCCAACGTATCGTCCTCTACGCTCCCTCTAGCGTCCTCCGCTTCCTCCTCTTCTTCCTCCTCATCGCTATCCGCCTCCTCCTCGTTCTCGCCGTCCGCTTCCGGGTCGTCCTCCCCGGCGTCCCCCTCTTGAGTCTCCTGGCTAAGGGGCGGCTCGCTTCCCTCGGCGTCCTCCGTGCCCGTTGTAGTGATCCCGTGCGCGGGTGCAAAGCATTGCACATGCAACGGGGTGTCCGGGCATCCGCTACACACGTATTGTGTGCGGCCTTTGCCGCAATGTGCACAAGTGCGCCGTTGGGCGCCGGCAACGGGGACGTGGATGTTGCGTCGCGGCTGCGCATCGGTACAATACCGGCGGCGAAGGAGGGCCCACTGCCACTCCCACATGCTATCTGTGCCACGGCACCTTTCTAGGGCGCGGCAGGTTGCAAACGCGTTGGCCGCGGCGTATCGCAGCAAGAAGCCTCGCACGGCTTGCGACCAGGACATCTGCCTTCCCAAGAGGCGCATCTGCAACGCCATCTGGTTGGCAGAGTCCACCCCCCGTGCCAGTTGGCGGTACGCAGCAACGAGGGGGTGGATTTCCCGGCCCGTGTGGTGCAGGGGGCCCCGCGCAGCGTACCACACGTTGGACAAGATCGGCACCAATTTGGGAGGTTTGCCTCCGGTTTTCGGCTGCTTGTACACCTGCAGGGCGTACTTGTGGCCGTCAACCGTGGCCACAGCCGTCTGCCCGGCCTGGATGGCGTTACCGCCTTGCTGGACACCGGCCGTGTCCTTTCGCACCATGGTGATGAAGGGGCGGCCCTCACGCGCAAGCCGTTGTGCGGTGGCGTGTGACCCGAAGAACG
The DNA here is from genome assembly GCA_964036045.1 of Eutreptiella sp. 'Long Island Sound 2002'. Lineage (NCBI taxonomy): Eukaryota > Euglenozoa > Euglenophyceae > Eutreptiales > Eutreptiaceae > Eutreptiella > Eutreptiella sp. 'Long Island Sound 2002'. Next base: position 47,244,667 of record OZ038379.1, on the reverse strand, counting down.
AGTCCCCTACAAGGACCGTGTAGACCGGCAGCTATTTGGACCACATCGCCATCAGCTGTCGGGCGTTGAGGTTGCCCGCACCACAACCGTGTCGGCGTAGGACACCACGGCGGCCAGTGTAGAGGTAGACGTCCACAATGTACCCCGTGCCGGCATCGGCCAAGCAATAGAGCTTGATGCCGGTGTTGTGCGGTTTCCGCACAATGTACATCTTGAGGGGGCCTGCCCTAAGGCCCGTATGCGGCACTAGGGTTTCATCCCCCGTGGCCGCGCCTCCCATGGTCCATGCTGCAGCCCAATGGGCACTAACCGCCTCAATAAGGTCCACCACATCCGGGCGACAATGTTTGTGTAGATCGTAGTATTGCCCCCGGGTTAGCAACCGTGCTAGATAGGCATTGTACACCAACCCGTCACGGTCCCAGACTCCATCCACCTGCATGGGCCGCACCATGCCCAGCAACAGCACGAAGGTGTTGTACCGTGGTACTAAGGGGATGAGGTCCTCCCTTTCCCGGGCTCGGAGGATGGCCTCTTGGGCATCCACAATGGGTTTCATCATGTAGTCCCATATTCCATCCGTGTCTAGCTCACCGAGTTTGGACTCCCCGGGTCGTAACCCGTACTCAATTGAAGTGGCACAGTGCTCCTTGCGGGGGCGACCAGCCGAGAGATTAAGAGGCATTTCAAAGTGCTCTAAAATAATGTTGGTAGCAATGATGGGACACACAGTACACACCAAATACGCGAAACACAGTGTGCACAGCTTCTAGAGGCACGTTTGGAGGCACGCTAACCGGAACGCGCAGAACGCGGTGAACGCGGAAGACACAGGGGGATGCTTCCAGAAGCATGCCGGAGGCGCACAAAACAGAGCACGGAGAACGCAGGCAACGCAGAAAACGGTGGGTCGTATTCTTTTTCCAATCAAACCGTGTATCCGTTAATGTTTTCTCTCCCCCTTCCCGCCATGTAATGTGTAATAATCAACTCACAGCGCTGTGGGGTCGTTTGTGGCTGGTCCAAGGGGCAGGCCACAAACCGCCACCACCGCGTTGCCACCAGTGGGCGGGCTGTTGGGTAAGGGGTGCTGGCGTTGGGATGGCCCATGCGGGCGCCACCGGGTGGGGCTGGGAGGCCTTACGGCCGACGGCCTCGTCGGCATCCGGCCAGGAGGCCGTGGACTGCGTTGAACCCGGCGTTGGCCAAGTCACCGGGCTCTCGAAGTCGGTTCCGACGGCCGGCATCTTCTTCTGGGGCGTTACTGAATGGCAAAAAGAACGCGGATACCGTTGATCACGCAGCGACTGACTCCAGAAGCACGGCAGAAGCAAACCAACAATGACACGGATCACGCGCATAACGCGGCGAACGCCCCTAGAAGCATGGTCGGAGGCACAGGGACGCAACGCGCGGAACGTGAACGGCGACAAACGACGAACTAACACCTACCTCCAGCATAACATTCTCGTCGGCGGATTCCTCCTCAGTCTGTTCGACCTTCTGTTCGACCTTCACGTTGATCGGCGACCTCCTCTGCTCCACCGGCGTGATGCTGCGGTCCCTGTCGGCGCGGGGTTCTGCACAAGGGACGCCAAAAGCGTGCAGGACAGTGCAACTGCCCCCAGAGGCGTGACCGGAAGCACCGGTCCGGGACGCGGATGACGTGGAAAACGCGGCCGACGCCTGTGGAAACATGACCGAAATCACATTAGGGGGACATGCAGAACATGGAACACACAATGGCCCTACCTTCGGCTTGCATCGGTTCTTCTTCCTGTACTTCGTCTTGCGTCGGTGGCCGCTCATACTGCTCCCACCATTCCCCTTCCGCTTCTCCCGGATCCACGTACTCTTGCTTGCCCCGCCACTCCCACTCTTGCTCCCACTCCTGCTCCATCTTGACGTACGGCTCCAGCTCCGGCTCGAACATCCGCGGTTGGGGTTGGGGTTGCAGCTGATGGTGGTGTCCGTAGGGGTGATGGTGGTGGTGGTGGTGGGGCTGGACCGGGCGCGGGAGATGGGGGTACCCAAACGGGGGTGGCGGACGCAACTGGGTTGTGCTCCGAGCGTCCCCGTAATCTGCTGCCATCTGCAACGAAAACACACGGAACGAGGATTATTACCCCTGGAGGCACGTCCGGAAGCATGACTTCGGCAACGTGGATCACGCGGCGAACGCGCAGAACATCCGGAAGCATCTCCAGAGGCGCGTTGGGAGGCAAAAAACCGGAACGTACATAACGTACATAACACCGCATACCCGCAGCGACGCCAACTCCCTCTTCTTGATCATCGTCCACGCGCCCGTCGCCGGCAGCTCCTCCTCGCGGTCTTCGGTGAGGGTATACGCCATCATCCCGGCCATTGTGACCGTTCTCTTGTATCTCTCTTTGAGGTCGTCCGTGCTCATGTCCACGAGATCTTCGGCGGCCAGGCTCGCAAGGGACGGCGGCGGTCGCCTCCGCTCCCCAAGGGGGTGCTGCCCCTTCAGCGCTGCCAAGGGGACCCCGTGCAGCTCCGGGCCCGGTGCCTCGGTCCACACGAGCGCGCTGGGCGGCCTCTCCGGGGCCTCCACGCAGCCGGTACACACGGAGATCCCTTTCAGGATCCCATCCGTGGCCTGCCGGTGCCCCGACGTCCGGTAGACGCGGTCCAAGTGTTCACGGGCGGCGGAGGCGGATTGCGCGTTCTTGACGCCGCAGGCCAGCAGACCCTGCACCGCGGTCAGGCGCACCTGGCTGTGCAGCAGGGTGGCAGCAGCAGCATCCTTCCGACCACTGGCGTCCGCGCTCAAGCACACTCGGTAGTGCTTCTCCAGCCGTCCCAGCGTCACCCCATAGTCCGCCAGTCCGGACTCCAGAACCTGAAGAACGCGAAAAACACACAAATGTCCTCCAGAAGCATGTCCGGAAGCAGAGAACCGGCACGCGGATCACGCGCATAACGCGGCGGACGCCTCTAGAAGCATGGTCGGAGGCACGCAAAACACAACGCATGGGACGTGAAGAACACCTGCAGCTCGTTTGCGTATTGCGCGCTGTCTTTGTAGTGCTCGAAGCGCGTCGTCCTCGCTGGGATGGACTTCTGGGGCCCCACCGCTCCTTCAATCTTGAAGCCCACGCTGCCCACTCCGCCCGCCTTCTCTTTCCCCTTCTCTTTGCCCTTCTCTTTGCCCTTCTCTTTGCCCTTCGGCTTCCCCTCCTTGGCCTTCCCTTCCTTCCCCTTTGCACCCTCCACCACCACAACGTCCTGCGCCGCCGCTGCCAGCTCCTTCTTCTGCTGCCCAATCGCCTCTCCTTCTGCCTCTGTCTCCTTCTCCTTGTCCTTCTCCTTCTCCTTGTGCTTCTCCTTCTCTTTCTCCAAAACGGTACTCCTTGCGGCCTTCTTCTCCGGAATGGGCGCCCGCTGACTTCCACTGGCGGCGCTGGCGCTGGCACTGCTGGTGCTGCTGCTGCTGCTGCTGGAGGAGTCGTCTTCCTCCTCCTCCTCCTCCTCTTCTTCTTGCGGCGTGTCCTCCGCCCAGGCCCAAAACCGGTCCTTCTGCAGCTGAAAAGAACGTACAGAACACGGATAACGCAAGACGTGCATCCAGAAGCAGGGGTGGAGGCAAGAAACCGGAACGCGCAGAACGCGGATAACGCGCGGAACGCTCCCAGAAGCGCGTTCGGAGGCAATGATGCAGCACGACATGAACGCACAAAACACAGCCTAGGCCCCCCTGCAACTAGAGGCACACGTGCAACGCATTGACATACCCTCTTGTACTTGAACCACTGATCTTGCTTGCTGCGACAGTCGCAGACCTGGGGCAGGGCCCCCTTCTTTGCGGTCTTCGGCACCTTGACGTGATACAGCTGCACCGTGGTCAAGTAGAAGGCTTTGCCGTCTTCCCAACCATCCGGCAGCTTCTTCTGCTTCTTGGCCCTCTGCTCGACCCACCCGCACCAGTACCCCGCTGTGCACAAAAGAATGCAATCAAGAGAGCAGAAGCATGGGGAACCAAATCAAGGGGCAATGTCGAGTAAGCATGTGACGGACAAAACGAACGAGGACAACGAAGGTTGCATGTTGCGGGCACATACATGTTTGTGCTTTCAGCTGGAAGACAACGAAGCTCATCTGGCCTGCCTCCTTCGGCTTCCACTTCTCCAACGCTCCATCAGCCTTCAGCCACTGCTTACAGTTGTTGGGGTACAGCGGGGTGGTCATTTTGTGAGAAGAGGGCCTCTGGGGCAACGGGGAACACGAAGAGAACGCGGCGAACGCAGCAAGCGTACCTCCAGAAGCTCGGGCGGAAGCACCGAAGCGGAACACGGAAAACGCGGCCAACGCGCGGCACCTGTACAACGCTCAGAACGATGGAAGCAGAGGCAGAGGCAACATGCAAAGTGCTTCTCTCCTTGAAAATGGATGAACCGCATGAAAACTCATGCGCGAGTGCGTCGGGCCACCTCAAAAACCCCCGGAAGCGTCGTAAAAGCAAGGGTGTTTTTCCCGACCCCTAGAAGCGCCCATTTCGTCATCTACGTCGTAGACAAAGGAATATATATATATATATATATATATATATATATATATATATATATATATATATATGTATATGTATATATATATCCTCCAATCTACACCCCTCTCCCAACTCTAGGTGGCTCCACCACACGGCTCTAAGGTACGTGCGAAGGGCACAAAGTGGTGCATACATGTGGTGGAAGGGGCTAAACTCGGTCAAAACGGGCTCAAAATGGGCTAAAACCACTTGTTTGAGCATCCTAAATGGTCCGGGATCACTTTTGGAAAAACACGTTTTTGACCCATTTTTGACCCATTTTTGGTCCCAAAATGGCCCATTTTCAAGGCATTTTGGGATTTTCCATGGCCCAAAATGCGCCACCACGGCCTCAAAACGGCCTAAAAACACTTGTTTGAGCATCCCAAGTGGTCTAGGAACAACTTTGGAAAAAATGTTTTTTTCGCCCCGGAGACCCTGGTGGACCGGGCGTTGGCCCCCACTGTGCGTGGGCTGGCCGGCCCTCCGGCTGCACCAAGTGACCACTGGTACGGGGGTCTACGTGTCTCGTTGGGCGATTCTGAGGCTTGGAAACCATAAAACGTGGGGGGTTGCGGGTGGACTAGGTGCCCTCGGAATTCGTTTTTGAGCAACGTAGCCCAAGATACGGCACGTTCTTGGTTTCGGGGTGCTGGTGCACATGGCGCGGTTTTCGGGGCTTTTTGGCGCCTTTTTGGGCCGTTTCTCGGACATATCGTGGAGTTAGGGGCCACCAAAGGTCCCTTGGTCACGAGAAAGTCAAGCCGCACGTTGAGTGTAGCAGCCGTTTGCCTTCGTTTGGCTGTTTTGAACCCTTACTAGGGCTGCTTTAGGCGAAAAATGGCTGTTTTTGGCCCAAAACTGCGCAGATTTGGGAGGGCACCTCTCGACTTAGCGCCACCGCCCCGGGCCGCCACCGGTGAGTTTTTGGCCCAAAACTTGGATTTGGCAAGGCCACCACCTAGGCTCCAAGATGGCTACATGGGCAAATGATCCGAAGCGTTGGGACGGAGCAATGGCCAAAACGGCAAGGAGACGTGTTGTTGTTGTTGTTGTTGCTTGTTGCTGCTTGTTGTTAGCTAAATTTAAGGGGAGAGGGGTGTAGTAATATTCCTTTGTCTACCACGCGCAGAACGGAATCAACGTTTTTTGTTCGTCAAAAATGAATCCATAAAGTTTTGTTGTTCCGGGGGGTTTTCGAACGTGCCGGACGTCATGGAAGCATCCGTTTTGTTCATTTCCACCGTTTTCCATGTGAGAAGCGTATCGTGCCGTTGCCTCTACCTTGGCTTTCGTGCTCCGTGTGCCGCGCGTGTTACGCGTGTTACGTGTTCTAAGCGTTCGCTTCTAGGTGTGCCTCTGGAACTCGAATAACTCGTGTCGCATATCTGTGCAAGGCGTGTTCCGCACGTAACCGACATCACGCTTCTGGAGGCCGATCCCACGTTTTGCGCGAGCTACGCGTCCTCCTGTACCTCAGCCCTTTCTTTATGCCCGCACCGCTTTTCCCGGATAGCCACAAGCAGTGGCTCGCCAAGGGGGGCCACCTGGGCAGTTGGGGGAGCGCGGCCACGCTGAAGCACAACGCGTTCATCGTGTTCCAGATCAAACAACAGACATGTATGTGATTGTTCAATGGGGTGGAGTACGGGTGTTGTGCCTTTCGATGTCCCCCACGTCGATGTCGTTCGTTTCACATTTTTTTTTCTGTTTCTGCGCCGTGCCACACATTTCTGCACAGCTGGGTGGCACGCAGCCTGGGTCAACCGCAAGAAGCCCGGCAGCAAGGATCACCGAGAAGATGAGATGTACCTCACCAACGTCACCGCATATCAAGTATGCATGCATGACAAGTGCCATTATGTTCCGTTTTGTCGCACCGTGCCGGTCCCTAGTCTCCATTTTCAATAAGCTGCTTACCCCACCAACTGCCTGCAGATCAAGACGAAGCCAAGCAAGCCCCGGGATCCCGCAAAAGTCCAAGATTGCCGCGCTAAGCCGGATGGATGGTTCGAGTACACAAAGGTTGTTCTGGGCGTGCTGCGTGTTGCATCTGTACGTGATTCTGCCCCCTGTTCTACGTGTGTTGCGCGTGTTGCGCGTTCTGCACGTTCCGCCGGTGTGCCTCTCACTCCGCCTCTGGGGGCACCACCACCGTGTTACGCGTGCTGCGCGTTCTGCAGATCCAAGCGAACCGGTTGTGGACCTGGTTGGAGGGCGAGGCAGAAGAGAGTGAGGAGGAGGAGGAGGAGGAGGAGGAGGCAGCGGACGATGGAGACGAGGAGGAGGAAGAGGAGGAAGAGGAGGAAGACGACAACGTGCCATTGACACCCCATGGCAAGAAGCAGGCCCGAGGCACAGTGAAGAGGGAGCATTCAGAGGACGAGCCAGATGATGTGCCGGAGAAACACTCCTCTTCTGCTGCAAAGGCTTCTGGAAAGGCAGCACGGTCCACCGTGCTGGAGGTCAAGCAGGAGCCGCAGACAATGGCAGAGAAGAAGAAGCGGAAGGCAGAGGAGCGGAGCCCGCCCAAGGTGCCACCGAAGAAGTCCGAGGCCGAGATGCCCAAGAAAAAGAAGGACAAGGACAAGCCGGCCCGTGGGAATGTGTCCTTTGCGATCAGCGGGAAGGGCCCGCAGAAGAGCATCAGCGCCGCACCGACAAGAGCAGAGAAGTTCCAGCATGAAGGCGGGTACGACCGTGATCTGGACACAATGCAGAGAATCTTGGAGACGGACTTCAATGCGACCGTGGGTCGCCTGGTGATGCACTACAAGGAGTGCCTGTCGGAGGAACCCAGGTCCAAGCAAGAGCTCGGGTTGGCCCTGCTGCTGCACACCAGTGTGCGGGCCCTGAGCGTGCAAAGCGTGCTGAGATGCGGGACCAAGAACGCCCAGTCGGCTCCAGCAGCCCGTGAGCACTTCGAGAAGCGCTACCCATCGAGCAGCCCGAGACAAGTGGCGGAGGGGATTTTGAAGGGCCTTTTGGTTTGTACGGGTTGCGCCGCCGCGCCGCAATGGCCGGTGGACCTCAGCCCGCCGGCAGAGGGCCCGAGTTTGGGCAAGCTGAAAATGGAGGGCCTGCGAGGTGGTCGTGGAGGTGGGGTCAGCGATCGGGTGAGCGCAATGGGCATCGAAGACATCGTTGACATGGACACGGATATTTTGCAGGTGTTGCGCGCGTCCTCTCTTGTGTTTCTACGTAGTCGCTCCGCGCGTCATGCGCGTTCTGCGCGTTCTGCGTGTTTGCTTCTACTGTGCCTCTGGAGGACCGATCGTGTTTTCCGCGTTCTGCAGGAGAAGTTTGTCCGTTTTGTCCGGATGGCCGGCCTGATGGCGTACGAATTGGAAGAGGAACGGCAACTCGAACTTACGGCGTCTGGAGCATGGTCGTTGGTGCGCACCCGAGAGCTGGCGGCGAAGAAACCGCGGGTATCTGTGTGCTTTGTGGTCTCGGTGGTGTGCGCGCTGGTGCCTCCGCGCCGCCTCTAGAGGCCCATGGTAGCGTGATGCGCGTTCTACGCGTGTTACACGCATGATTCCTTGCACGCTTCTGGAGGAGGACTTGCCGTGTTACACGTTGTGCAGACTGCCGCTTGGGATTGGGCGCCCCCGCACATGAGCGGGTACCCGCACCTGCCAGGCCCGCCACCGCAGTACCAGCAGTCGTACGACGAAGACCCGCAGTGGCCCAGCTATCCGCCACTGCCGCGGGGCCCGCCGCCGCATGGCTAGCCGCCGCGGGGCCACCCGCCTCCCTTGCCCTATGGTGCGCCGCCGCGGGGCCACCCCCCTCCCCTGCCGTATGGCGCACCGCCGCGGGGTTCTCCGCCTCCCCTGCCCTATGGCGCGCCCCCCGGCGCATCGGGCGAGCCGCCGGAGCTTCGTCCGAAGGCGCTGCTCGGCCCATTCGCCGATGTGGCGGAGAGCAAGAAGGTGCGTGGGCGGCCGCGGAACCAACCCGATCGTACGTCCTCCGTTGCGGCTTTCAATGCGTGGTTTGTACGGAGCCGTGAGTCACATGTATGTGGAGCCCCGGTCTCGTCTGCCCGATGTTCTGCCACTTGGTTGCCCCCCTCGTGTTTCCACAGTATCCGCAGGAGACGGGCGAGACGCGGGACGATCCCCAGAGCATCAAAACAGAAGGATCTGGCGCCGTTGGGATGGAGGTGGAGCAGGTCGTTGTGCTGCGTGTTCTCCACGCGTGCTTCTTTGTCGCCTCTAGAGGCTGGTACGCCCCGTGTTGCGCGTGGTGCGCGTTCTCCGCGTTCTACATGTCTTGCCTCCGCCGTGCCTTTGGAGGACAGACATCACGTCGTTCGCGTTCTGCAGAAGCCTCCCCCAGAGACGGAAGGTCAGGGGGCCAAAGAAGGACCCAAGGAGCCCGCAGAAGGCGCTGCAGAAGGCGCTGCCGCGCGCACGGAGGTCTCAGCAGGGGGCGATGGTGGTCCGGCAGGTGAGCAGGTGCGCGTTGCGGGGTCACTGCTGTTTGCGCGTCATGCCCGTATGGTTTTGTTGTGCCTCTGGAATCCGCCCTGACATGTGTTGCGCGTTCCCCGCGTGTTACGCGTTACACGTGTCTCGATTCTCGCCTTCCTCTGGAGGACAGCACCCCGTTTTCCGCGTTCTGCAGGCGCCTGTGCGAGTGAAGGAGGAGCCCCCCGACCTCCCGGAACGCCATGCCGAACCGGAGACGGCAGCCGAGGGCAAGATGACGGACGGCGAAATCCAAGAAGTGTAGAGGGTTGGGAGGGCTGGGAGGGGGAGGACGGGTGGGAGGGGGAGGGGTTCCAGGGGTTTTTCTCCCCGCTTGGGGAACCGAGTCCGGGATGGCCGGACCCCGACGAGTCCCGGGGGCGGCAGAGTTCGCAGCCCGCTTTGCGGGTCCCCCCTTGGGAAGTTTCAGCGCAGACAGGCGCTTTTTCTCAACAGGCGCCGGACTGGTGGCGTCGTAATATGTGGTAGCTATACCCGGTTTCTTGGCTGTACGATAACGGAGTATTATGGCGATCGGACATGTAGTGCCCGGCGCCCAGCACAAGCGAACTGGTGGTGTCCCGCAAAAAAAGATACCACACCTGTTGCCTATTGCTCTGCGGTCGGGGAATCGAGGTTGAAACCCCCCCCCTCCGCTGCAGGTTGCTGTGTGGTAGGGGAATTGAGGCTCAAACCACCCCCCCCATGAAAAAAACACCCACAGTGCCCTGTGCTACGTGTGCTGCGTGTTGCCTCTGACTGTGCCTTTGGACTGCGTGTGGCGCGTTCTGCGCGTGTTGCGCGTTCTCGGCGCTGCCTCCGGCCCATGCAAGTAGACGGCATCTGGGAACGGGACGGGTTACTGTACAACCCCTTCATGGCACAATTGCTAAGCCGCAAGCAGTACTACGTCTTGCGCCGTAACATCCGGCCCGACGTTGTTGAACTACTGGAGGAGTGCAATGGGCAGTGGGCTAGTGCCTGGCGGTTGGGTGGCGCGGCTTGTGGGGATGAGTCCGTGGTGCCGCACAAAGGCATACGTGCCGGCCCACTGCGGATGTTCATCGCCCGCAAGCCCCACTCCACCGGCATCAAGCTCTATTGCCTTGCCGATGCCACCAGTGGGTACGTGGTGGACATGTACCTGTACACGGCTAGACGCGGGCACCTGCGGCGGTTCGGCAACAGCGCGGGCAACTACAATGCCCAGCAGATCATGACCATGTGGGCAGGTCTCCTCCCTTCCGGGACCATCCTCTGTGCGGATTCCTTTTTTGGATCCCACGAGCTAGCGCGTGACCTCGCTGCGGAGGAGAAAGCATTCTTGATGATGACGAAGCGCTCCACATACGGGGTGGACAGGGCAGGAGAGCTTCTAGGAGAAGGACAAACCGCCACGTGCACTGTGGACGACGCGAGGTACGCCATGGTGGTCTTCAAGAACCCAAAGGTGGGTCACAAGCCGCCCCGCGTAGTGCCGATGCTCACCAACGTCCACTTCCCACAAGCCGGACCCGTGCATCGCCGCAGCGGGAATGAGGTGAACCCGGTGGTCGCCAGCTACCGCCAGCTATCGCGTGGGGTAGATGGCGTCAACCAGATGGCGCTCCAGATGCGCCAGATGGGACGTCAGATGACGTGGTCGCATGCGGTGCGTGCGTTCGTCCTCCGGCATGCCGTGGTCAACGCATACGCGACCTGCTGGTCCCTCGGGGGGGCCCGAACGGGTACCATATTTGACTGGCAGTGGGACCTTATCCGGCGCCGCTTTTGTACAGTGGCGGTGGCCAAGCCCATCCACGTGCCGGTGCGGATGCCGGGCCGCCGGGTGTGCGCCCATTGCAACCGGGGCAAGACCCACTACGTTTGTTGTGGGTGCGGCAAGTGGTACCATGTGGGGTGCTTTGCCGTGGCGCATGGGGTGACCGGGGTGGTAGAGGCGGATGTGGAGGAGGAGGGCGACGAGGCCGAGGAGGATGGCAGCGAGAGGGAGGAGAGTGAGGATGACACGGAGGAGGAGAGTGAGGAGGAGGGGGAGGAGGATGAGGAGGAAGAGAGTGAGGAGGAGGAGGAGAGTGACGGGGAAGAGGACGAGGACATGGAGGTTGACGAAGATTAGGAAGGAGTAGGTGGTGGAGGGCGGACGTGGTGGAATCGTGAACTTCATGGCCGCCAAGCCTCTGCCATCCCTACCCATGGGACCAGTGCGAACCGTGGGGGACAACCGCGTAGGCTGGATACCCAAACTGTGAGGATGCGGCCCCCCAAAAGTGCGCGCGTGTGCAATAGTGACGTGCTACGCGTGCTACGCGTTTTGCGCGTGCCGGAAGTCTGCTTCTACGTCTGCCTCTAGAACTCCGTGCTGCGCGTTCTGCGCGTTCTGCGCGTGATGCGTGTGTTGTTTGCGTTCTGCACGTGCTGCGCGTGCTGCGCGTTTTGAAGCAACACGCGCAGCACGTATTGTGCCGCGCAGAGCGCTTCCGGACAGCAACGTCCCCTCTGTAGACAATGGAATATATATAGGTCCATCTTCCAATTGCGGCCGTGAACCCCTTGTCCTATGGCGCGCTAGCGGACCCGAAGTTGAAGCCAAGCAGCCAGCTAGTCATTGCACCGCCGTTGACATCGTCATCCAAAGCTGAAGGTGCACCGGTCGGGGATGATGGGGAGGGTGACGTAGTCACAATGGATCCCACGACCATTTGCACGCCTGACATTGACTTCATGGAGCGTCGGCAGTTCAAAAAGGAGGCCACGCTCGACAAAACTGCGGTGGAGATTACTGATGCGGATGGGCTGGTTGCTGAGAAGATGATTGTCATCTGCGGGCTTCGCACCAACAAGGACTCATTCACGGTGACATGCGCATTTTGGGTGCTGGTGGTGTCATGGAAGGGGGAGGAGACCTTCCTTATCCCGTTGATGTATACGAGACAGATATCAACGCATGTGTACCTTGTGGGTTGTTTCTTTGATGCCTTGGGGCAGTTGCAGATTCAGAGGAGGCCATGCTTTGAGTGGTCACATGTGCTGGCATGTAACCTAACATGGTGTGCTGCATTGACGGCCATGCTTGCCAAGCGACGGAAGAAGCATGCGCGCATGCCTTCAGAGTCCGCTGGCACCGTGAGCGGGAGGACCGCCTGCTGCGTCAGACCATAGACGTGGACATTGAGGAGAAATCGACCGGTGAGCAGTCGGATGCTGAGCAGTCAGACAGCGGGCAGTCACTTGGGGCGCGCGCGAAGCGCCAGAGGCCGGGAGCCCCGGCCACAGTGAAGAAGAAGCCCAAGCCCCCACCAATACGAGTGGGACAAGCTGCGGAAGTGGCACCGGGTGTGCTGGAGCAGATGCGCGAGGCGCATAAGCGGGAGATGGACGCCATGCAGCACTCGCACACAGCTGAGCTAAAGCGCCTCGAGGCAGCAAGCAAGGCACGTGAAGACCAATGGCGTAACAAATTATAGTCCATATTATCATTTCGGATCAGTTCACCCCAACTCTTGCGCACTCCCCTGAGCCTGCTGCCCTTCCCTACCCCCTTGAAAGACCTGTTTCTGACCTCCTGCTTCAGCGGGTTGTGTCTCCCCTCTGCCTTGAACCCCCCCGTCAAGCTCAAATCCCCGTACAGCCCTGCCACCTCAACCATATGGTCTACCCACAATTGGGGCCACAAACTAATGCTTAGTCCCGAAGCCCTATGCAGTGCCCCCATCACCTTCAGGTCAGCCTTCAACTCATTCACCTTGGTCGCTGTGAAAAACCCTTTTCCCATACCGGGTTAACGGTCTTTCCCAAAAGCACCCCCCACTGCCTCAACCCCTCCCCCCACGGCACGTGCACACCGTTATGCACAATGTCTTGTTGCAAAAGGTTGCTGCTTTGGAGCTCGTCGGCAATGCAATCCCATCCGTGGGCCTTAATCCACTCCCCTGCCGCACTCTATTCAATGTGCACTCCCTCCCTCTCCTCCCCAACCACATCATGTGCGGTCACTGTTTGAGCTCGGATTCTTATGGGGTCCAGGTAGAACTGGACCCACTCCGACGCTCTTTTTTCTGCAAACGCATTATGTTGGTCACGCGATGCATTGTAAAGCGGGGGAAACCAAGTGGGAAACAGAGCGCAAGTCTCTGCAGGACCGGCTCCTGAAAGCCCCAAAGCCACAGGCCAGGAATGGGATTGTGGCAGGTGTTAGTGACGAGGGGGACAGCACGGGAACGATACGATACCTCCGAGAAGCCGCGGGCGCATTGCATGGATCTTTGACGAGCACGGTGACGGCTCTCCAACGTACCTCATGGCTGATTGACACTTTGGGAAAGGAGAATGGTCAGGCGTCACCCCCTGTTGCGGTGGATCAGTACAACAAACTGCTGGAAAAGTACAGTGTCGAGAGTATCGTCCGTGGGGGGGCTGGTAGCAGTCAAGGTGAGGCGTAAGGAACAAACGAGAGAGTTGTTGGCAGTAGTGGGGTGTCTATCTGGCCCGATGGCCGTGATGTGCCCCGCATTGCCCCACTCTCTTCACAGCTTCGTTTGTCATGGGGAAGGAGAAGAGAATCCACACGCGGTCAGAGCACAAAGAGCAGGAACGAGCAGCAGCCCGCAACGCCGTGATTGAAGCCCGGCTCCGACACCGTGTTGCTTTCTGCACCTGCCAAAAGGAAGTCGCCCCAAACAGGGTGAGGCTGTGGATCACTGAGCCGCCAAGGCGCTCCGAGGCGGCAGAGTATCTGTCACTTGCTGTGAACGACATTGCGACACGCAGCAAGGGGATGCGTTGTTCTAGGGCGTGGTGCGGAACCCCCCCAATTTTGGGTGTTGTTAATATGGTTGGAACCCGGAATTTCACATGTTACATGGGTGCACTTGTGGAAGGCATCCTCAACCTGTGCGGATGTATGGGTCAATGTACGGGGGGGGGCAAAGTATGCTTCGAAGGATAAGCTATGGGCCTCATGGTTTTGCATGGATGGCGGGGATGAACAGGCTTTTTTGAGAAGCCCGGACATCTCCGCCAACCTCAACCAAGAGGTGAGGGATGTGGAGGAGGACGTTGTCCTCTTTCAAAACCAATTTTTGACTTGCACTGTCATTTTGACGGGGGATTGGAAGGGGATGCAAGCAATGGGGGGCGCTGGGTCTAAGTGTTGATTGTGCAAAGACCCCAATGGTATTGTTGAGCAAATGGGGGTGGAGTCCACCTCCAGATGGGGGGCATTTTTCAAGAGTGTGACCCGTGATAGGCGGCCGGGGGACTACCAACATGCAGCATGCCGCATTCTAAACGGCATTGCAAAGCGCACTGAGACCACCCTTCAAGGCCCTCCCCCCTGGTACCTCTGGTAAGGCCCAAGCTCTTGCAGCTTTGCAGGCCTTCAAACAAGCCCTGTCAATGAAGGATGAGACTTGAGGCATCCCTCTAAGGGAACGTCTCCCCTCGGCCTCAAGGGCCACAGAAAAAGATTTCGATTTTACAAGCACCAAAGTTTTCCCAACCCCCCCCCCCTTCCAAACGCAATTTGTGGATTGCCTCAAAGAGCATGTCCCCCCCACAGTGAGGACCCCTGGTGGACCTTCTTTATGGGTTGTTGTGCATGTCATGGTAAAATGCATTGAGGGTTTGTATGAGCTTTGGAGGGTGAGGGAGATGTACACTCTAACCCAAGTGGAACGCCACCATGCGTTGACCACAAAATTTCCAAAATCTTGGGGAGACTCAGGTTGGTCCCCCACCAGGTGGATCCATTGGTGCTTGGCACATTCCCCTTTTTTTGCCGAGAAATGGAGGAACATTTTTCAGTTTTCCTCCATCCCAACGGAGTATCGGCATGGGCCTTACAAGCGGAGGCACAAAAATTGTTTTAAGGGTTGGTCCTTGGTGAGGCCAAGTATATCCCTCCGCCACATGCACCATTGCATGTACATGAACGCCCTGGAGCAAGGGCCTTTGGGACTGGAGGCGGCCAAGGCCTCAGACATTGATGTTTTTGTATGAAGAAAGACCATACATGCTTTGTGCCAAGTGTTTTGTGTTGTTTGTCCTACTGAGGGATGGAGGAGGGGTGCGCGATAACTACCGCGATAACTACGCGATAACTGAGTTATCGCGCGATAACTAGTGCTCTAACTAGTTAGAGCAAGGTGCTCTCACTGTGTTCTTCAACCCCCCCCCAATGTAGTTCTCAAGCCCCCCCCTGACAAAAGCAAAGACGCCCACCCCCAAACCAACTGTTGAAGGGAGGGCAGCCCCACATTGTCCGTGCCTATGTCAAAATGTGTGCGTGCATGTGTGTGTGTGTGTGTTTGCACATATGACTAGACATGTACCGAATGGGATGATTTCTATGTGTCTGTGTGTCATGGAACCGCCCCCCCCCCCCCTGCCACATTGGTGTCTTATACTTACCCAATGTGTGTGGATGCTTTTGTTCCAGCCTTGTTCTAGCGAAGAGGTTTAGCGACATTCTAGCGCCGTTCTAGCGGGGCAGCGCTAGAAGGGCGCTAGAACGTCACTAGAACGGGTTTTTTCCCCTTGTTGAATTTCAGGTCAAAAATGTGTTTTTCGGAAAAACAAGGTATGGACCCTGTAGTATGGTAATAGGGGTCCCATTTGCAGCCTTCATACCCCCGCCCCCCTGTGCCCATGGGTTGGGGCACCCACTACCTTTTTCCGTTCTAGCTTTCTAGCGCCATCTAGGCTAGAACAAGATTGCAAGATTGCATGTGTCTTCTTGCGTGTACCAAGGGGTGCCGTGCAAGTTGGATGTTCCCGCCCATGCCTCTTGTGGTCGATAGGTGCCCTTGTCCCATGAGTCTAAGGGGGTGCCGAAGCCGTGGTACGAGTACCCGCTGGACATGGATGTTGGGGATATGGTCGTCTTCACGTCGTAGTTGAGCCACTGTGGTGGAGCCGTTCCAGTTGGACTACCTGCACGAACTCCTCCAGTCATTGCCTTCATCGCGCTGGCCAATTACAATTTGCCGTGAAGGCAAAGGGCAAGCCCGCAAAGCCCCCGGCCAAGCCCACCCCCAAGGCCAAGCCCGCCAAGCCCACACCCCGTGTCAGAGCCCCCCCTTATATATACGGACCCAGCCCCCATTTCATTTCCCCCGCAGGAAACGATGAGGGGCATTTCGGATGGCGTGGTGCGCACATTGGAGGGAAATGTGCAAACCACATTGAGAGATTCTTTGCCTGCTGCCATGTGTGAGCCCGTGAAGGCGGAATCGGCAGCCGGGGGGACCTGTGATTTGCAGAAGGTTCGAGGGAAGCTCGGTGTAGCTAAGAGTTTGGTAAAGACCGCACAGAAGCGAGCACAGTTCCTCCAGGAGACACTGGAGGACACCAAAAGGCAGAAGCTAGAGGTAGAAGGCGAATTGAAGCACATGCGAGAGAAGTGGGTGCAAGAGAATGACCGGTCCAACAAGTACCTCTCCATTTCGGAGAAGCGGAAGTGAAGAATGTTCGCCTCTTGTGAGTGAGGGTGCAATTATAAATGGCACATTGTGCATTTTCCCGCATGTGGGCCGTTTCAGATGCGGACTGACGGATCCCAAAAAAGACACCCGCAAAAATTTTTCGCGCAAAGCGTGCAAGGCGACGAGGGGGCATGGTAACTGCTTGAAAATGATGCATGAGGTGGTAGTACTTGACACCGTTGGACAGGTCGCCGGAAGGGGGTTGCAGTGATGGAAGGGGGGCGATCCAGTGCTAGAACGGGAGGGTTTCCAGGCTACAAGGGGGGGTTCTAGCGCTGGAAGGGGGTTCCAGCAGGGGTTCTAGCGCCGGCCTCCAGCATTGGAAGGGGGTTCTAGTGGGGGTCCCAGCGCCCATTCCTTGTTTGTAGGTGTCTTAAATGGACAAAGCTATGACAATGTTTACGCAAGTGCTGCCCCCCGAAGGGGCCTATTCGCAACCCAAGGACCGTGCACGACGTGAGAGGCGCGTGCACATCGCCGGTCCTAGCAGCTCTTCTGGTGGACGGCACGCCACTACTCCAAGATACTCTAGATGGGCTTTTCATCCGTTGCAGCATGGATGTTGAAGGGGAGGATAGCCAGGCCTATCGGGCTGCAGTTCGCGTGTGGAAGTACGCCGTGGAGTCCAACCTCTCAATCCGGCAAACGTGTAGGTTGCCACGGCAATGCACGCAACGCGACCTTCGCGACACGTACGCGGACCCACTTGACACCGTACACGGCTGAAACACTGACCGCCAGTGACGGGTCCATGCACTAGAGGATTGCAGCAGTGAAGCAGCTGAAGGTCGTCGTGGTAAACCAAGTTCAACTTGCAATGGTGAAGGTAGTTATGAACATAACGGGACTCAAAGATGCATCTGGGTAGTTGTGGTGCCCGCTGCAACTCCCTGGTAGAAAACTAGTGTTTCAAAAGCAGATGTCTTTGTCCATGTTTGGGGGGAGGGCGTGAAAGCTGTTGGACAAATTTACCGTTGGGCAATGTGGCTGTGTATAGACGGCCGAGATGATGCTGGCTGTCTCCTAGCTGTGCACGACATAGGCCAACTCAATGAACAAGTGGTTGTGTTGCACAGGGACACCACAGCTTTCATTGATGGCGAGTCCTGGCGGTTTTTGGTGTTCCTCTCTTGGGATGGCAAGTTGATGGCCGTAACGAACGGAGGGAGAAAATGTTGGTGTTGTGACGATGTTACAATTTTACGTCCATTGCACCACGTCGTTGAACATGTTCGTTGGGGCTCCTTCTTGCGGAGTATGAAGGCGGACCGTCGGGTTGGAGACGTGGTCCATGGTGCTTGCCGTGTGACAAATGCTTTCAAGAAGCAATTATCTGATGATATTGCCCGGTGCATGGTGAGGGTAGTTGGCCAACGTGCCATGGCCCGGCATTTCACTGAAATTTGGTCTAACTTTTTGCATGAGGCTCGCTTTGTTCGAGCCGCGGAGCAAAGGGAACTTCTGCTTCAAAAGGCAAAGGAGGGAACGTTTGACATTAGCATAACCCGCTTTTTTTTGGACCGACACGCATTTCAACAACGGCTCAGGTTGGCCTGGGAACACACTTTCCAACTATTATTTGCAACACTGTATGTATGTATGTATGTATGTTCTCGCTGCCGCTTTTTTGCGTGATTTTGGTGCACTTCAAAGACTATGGCGTAAAAAAGAACCTCTTATTGACGTCAAAGCTTTGTGTGCAAGCATTGGCACATGTTGGGAGAAATTGGGGTGGAAGGCCACACCATGGGTCCATTGGACTGTCGCCCCCTCCCACTACTTAATTCCTTGCCAAATATCGCACTTTATATCCATTCTCCGCTGTACCCGCCAAACAGCGGCAACGCCAATTTAAGATGCAGGTGAAAAACCTCCATGCGTGGATGGTCGCTCCAAAAGCCATGCGTGTGGAAACGAGGCTTGCGCCATGTGCTTAACATGGAGACTATGCAAATTGGCTTGCGGCACTACATTGCACGCAAGGGCTGAGCACTGTTGGAAGAACAACGGCGTTGAACTACAAGGACATTGTGCTACACCGATGACTTGAGATGTAATGGTTTTGCCACCGGTGCGCGGTTTGGTGAAGTTGCGATATGTGCCGGAAGGGGGGGTTCCGGCGTTGCGAACCTCGTTGGAAACGCACTCCGGCGCTGGAAGGGTTCGTTGGAAGGGGTTTCCAGCGGGGGTTCCACCGCTGGAAGGGGGCCTAAAAAGTTGCCAGAAGCCCGCAAGAAGGGGGTTGTACCACTACTTCGAGCACTTTTTGCGTCCCCAAGTGCGCCGCATGGGGTGTGCCACTAGAAAGTGTGCGTAGACCACCCCTCCCCTTTGGGGTACCACTGGAATCACGATGTGCACGCGTTTACAATGCCTAAGAGTCACTATACGAGTTTTCATAAGTATCCTAAGTCCAAAGCAAGCCGACGTGGTGAAGGGCCACACGCTACGTTGAATTCCCAAAAATGACGGAAAGCGCACAAAGGCGGGTTCTAGCAGGGGTTGCAACGCAAACAGGGGGGTTCTAGCAGGGGTTCTAGCAGGGGTTGTAGTGCAGAAAGGGGGTTCTACCAAGGTTCCAGCACAGGGTTCCAGCGCACAAAGGGGTTTCAGCAAGGGGGTCCAGCAGGGGCTCTAGAACCTTTGTTTCACCGTTGTTCCCTTGCGTTTCAGCCCGCATGCCTTTGTTGCCCCCTTTCGTCAACTGGACCAGGGCTACCCGTGCTGCCGTGGGCACTCGGGGCTACCCTAGGTACCTGTATGAAAAGTAGTATTGTTCATAATTCATATTTCATCGATGAACGATTCATATGAATTTTGAACAACTTTTATAAACGCTTCTTTGTCCACACATTTCGTTATGTCTTACCCGTACTCCGTATTCACGGAGCTGAAGATGACGGTTGTTCGGTTCAGTGGTGCGACGGGTCCCCGGGTCAGCAAGTGTTCCGACCTGTTGGCCCAATAGATGTCATCGTCCGCCCTCATCCGGGCCCAATTCACGGAGGCAATGGACCACGCTCCCCTCCCGGCGGTCCACAAAACGAAGGTGCAGGCCATCCGTACGTATGCGGAGGCCCTCTTTCCCGCACCCTATCTCATAGGGCTCCTTTTGAAGTTGGGTGCACCCCCGTCCGGCTTACGCGTGTTGTCTGAGGACATCACCCGCCGGGGCAATGCCTACACCGCCCGCACCGGGCTGCCCTTTTCACGGCCCATCCCCACACGGGACCAATTTGACGCAAGGTGGAAGTCATTGACCGCTCCGCTTGCGTTGTACCCCCCGGTGGAATGTGCCGGCCCCCCGTCGTCGAGTCGCTGCTGGCCCCTACAGTCGTGGGCACAATACGTGCAATCCCGGCCAGCTTGTGCCAGTCCATAGACCGGACCTGCCTGCTCACCTTTGTGGTGCGGGGTGACGGGTATCCTTGCGCCGGAGGCAGTTGGTCGCAACTATCGGTGGGGCTATTGAACCATGGGGTAAAGGCGCGAACACGCGCCTTCCTACGGGCCATCGGCATGGCTGTCACGGGGGACAAGGATATGGTTGCCCTGGGCCCTATTTGGGCTGAGGTGCTGCAGGTTTGTAGTCTGCATTTTCATGTTCATCGGTTGTTCATAATTCGCGCATTCATAATTCGAAAAACTGCCGTCATCAAACGCCGTGTTGCCGATTTACCAATTAGGAGCGCGTTTTAAGAACGCAAATTATTAACACCTTTTATGAACAATGGTCTTGCAGTCCATTATTGATTGCAAAAAAAATTCATTGGTGCGACAGCTGGGTGCCGGCAGCGGTCCTCTTTGGTTGGGACCAGCTGGGGCTCCGGCGGCTGCTGGGCATCAGCTTGGCTCCCCAAGTGGGGAGCATTTTCAATGAGGCCGTGCGGGACAACACGGCCAAGCGGTGGAATGGCGTCGCTGCTGGGAGGACAGCGCATTCGGATGCCACCCATCATTGTCCGTATCACGTGACCCGCAAAAGTCTGCATGCGGCAGGATGCACCGGCGAGCCGTTGCTGGTCATAGCCAGACACCTGGTATTTTTGTGAGTTTTGCACTGTTGCATGGCCTTTTGGAGGCTTTTCAAGGCCTTCTCGGCTGCCCGGGTGGGAAATCATCCCATTGAGGTTGGAGGGGTGGTACAGAAAATTCTGTACCGCAACCGGTGTGGCGTGCTATTGGGGTCGCACAACGCACCGGACGGGAGGAGGGCCACAACCTGTTCTGGGCCTAGGAGCAGATTGTGCCTCTGCTTGCATACGGCGAGGAGGACCCCACGTGGCAAGCGGTTGTGGCGCCGCGAACATTGCTACGCACTTTGTACACGGCAATTCCGGGTGTGCCACGCCCTTCGTGCCGACGTGTTGCTGCTGGGTTTCGGGAACATTGTTGCGGAGAGTTGGGATCGCACTATCTGTTGTTGTTGGGACTGGCTGCCTTGTCGGGGGACGTTGTCAAGAGCACCAATTACATTTTGAAGCAGGGGTACAATGGGTATTGTTCCAGAGTGGGGGTGCGTGTAATGGTGCAGTGGAACGGAGAGCAATGGTTCTTCAGCAGGTTTGGGAATGGTGGTTTCTAACCTTTGACCTGCCATTGTTGCACTATAAAACCCCACACACCGCGGCGTGCACCGCCGCTTCACTTCTAAGCACCATCCCCAAGCACCCTCCACCCAAGCGCCCTCTGCTACCCAGCTTTATTACTCTTCGCCCATCCATGGAAGGCGGCGAGCTGAGGAAGCTGCTGGAGGAGAGCCAGAAGGCCACCCTCGCACTAGTGGTATGCTGTCTGTCTGCTGTGGTTTGCGTTCTTATTGCGTTCATAATTCGGCGTTCATTAAACCGAAACCGCCGTCATAAATGAATTATGAACCGATTTATAAACCGATGCATTATGAATCGGTTGTATGAACTATTTATGAACAGCTTCCCCCACATCCACAGGAGCAGCGGTTGGCAACCCAAGCTCCAGCTCAAGCTCAAGCTCCACCCCCACCTCCACGTCAAACTCCTCCGCCCCTTCAAGCCCACTCCTCCGGGCGACTCCCCGCTGCTCGACCAGCCTCCCCACCCGCCGAAGACTCCTGGAGTGACGAGTTGTCGGACTCGTCGGAGTAGGAGAGCAAGAGGAGGAAGAAGGAGAAGAACAAGGAGGAGAAAAGGAGGAAGGAGGAGAAGTAGAAGGAGGAAAAGAGGAAGAAGAAGGAGGCAGCCGGGGGGAGGGGGGTGAAGGAGGAGGAGGCCGCGACGGACATTGAGGGGGTGAAGGCCGAGGTGGAGGACGTGGCAGTGGAGGGGGACACAGGGGGTGTGGGGGGGTTTGGTTGTGACCCCGTGGTTGAGGGGGGAGGCCGGCCATGCATGGGGCCTCAGCCACGCCAACCAGCGCAATGTAGTGACCTTCCCCTGGTTGCAAGGAGTGCTGGACAGTGGGTACTCCCCCGATGCCGCCCTTTTTTTCAGCCCCGAGGTGACACACATAACCTTGCGCTGGGCATTTCGCCGCCTTTTGCGGCACCGCATGCGCCACAAGGGCGCGGGGGGGGCTTGGCGGCACAAGGGGGGGCATGGACATCGAAACCCCTGCTGGGAAAGCCCCTGTCCCCCATCCCCGCACCAATTGGTGCCGGGGATTTAACGCAAGCCAAAGTTTTTACAGGCCCGCGGGGCCCTTGATGCCATTGGGAACTGTGCTTCCTCCACTGGGAGGAAAGGGGGTGGGTGAAGCTGCAGCGCTCCGGGCGCAAGTTGGAGTGCATCCCCTAGTTGGGAATCCCTTTTGGGGGGGGTCTATGACCCAGGGCAAGAGCCCTCGTAAGAGGGGGCCGTTGAGGGCCTCAACATCACCCGCCCCATCAAGCCCCTTGGCCGGGCAGCCCCGGCCTGCAGCAGCACCACAGCCCCTACAGACGCCCCCAGGGCGGCCCTCCCAGCGTAGCTGCGCATTTCCGCACCGCCCTCGGCGCCATGGGCACCGTCGGACCAGAACCAGATTTCAAGGTATCTGCATTCATAATTCGTTCATAATTTGTTCATAATTCGGCGTTCATAATTCAGCGACCCTGCACTGCCCGTTTATGAACCATGAACACGTTTTATGAATGCATTTTATGAACGGCACTGTCACAGGTCATGGATGTGGAAATGAACCCGGCGGACGTCGCGGGGGTTCGTATCCGTTACCGGCTGGGCACTGTTGAGTTCAGCATCGCCCTGTGTGCCCTGTACCAGCTGCTCCTCCTCAACCCGCAACGGGGGTGCTCTATCCTGTCGGGGTCGCGGGGGTGGGAACGGTTCCGCCGCCTAACGGCCACTTGGGTGGCGAATACGCCGTGCTAGGCTGGCCTGAGTGAGTTCGGGTCGGAGGGCTGTGCTGACGAGGAGATCCTGCTTTCCAATTGTAGGTTGAACCCCCCCAGCAACCGCAGCGCCTCCCCAGCAAAGCCCCCCCCCCCCCCCCGCCGAGAAACCCAACCCCCGCCCTATCCCCCCCAAACCCACCAAACCCAAAAAGCCCCCTACGCACAAGCGCAAGTACTTCGAATCGAGCAGCAGCTCATCGTCGGACCAGGCACTCCCCCGTGGACATGGGAAGGAGGTGAAGGGGAAGCAGCCGTAGCAGCAAAAGCGGCGCGAGGAACCCCCCTTTTGGGAGGGGGATGAGCCACCTGACCCCTTTCTTGGTGAACACGTTTTTGTGCCCTACACCGATGGTGTCTACCCAGGTGTTGTAACCTCGGTTGCGGGGGGGGGCGAACGGGGAGAGTGTGGGTGGAACACCCATGGGAAAGGGAGATGTTTTGCGTTGGGAGGCATCTGTTGTATGCCTCCCATGCTGCAGCAGTGACCCATTGCCAGCAGCAGACGGCTGCAGCTGCACGTAAGAAGGCCGCCAAGGCCAAAAAGAAGCCTAACCCGAAACCGGACGCTGACCCGCCGGCTGAGCCGGCCCCCAAGCCAGCTAAGCCTAAACCCAAGCCTTAGGCTAAGCACGCCCCTCAGCGCCAGCCCAAAACTGCCCTTGAGGCCGCCCCCGTTGAGGTGGATGCCCTAGCGCATTCGTCAGCCAAACCCGCAGCCCAACTCCCTGCCCAAACCCATGCCCAGGCCCCGGATGGGGGCGAAACCCAGGCCACGGCCCCCCTTTGGGAGGACCCGACAGGCCGCGGCCCCGACGTTTAGGGCGGCAAGAACAACCGAGGACACGGGACAAAAAAAAGCAGTGAAGTGGACAAGACACATTGAAAATTGAGCAAGTTTTGTGTGCCTTTGCATCTGTTCATAATACGTGTTCATAACACGCGTTCATAAACCGATCGGCACGTTCATAAAAGGAGTTCTAAATGATGAATGGAATTTTGAATGCAATTATGAATAAGGGAGGATGCTTTCATCATTCCCATAAACTGGCAAAAATGGCAATTCTTGCAAAAATACCCCGGTCCAAAAAAAAAAATCACCTCGAGGGTGTTGCCCCATCCCCCGAAGTTATGAACAAGAATGGCCCATGGGTACCCTAGCAAGAGCTAAATGCGGTTATATTTCATAAATGGATGTAGGATGAAGAAAACTACCTTTCATACAGGTACCAAGGGTATGCCGGCCCCAATGGCTTGGGCGTCACCGACCACACCGCCCACGCCAGCACCAATTGGTGGTGATCCCCCCGGGCACCACCATTGCCTGCATCCGCCTCACCCGCACCCTCTTCGCCGACGACAAGCAGCCGTGTGCCCTCACCGATTGGCTGCACCGGGTCCTGGAGGACAACCCCCACGTGCCGATCTTGCAGCTCCGGCTGCACGCCGACGGTATGGATGATTTCGTGCAGGCGTGCACCGGACGGGCAAACCCCACCGTGAACAAGACACAACGGCGTCATGTGGGGATGGAGGGCACCATGCTCCTCTCCGCCGCCCACAAGCCCACCGCCAAGAAGGCCGGGAAGAACAAGTGCCCCTTCAAGCACCCCCACCTCGACACCCTCCGCAACGTGGTGAACAGCAAGCCCGCGTGTACCCTTCGTGAAAGGGGGATAAGTGGCCCTTTGAAGGGGGGTGAATATTCACGCGAATTCACCCAAATTTCGAGGTTTTCGGGGGAAAACGCCATATTTTTGGTTCCCTATGAGGGATATGAGGGGGTAAAATTGTTGCCCCAGCTTCATGCCGCATCATCCAATGCAAGTCCCGCCCCAAAAGCATTTATCATGCCCAAACGGCGCCCAAAACGACAAGTGCCCAAAACTCGGCAAGGCTGTAGCCGATCCATAGGCGTGTATTCACGTGAATTCTTACGAATTTTGCACGAATTTTGTACGAATTTCGTACGAATTTCACGTGAATTTCATACAAATTTCACCCTTGTGCACCCCCTCATTTGTCTTAACACCCGGGGCATCCCCCCCAGTGCACCCCTGCATGCACCCTGGCCACAGGCAACAATGGTTTGGGGTCGTGTTGTATTCTCATGACCTTTACGTGCGACACCGGAACCGCCGCTCTAGGCTGTGATGGTGCTGCATGTCGGTTAGAAGCCGTCTTCCTGTACGGCTTGCGTACCTTTGTACACTCATGGGCCCTTGCCCATTTTGTGCCCTTTTGGTCGCATCCCACCCATGAGACCAAAGGCTATCATGAATGGTGTGGTTGTCCACAACCAGTTATACCCCTAGTCTCCCCCGGAGGAGGCTTTGCCCCCCGTTGTTGCGCAGCATGCGCTTCAGCCTGCGGTGACTCACCTCCTTTGCAAAGCAGGAGAAGTTTGACAAGATTCTCCACTTCTTTGCAACAAAAACAACATGTGGTCAATGCAAAGATGCGTCCACAGAAGTTTGCCCCACCGGACCTCATTGTGAGCAGCGCCCATGGCTATGCTATGTCTCCGGAGCCGCCCCAAATTGGCTCCGGAGAACCATGCGGCACGCCAACCCTAGGTACATGCTAGAAGACCCCATTTCGTTCTAGCCTAGATGGCGCAAGAAGCCTAGAACGAAAAACAGAGGGGGTTACCCCCACCCGTGGTCAAAGGTGGGTGATAGGAGGGATCCAACTTGGACCCCCCTATCAGTCCTTGGGGGCCTAGGGCTTGTTTTTCACAATTTCAGCGTTTTGACCTGAAACTTGAATGGAAACAGCTTTTGTTCTAGCGCCGCTCTAGCGACGTTGTAGCGCCGCTCCCTAGAACGGCGCGAGAACATCTAGCCTAGTACGAAACTGGAACAAAAACATTCAATTATTTTGGCAAGCGAAGGACACCAATGTGTGTGTGGGAGGGGTTCCATGACACACACACACACACACACATGGACGCCAACACAGTGGGCGCATGTATATGCATATGTGCCCCCTCCTTGCCCAAACACACAATTTTGGCATAGACACAACATACAACATACACTGTCAAGGGTGGGGAGGGTAGGGTAAGAGGCCGACCACAAGCACCGCACAAACACCCCCTGAGTGTCGAGCTATCAGCCAACCCCCCCTTTCCATGTTGTGGTGTGGGTTGTGGGGCTATTGTGCTTGTTGTGCTTAAGGTTATGGAAGCTATCGATTACCTTTTTGCAGGTGTGCTTTTGTTTTTTGAATAGGTTGACTTCAATTTTAACTTGAATTAAGAAGTGCGTACACATCGACACCAAGAGGTAGGTGTGTCACTCCTTCCCCCCTCCCCGCCATGTGTGTCTGCGGTGTGGGGTTGTCGAGTGTACTGCTGTACCGCCAGGAGCTGTGCTGTGTGGGTGAGTGGTATGATGTGTCCCCCCTCCTCCAAGGTTTTGGGAATTCCCCCCTCTGTGTGCACTGGTGGCTGGCTGTTTGTTTTTGGGTGGCTTGGTTGGTTGTTTGGTTGGGTTGGTTGGTTGGATGTTGGACAGCTGAGTTTGGCTAGTTGGTTGGTTGGTTGGTTGGTTGGTTGGTTGCGTGCTTGGTTGGTTGTTGGCTAGTTGCTGGGGTGTAGGTGTGTGTGTGCACAGGTGCTGTAGCATGGCATGTGGTGTTGGTTGGGGTGTATGTGTGTGTGTTGCCTGGACAAGTGTTGTGTGGTGTTGTTGCATAGTGTTTCTCTGTGTAAGCATGCCTGTGGAGCCATTGCAAGGGTCTCGGGGGGGGGGGGGTTGCACATTTCATTTTGGCATTCTAGCGGCGTTCTAGCGAGGTGTTCTAGCGGCGTTGTAGCGCCGTTCTAGCGGCGCCGTTTCGCTCGCTAGAACGTCGCTAGAGCACCTCGCTAGAACGCCGCTATAACGCCGAAATAAAATGTGCACAACCCCCGCAAAGACCCTTGCAATGGCTGCACATGCATGCCTACACACAGACGCAATGTGCAACAACACCACAGAGGACCTGTCCAAGCAACACACACACATACACCCCAGCACCTAGCCAACAACCAACCAACCATGCAACCAGCCAACCAACCAACCAACCAGCCAACCAAACTCAGCTGTCCATCAACCAACCAACCAACCCAACAACCAACCAAGCAACCCCGAAAACCAGCAACCAACCAACCAACAAGCCAAGTACCAGCGCCCACAAAAAGGGGGGGTCCCATAACCTAGGAGGAGGGGGGACAAAGCATACCACTCACCCACACAGCACAGTGTATAACCTGTTGGGGGGGGGGGGTGCGGGGGGGCAAGGGAGGAACGATGGTTGGAAGGGGGGACCTGTACACTAGACAACCCCACACCACAGACACACATGGCGGGGAGGAGGGAAGGAGTAACACACCTACCTCTTGGTGTCACTGTGTACGCACTTCTTAATTCAAGTTGAAATTGAAGTCAACCTATTCAAAAAACAAAAGCACACCTGCAAAAAGGTAATGGATACCCTCCATAACCTTAAGCACAACAAGCAGAATAGCCCCATAATCAAGACCACAACATGGAAAGAGTGGGTTGGCTGATAGCTCGACACTTAGGGGGTGTTTGTGCGGTGCTTGTGGGCGGCCTACTACCCCACCCTCCCCACCCTTGACGTCGTATGTTGTGTGTTGTGTTGTGCATATGCTCCCGCAAAACTGTATGTATGATGGGGGGCGGTCATATGTGTTTGCATGCGTCAAGTTTGTTGGTTGCTATGAGTGTGTGTGTCATGCACCCCCCAACCCATTGTGATTTTTTGTTTTTTCTCTTCTACCTATTCTACCGGTCCAGGCTAGAACGATTTGTGTTTTAGGCTAGACCATCTAGAGAACAGTTCTAGGCTAGAGCATCTAGACTAGAAGTTCCAGGCTAGAACGAAATCGGATGTTCTTGCGTGTACCACGGGAAGCGAACACACACATGCTTGCAAAACTCTCCCACTATGTCTTGCACACTGACTCCCAACTTTTTCCTCCTACTTGATGCTGCCTCACACTTGGGTGTTGTCGGCAAGCATCCATTACCTTCTCCCATTGCCTGTTTCGCATGAAACGCATGGCAGCAGCACACTCCATTCTTGCGGTCCCCTTGCTGTTTGCCTTTTCATTGTTTAATGAGGCACGGGTGCAAGTTTGTGCAACATGCCGTGCCTCATCTGCAACTGGTTGCAGCATGGTGCGTGCCATAGTGGCCGGTGCCTTCCCTATCAATTGTACAACTAGGTCCCGTGTCCCATTTATGCTACACAATAGGACACAGAGGACCCCATGGAGGCCATAATCAGGCACTCGCCTATCACTTGTATTGGTCCTATACATAGCACCTATGGCAACGATCCCTATCTAGTGGGCGTCTATTGCACTTGCTGTGCCAAAGGTAGCAAGGCAAAGAGCACGGCTGCGCATGGAGACTCAGCACACCGTGGCTCCGGGGGATTCTGCCTTCCACTTTTGGCAGCCCGCCATGAGCACATGCGCTTTCCCATCTGCACACAGAATAAGAAAGGGACCGCCTATCATTCCCTTCCGTATCTTTAGAACTTACGGTTGCGGCGTTGCACAACTCATCATCAAAATCTATTTCCTTTGAGGCTGCGTAGAGGGTCTCCCACTTTTCACTGCCCCTTGGTAGCCACCAACTAGATAGTTGGTTGGGGTTGGCGGTTCCACCAAGCGTGCAATGGACGTACGAGCCCTCATGCCTCGATGTACCATCCACCGTGATAGGCAACCAATTCAGCCGTCGGTCCCCGGGCTGCATGATGTCCGAGGGTGGGGGTGGTCGACACGTATACCAGCGGCCGATGCCGTTGGGAAGGTACGAGGCCGCACCATGGCCATGTCGTCTCCCGTATAGGCAGTGAACGCCCGGGACTCCGCTAAAGCTACCTGCCGAAGCATGCCGTACACCTCGTCCCATACCACACCGTACGTCATGCTCCCCACTAGGTACCGCGCCTATGTCGTAGAGAGGTGCAACGACCGGATCCGCCAAACGGCCATAATCAACCTCTCCTCCATGGTGGGTTCAGGCTAGACGGCCCGTACAATTCTTGTTTCCGTGGTAAGCACTATTTGCCCGGTGTGAGATAGGCACTTGACGGTGTAGGGTGCTGCAAGCTCCTTGGTAACAATATGCTGGAGGTGTTGTAGATGCCTCCGTCGCGTGCGATCGGCTACCGAATGGAAAGGCTCCTTGGGCCGAGCCCCGTTACCACGCCCCATGGTGTCGTGTACAAACCTTGTGGAAATGGGGAGGATTGTATTGGAGGTTTGTGTCATCCCCATGCACAAGGTGACTACATTTGGTGACATTCACGTGACATTCGTACGAAATTCGTATGAATTTCGTACGAATTTCATGTGAATCTGCGCGAATTTCTCCGTTTTCATCGTCTTGTAACGTTCCTTCATATGCAACATCCTGTGGTCCGTTGCTGTTTGTGTGCGCAGGTACAAGAACGCAACCCCCCTCATTCTCCAACTTTTTAGGCACCCACATCAATCAACACGGGAGGGCCACGAGAACAACAATGGAAAAGCGAAATGTGCAATGTGCAAAAAGTAATGGTTGTGGAAAGGACATCACGTCCATTGCAAACTTTGCTAAGTGGGGGGGGGGGGTACCCCACATGTCGTTTCAAGTGCCCATGCCGGGGGCAAGGGGCGGCCCGACAGTACTTGCACATACAAATATTCATGTAGACATATGTACAAATAACATCTGTGCAGGTTAAATGGGATAGGAGGTTGCGATGTCAAAGGCAAACCTACCCCCCCCCCCCCTGCCTCGAGCAGAGCTCCGGCCAGCGGAGCCCTGGGAGTTTTGCTCCACCGCCTCCACGAAAGTGGCGTCCATTGCCGCTGCCGTGAGGCGGTGAGGGCGGGGGTACTGCCGGCCAAGCTCCTTGTGGGCGGCAGTGACCCGGGCCACGTCGGGTGCCACGTGCGCCACCTCGACCGCCTGGCCACTTGTCGGCAGGGCCATGCGCAGGCCCGTGGCGACAGCCAACCTTTGTCCCTCCGCCGCCTCAGCCTTTGCATGCCATCTCTCTGCCCCGGCCAAAAGGAACCAAGCGCCGGCGGCGTTGGGCGCCCCCACCCCCCTCTCGGCTGCCGGGCTCTCGGGCTCACCCTCCGCTGTCGGTCCTGTGCCCTGCCCCCCGGGGTCCTGCGCGTCGCCGCCAAGTCCCGCTCCAAGCCTTTGACCCTATATATAGCATTGAGGCGACCCTTGCAACGGCGAACGCCATCAGGCTCTGTCTCGGCGGTCCGGCGGTCTTCATTCGCCTTATCAAGGCGAGCCTGCAGGTCGCGCTGCGCGGCACCGGCGCTGATCGCGCGGACCCTACACGTCGTGTGCCGTTGTTGCTGCTGCTCCACCCATTCATCCACAGCCCCCCTTGGCTGGTCACGTGCCGCCCGCTCCGCGGGGGTGGCTATACGCGGGGCTTTGGGGGGGAGGCGCACCTGTGTCCCCTTGGGGGAGGGGCTTTCCGCTTCTGGGCGGGGGGTGGGGTGGGGCGGGCGTCCTCCTGCCCCTCCACGTCAATGACGTCAACCCTCCCCCTCCGTACTCTGCACCCTCCCCACATGGACGCGCATGGCAAGCCATGCCACGTCCACCCACTCCGGCCTCCGCTTCTCCCACGCCGTGACCACGGACAACCCAACGATGTGAACCGTGGTCAGCATTGCCTCCTCCCCAATCCCCGCCACTCCCGTGTGCACCCGCCAGTGCCTGCTCACAAGCCGGTAGGCAAACATACGCATCAGATCATGCCCCTCGGGCAGGTTGGAACCCCCGCGGATCACAAGGGGGCAGGGGAAGGAGATGCGGAGGTCGGCCTTCACCCCTTGGGCCTCCACGCCTAGGTTCCACGCGGCACAAAGATGCCGCTGCCGCCCTTCGGGCCCTGGCGCCACCCTCTGCTGCCAGGCAAGATCCAACTGCCCCGGGGCCGGGGTGACCGGGGGAGGGGGTCGAGGTGGGCGGTGCCGAAGTCCTTGCGGGACGGCATGGGGATGATCACCTCCCGCCCGGCCCCCTGCCCACGCCCGTCTTGAGCGCGCGGAGGCCTCACTGCGCTCACTTCCGGCCTCCCTCGGGGCCCGTCCACACCCGGTGCTGTGGGCCCGCTCGCTCTCCTCGCATGGCACCTGCACACGATGGTGCAGCGTGAACCGCCGCCGGGCGTGGTGCCATATCTCCGGGGACCACACGTGGAACGGGACCCACAGACAAGGCAAAGTGTGCAACGCACCAATTGAGGAAGGGGGAGCGAGGATTCAACAATGCAATGATGAAACGAACGAATTGGACGAAATTCTCACCACTTCGTGGGAAATTCGTACGAATTTCGTACGAATTTCACAGAAACTTTTGTATTCACCCACTTGCCAAGCATATTCATTCGTACGAATTTCGTACCATTTTCACGTGAATTTTGTCCAATTTGGCAGCAGAGCAAGCAAACACACAAGCAAGCACACCTTGCAATCACATGGGCAGGTCAATGACCATGCCCCAGCCTTCGAGCACCTTGGCAGCCGCCGCACTGGGGCAATGCTCAGGAGGTGCCACAGCGTGGTTTGCCGCACCGGGGGGGCAACGCCCGAGATGACGAAGTGGATCTGCGACTCCACATCCATGTTGCCCCCACGGGGGGGCCGCCGGGACCGGACCCTTTACGCCGACTCCCCCCCCCCCTCCCCCCCCCCCCCCCTCCCTGCTAGATTTTGGCCCGGAAGTGCCGGACCATGGGCGCCGAAGGCGCCCTAAGGAAATTTTGGAGGGTGAAAAAATGGGGTTTCACCCCATGTGTCTATACTCAAAATACTCATTTTTTTTACGAGAAACCAATAGTGGATGAAAACCAAATTGGACCAAATATGAATACCACCCCTGTGCAGATGTAAGTCAGAGATGGGTCATACCCTAATGGGTAAAGCAGTGCGTCTGCAACCGGAAAGTCCTACGATCAAACCCCAGTGGCGTCAGTCTGTAGGACCACAGGTAGGACCAGCGATACCATGAGAAATTTTTGGTTTTTGTTTCTTTTGCTTTTTTTTTTTGGCTTTGACTTTGTCCCCCTTGTTGGGGATGCCCGAGAATGTAGGGGTGATGTAGCATTTCCGCCCAGTTGTGGGCCTCCTAGAAGGCAAGGGTTAGGCATCCAATTCTGATTTTGTCCCTCTTTCTTTGGGGATCCCCGAGAATGCAGGGATTTTGTAGCATTTCCGCCCAATTGTGGGCCCCACCAATTCTGATTTTGTCCCCCATGCACCCCCCATGTATTTGGGGATCCCCGAGAATGCAGTGGTGATGTAGTGATGCGGCGGTCGTCTTATGCCATATTTGTCAGGGTATGAGGCCTGCCCCCCTCCCTTTCTTGGCAGCCCCCCTTCCCCCCCCCCCAAACCCACCCCCCCCTTTCTTGGCAGCCCCCCTCCCCCCCCACAGACCCCCCCCCTCTTGGCAGCCCCCCTTCCCCCCCCCCAAGACCCAGCCCCCCCCCCCATTCTTGGCAGCCCCCCCCCCCCGCCCTGAAAGTGGTCCGAGAGTGGGAGGGAGTCGGCGTATGGCCCGTTACTACGGCCCCCCCGTGGTTGCCCCCCTTGCAGATCTCCATCTGGTGCATGGTCCCCACAAAAAAGAGGACATTGTGCTCGGCGATCTCGATGACGGCGAGGTCGTTGGCCGGGGCGGAGCGGGAGAGGAAGGTGGGTTGGAAGGGGCAAGTGGGAGGGTCGGCCGGGACCGCCTAGGGGGCGTTGGCGAAAAGGGCCTGGGCAGCACCCCCCTCCCAACCCCGCCCTCCCAACCATCCCCTTCCCCACCCACAACACCGGCCAACTCCGGGGCAGTCCCAGCTGGACAAATCCCGAGCAACGGCCTGGGCCTCGCGTGGGGGGGGCTGGGGTCCAGGTGCGTGGTGTTGGGCTGGTGGTGGCGGTGCCGGGGGTCGGGGCTCCACAAGTTAAAAAGAGCCCCCTACAGCCCATCCTTGGAGTTTGGGAGGGCAGGCATCCTATAGTGGCGGCTGGTGGCCACCACCAGCAGCATGTCCCCCCTCTGCATCTGAATGGCGTCCCAGTGCACCTCCTCTGCCTCCCTGAGGGCCGTCCGCGCCTGCACCTCCACCTGGTCTTCGTACTCCTCCGAAAGGCAGAGGAAATTACTCAGGTGACACCCCGAAATGTCCTTGTCGAGGGGGGGCAATACCTCGTGGTGGGTGGCGATGTTGGTGTGCGCGAGCTGGGACCCACTCGCCACGCTTGCCACAATGACACTGTCCGGCGTCATAGGGTGGAGCTTCGCAACCGCAAGGACACTTTCCGTGCGGGGGGGGGGGGGGAGCTTCTTGAGAAGTGCCCCCCCCCGGCCCCCTGCCCCAGCGAGCTTTTGCTTTGCCAACGCCGGGGGAGATTAGCATCCCGTGCCTGATCTTCACTCCGCCCGGCATTGAACAGCACCTCAAATTTTTTCCGACGACTTTCTCGTCGCCGCTACCCCACACGTTTGTCACCTTGTGGCACCCCTCTTCGCAATCCTGTGCTTTGACAAGCCCCCAAAGCACAATGTAGCCGTTCCCATAAGCAAATTTGACGGGCAGTTGGGAGGGGCCAAGCCTGTTGGGGTCGGGGTCGGGGTCGCCCATGACCCCATGGGGGGGTCTGGGAAGGGGTTCACTGCGGAGGCGGGGTTTGCTCGAAATGAATGGGGAGGCACATGAGGCACCACGGTACCATTGCAAAGAAGTGGTACTGTAGAAGGTGGGGTGGGTGATGTCGGGGATGTGTACCTTGGGTTGGATGGTGGGATGGAAAGGGGCCATGGCGAAATCCTCCCACCATCGGGGGTTTGCGAGGGGCCAGGTAAAGGCAAAAAAAGAATGGTCAGGTGCTCGTGCAGCAAGATCGTGAAGGCACACCATGTTGCAATGGGGGGGGCATGCACCAGGTTAGTGGTCGGGTACACCGGGAAGTGGGCATCCTTAGGCTTTCCCGCCGCGTTAGTACACGTTTGATGCAACAATTGGTCCATGCTGGCTGGTTGGGGGAGAATGTGCACAAAACGAGGGGAGGGAACCCGGAAGCCGAGTTCCCTCCACAAATTTGTGGACCGGGCCTCCCCCGCCATGTAAAAATTGCGCAACGGGCTGCGCAGGTCAAGGTGACTTACCTCGGGGGAGGGGTGCAGGGATGCTGCCCAGACCACTACGTCCTCCACCGAAAGTGCCCTGACCGGTATGTCTCCTCCTCCATTTGGTGGTGGGCGATGGGGAGGGCTTGGTACTGCGCCAAGGTCTCGGCAGTAGCAACGGGGCGGGACTGCACGGAGGCGAGCTAGGATAAAGTCTGCTGGGACGGGGTCACAAAACCAGGCAAAGAAAGGCTTTGAGAGGCGTGAGAACGCGAAACAGTGGAAATTGGGGCAAACTCTTACGAAATTCGTACGAATTCGGTACACATTTCACAGTCGCATGAATTTGTGAACCTATGGTGAATTTATGTGTGAATTTCGGTTCGCGAAATGCAGATTCGACCGAACCCCTCCGAATATGTACAACCGGCTCGCTACTTACAACCTCCAATGTGCACACATTTACTGTACCACGCTTTTGGCGAAGATAGCACAAGAACCGCGCACGATGGCACCAAGTTCCGCGCAAGAAACATCATAAAGTTGTCAAATGCACGCTACCGTGAATCTCCCATTCAAACGGCCGGTTCACGCGGGGTACACCATGTCCCCCGCCGTCACGTCGTACTTTGGGCGCAAAGGGTTCCGCAAGGCCTCTCCACGAAGTACACGGGTCTGTTCTTGCTGAAGGTTGGGTACGTGCAGGCAGTGTCGGATGAGGCACAGCTATGGCGTCGGGATCTGCCGATGGAGTTGCAGAACGTTGGGGTGGAGCACGGCTTCTCCTGCTTCATGCCCGTGAATATGGATTGCACCATGGACGGCCGCGAGAACATGTTTGTGTACGGTTCTAGCTCTGGTGTTCCCTACCCACGGCAGGCGGTATCGATGAGTATGCTGGCGGGCGACCTGTGGATCTTCAATAGTTACGTCATTCACCGTGGTGGGGCTCTCCCGAGAGAAGCGCCAGCTGGATCAAGTCGTATCATCGCTTTTGCGGCAAACCTCACTGCCTGTCGGAATCCCCGCGTACACTGCAGCCGTGTCGCCTAGATTGGGTGGCCCGTTTGGGCTTGGCCGTGCCACGTTGAAGATGCCGCCTACCTCTCGCCCACGGTGTGCGCCTCGATTTTCATGTTCGCCAGCATCTTGGCATCGTTTGCCAAGAAATCTTCCTTGAACAGTTGCCCCATTTGACCCAGCTGCAACACGTCCTCATTCACTTGCCGGAAGAGGTCAACCTACTACACCGCTTCACTTGTCCCAATGAGCAGCAGGGCGTGGCACATGGGGATGGGCAAGACCGAAACCTGTCTATCCATCAGCACTGGCGTAGTCAACCCCACGAGCTTCGGCTTCCAGCGGTAGGGGGAGTGGCTGGTGCATTGCGACACACCGTGTCAACTACAAGACGACACTGCCGATCATTCCGCCACCCTGGGCTGAAGCCCGTGCGCAACGGCCGTCGCCGCCGTTGCCGAAAGCCGTGCACTGTAGCAGCCCGTGCAACCGCCTGGTGAAGGCCGACCCGCCGCCGCAGTGTTTCCCTTGTGACGACAGTCCTCTTTGTGCTGTACATGTGGGTCAACTGTGCGAAGACTGTCAGCGGGATTCTCGGGAGGATGCGCCTGCTTTGGACGACGCGCCTGCACAGATGGATGCCCAGGGGGCAGAGGAAGTCGATGAGGGGACACAGAAGATTGTGGAGGAGGATCTGTGCGGGTTTGCGGCTATGGTGACAATGCCCCTGGACCAAACGGTGCTGTACACCACCCATCGCCCATGGCCACTGGCAGCAGAGATTTTCAGCGGGCTTGCTGATCGACGCGTCTACCCAACTTTGCACCCCCGAAGATTGTAGCCTGGGCCCATTTGTCCACTTGGAGGAGGAGTTACCAGCCCCAAACCCAAGTAAGTTTCGTGTCAATGCCACGCAGCCGGGCAGCCTGATGGTGGTGCACGAAGGCCAGGTAGGTGGGATGGCAGTGTTGGAGGACAACGTGGACCCCCGCTGCCCAAGTCCTGCCACGGGATGTGGCAGGCAGCCACCAACGGTTGGTTGACACGTCTGTCTTGGTCCAATCAGGGCTTGTGGTGGCCAACCTTGAGCGCCCGAAGGAGTACTGGTGCCCTTGCCAACAGGTATGCATGGAGTGCGGCGGGGTTGACGTCTTAGGCAAAACTTGCGTCTGGGGGGGCGGTGCTGGAAGGTCCCTAGAAGGGGTGCTGGAAGGGGTTCTAGCGTTGGAAGGGTTTGCTCGAAGGGTGCATGCAAGGCGCCGAAAGGGGTTCCAATGCTGGAAGGGTCCGCTGGAAGGGTCCGTTGGAAGGGGGTTCCAGCGCTCGAAGGGGGTTCGCGCAGGGTTCCACCCAATGTTTCAGCAGGGGTTCCAGCGGGGGTTCCAGCACGATTTCCAACAGGCGTTGTGCCACCCCCACTGTTTGTTCCTTTAGGCAACGGTTGATGTCTGGCCTCAATTGGTTCAGCGGGACGAGTCGGTGGCTGCGCCGCAGGCGAGAGGGCACAGTGCCAGTGATGTACCATGTGTGGTGGATACAGTGTCGGTTGAGTGGCAGGCCCGCGACGTGGTTACTTGGCTAGCCACTGTAGCAGCAAAGCTGGGGGCCGTGTCACAGCTGATGTTCCAGTCTGGTCCAACCCCGTGGTACAAGGTGCTGGAGCCGAATGCGGCGACAGCGAACGGCGTCAAGGTGGTGTGCACGTTTCCGGTCCGGGTGAAGGGTGCACAAGGCAAGAAGCGAGTGGAGTTCATGTTTGGTGCTGGGAAAGGGCTGCCATGTTTGGTGTTGGGAAAGGGCTGCACCGATCTTGGTTGTACCAGATGTACCATGAGGAGGGTGGGCGTAGCGTGTGGTGTGGTCTGCAAGGGGCTGCAAGGCGTTGGAGAAGATGACTTTCCGGAGTCCGTCATGAAGGCGTGTGCTGCATGGGTGAAGGATCGCAAAGACAATTAGGTTGGTGGCCGGGGGCACCAAAGGGGCGCTGCGATTGAGGTGGAAGGACACGACCAAGATGAGGAGAACAAGGACCAGCCGAAGGACAGGCGCAAAGACGAAGACAAAGGGAAGGACAAACGTACAGCGGTGCACCGGCGCCCCGACACGGCAGATGAGTGTGGCCCTAAGAGATTGCGTCCCCTCAGCAGTAGCAAAGGCGATGTCTGATGCCTCGAACAGCAAGGCAGAGACATTGATTGGCAGGCTAACAAATTTTCTTGAGATGGAGCGCACGGGAGGGGCGAATGCTGAGGCCCAGTTGGACAATGAGCGGAAATGCGTCTAGGAGTTGGAGCTAGAGAATGAGAGTATCCAAAAGCAGCGGGTGGAGAGCAACAACAACATCGCTGAAGCAAAGCAACAGGCAGGGGAGTTGTTGGCAGTGATGGTGGGGAATTACAAGAAGGCGTAGGCATTGGAGAGCAGACATTTTGGGAACTGCAGATGACACCTGTGGGGACCTGAAGATGAGAGCTTTTGGGACGTGGAGATGAGACTTGTTGGGACCTGAGATAAAACCCGGCGGCTGTGTCCTGTTGGTTGCAGTGCAAGTGTGCTGTGACCAGGCCATTCCCTAGATTGACCCACATGTGCATGTCCGTGGTGCTGTGCGATTGTGCTGATGGCGGTGCCGACCTTGAACAAAAAGACACCTTTTTTCGGTTGTTGCCCCTAGGGTGCACGTTGCCCCGCGTAGGACCTTAGTCGCGTTGTGCACGATGCGCCTAAGGTGCTGTCACGAGTGGGAGGCTTCACATAGCCTACCCCTTGCGGACACCACCGAGATTTCAGCCCTACACGCTTGCATGCATTCATTGGCCCAAAGTTCTGCTATACTATTGTATTTTCTGTGATTTTGGAATCAAGTGAAGGGGTCGCGCCCTGGGGCGCGGGGTTTGTGGTGGTAAATTGATACATTGCACATTTATGACCGTTAGACCGCTTTGACCGCTTCACTGTGCCTGTGCTTGCACCTTGGGGGGGGGGGCTCAATGCGAGAGGAGGGCAAAACAGAACGGCAGTCTTGCCGGAAGGGGTGCTGGAAGGTTCCATTTAGCGCCGGAAGGGTGCGCTGGAAGGGGGTTCTAGCAAGGGATTCCAAGGCTAGAATGGGTCCCAGCAGGGGTTCTAGCAGAGGGTTCCATCGCACAAAGCGGTTCCAGCAAGGGGTTCCAGTGGGGGTTCCAGCGGTCACAATTGCCCCGTTTGTCACCGAAACCATGAAAAAGGCGGTTGCTGCACTTGTGGGGAGCGTACATCAGCTCAAGCCGTATACGGCCATCAAGGGGAAGGCACGAGAGGACCGGCACGACATACAGACCATCATGCGGGAACTTTTAGTGGATCAGGAAATAGTTGTCCTTGAGGGTGGCGGGGGATGGTACATCCGATTTGCCAGGAACCACGACGATGAGGAGTGTAGTGTAGTGCGCGCAATTGGACTGTGAGCCACTCGTAGGAGATTGAAGTTATTATTGAAGTTATCGATACAACAAATGTTGGCCCTCCCGCGCGAACGCACGCATCGTGATCTGGCGGAAGGGCGCACAAGATTAACACCATACTCCACAAACACCTACGTTGTCAATGGCCCCAACATGATCGAGCGGCGGTGCGCAGCGACAACAACACTCGAAGGCCTCGTTTCCACGCAGCTCAAGATAGCAGAGACCCTAGGGGAGCCTCAAGTGCAAACCGAGAAGATTTGGATGCTTATATCCCCCGATGCAACGGCATTGTGGCACACATCGGTCACTATGATCGATGTTTTGTAGGCTGCTGGGCCTCAGGGTTTTCTGCTACGGGGGACATCCATAAATGCACTATGTGGGCGTGCATGGACGGCCTTGATGACGCCGCATGACTGCATGCCTTGCCTTGCGGGCCTAAATGCCCAAATTATCCACCTACAAGAAAGTTGTACATTCCGTGTGAAAAACCAAACCAAAAAGTTTCAATGTAAAGTGACCGGGGACGGGAAACTAATGATGGTGACAAACGGGGGGGGGAAATGTTGGTGCGGCTGTCCCGATGCGTCTAGGTTGGTCCCGATAGAGGACACAGTAAGCAAAATTCAGTGGGGGGCATTTCTTCGAAGTGTGTGTATTCGCATTAAAGACTATGCACACCCAGGTTGTAGGGTGACCAATGCTTTCAAGAAGTGCCCAACAGAAACTATTGCCACCTTGACAGTGGGTGTTGTTTGAGTGCGGCGACTGGCCACTAATTTTGCCGATACATGGTCTACCCTTTTAGCGGATGTAAAGCACGTGGCTCCTGCTGAAAGGCTTTTCCAACGGACCATTAAGGCTTGGCAATTTGATATCAGCACGTGTATGTTGTTCTTGACAGACCCGAAGTACCATGTTTGAATTGTAAATGGCCTCAAGAACCATTTTCCGAACGACATGTTTTGTGGTGTCCTCTTGTGGACACCAATTGAAGTGTTGCTGCGCAATATGCGTAGCCTATAATCTCTTGCCTATGGCTCCGGGGAGCCTGATCTGTCGTGCATGTTTCCGTCGAGGTGAGGTTGGCTCTAGGGGTTTTTGAGGGCGGGGAACCGCAATGGAATGGTCCGCTTTTTGAAATTTCATCAGTTTTGGGTGTTGAGCCACATGGCTGACCCTGGCTCCACCCGCATACGTGTTGTGCATGTGTTGCACGACCCCATACAAGTAGGTAGCAACGTCGCACGTGTCGCGCAGGTTGTGCGCGCTTCTGACGCCTGGCGGCACAATTGTTCTTGGCGCCAATTTTTCTGTGAAGTATGTTTTTAGTGTTCTACAGCACTTGTGCATGCTTTGCAATGCATGTGTGAGCTCCGTCTGCTAGCAAAGGTGTTAGTGCCGCCATGAGCGGGACACTTCCGTGGCCTAGAGTGGCGTACCACTGTGTGCACATCGAGGGCTTGCTCTGCAGGTGGTGCTGTGGTGGCTCTGCTCTTGTCCCCATGGCCGAATTGCCTGTTCAGCACGTTCTCAGTGTCGCCTAGCACCTGGGCACGCCTTTTGTTTTCTTGCTCAGCACTTTGGCATGCTTAGCGGTGCACCTTGTGGGATATAGGGTAAGTTACTTATTGCCTAGCCCTTGAGGCTAGTATCAAATGAGCTGTGCCCTCTACCCACTCCCATGCTTCATCCTCGAGTGTGCAGCGCCTCTTCACGTCGAAATGGTTGGTTAGTTCACTTGCATAGCGAGGTACACATACCGATGAAACATAAAAAAGGAACTGTAAACACTATGGATGGTTCAGCTTTCCCTTGGCCTTGGACCGTGCCGTGTAGGCAAGCACTTGTCCCAAGTAGCATTGTGCGTGCGGGATGCTCGCTCTTTTCCGACCCTTTGTATCTGGTATGTACTGCTCTGTGCGGCCATTCACTCGTGTTGGCGCACGTTCTCCCGCGGCCCGTTCTCACTACGGGAGCGCCAGGCTGCCAATTCGTGGTTCTTGATGTCGGCGGGGGTGCGGAGGTTTTCCTTTTAATATATCAATGGTGTGTGGTTCGGGATGTGTACCGAAGCTGGTAGTGTCGTGCCGCCCTTTTCAAGGCTGGGCTGGGGCCGCGGTGGGGCTTTTTTTGTGGCGTGGTTTTTGAGGGCACCGGGGTTAGCTGGGGCCATGTGCGCTGGCAATGGGGGGTTCCTCAGTACGTGGGCCTCTCCGTGCTGGTGTGTGGGTGTGGTGGTCCACCTTGCCCCTCTGTGGTTGCTTGATGAGGGTGTTGGAATGGGACATTGAGCCATCCTCTTCGCATCCGGGTTAGCCCCTTTTGCTCTTGTTCTGCCGTCGGACAGGGTGTACCGGTTAGTGCCATGTAACGAGATCAGTGGGTTGCCCCTTGTCACAGTGATCATTGGATAGCTTGGCAGAGTACGGGCCCCATTGACTGTATTCGTGATGGATGGTTCAGTTGGCGACCATCAGCATAGTGTGCGGTGGCTGCGGTGCGTGTCTGCGTACTCGCGGGCACAACGTAGGGTAGCATTCCTGGCTTTGTTGGGTTTGATATTGGTAGGTTACGTTGGGGTGGGGATGTCCCCTGTGGCTAGGTTACGGGGTAGTCCTACGGTGGTGATGTGGCGTACGTGTGCGAGGCATTGCACGGCGGGTCTTGGTGTGTCCCTTGGTGGTTCGTCCTGTGCGGGGCGCCTCAGCTGAGCCCTGTAGCTCGGCGTGAGCGTTACGGGGTCCCCGGTTGCCCTCATGGTGCGGGTCTGAGGTGTGGAGGGTTTGGAGGTGTTTGGATTGCATTGGTTAGGCCTTTGCCGGCGGTGGGACGTATCGGCTCGGTTGTGGGTTGTTTCCTCTCGGCTCCTGCCGTAGGGTGGGTACGTTGTAGTACACCGTAGGGTCCGGGGGCCCGTTCTCGTGATGGGTATGGGTCCCGCGCGCTCTGACTGTCTCGCCGACCAGTCGGTGCAGGGCCTTGGTGGCCCCCACGTGGGTAGTGGTTGTTGTTTGCGTTCAAGGTGGTTGGGACGTCCCGGGCTGCATTTGGGCGCTGCAGAGGGCATTGAAGAGTTCCTGCACGAGGGCTGCATATGCTGCTGGTGCTGCTATCTTGATGCGGAGGGTGGGGTCCGCCTGTCCGGAGTACGCCTTAATTTGCTGGACCAAGAAAGCTGTGCACAGGTTGCCTGTGGTGGAGGGATCCTCATGCCCCTGGGGCTCGGTAGCCTCTGCCCGCTGGAGGCCGTTGCGGTCGAATCTGAACACCGCGGTCGAGTACTTGGTGTCCGGCCACCGTCTCCGGGCCCGTTGCCAGAGGAAGTAAAGGGCGTGCCGGGTGCCAACTGCCTGCCTGCCCGGATGTGACCGCTGTCATGGGGTCGGGAGGTTGGCCTGGGTTCACGGTGGTTGGTGCGTCTGGCAGGGGTGCAGCCACGGGGATGATGGAGTTGACAGCTTCCAGGTCCCACTGTTTGTCCTCCGGTCGCGGGGTGACCCTCCCGTGGTAGTACTGGCCTATCTCCAGCATGACCAGGCGGACAGGTCTGGGGGTGTCGGGGCTTGGGGGGCAGGGCGTGTGCTGCCGTGCTCCTTGCGCGTACCCGTCCACCATGTGAGTGAGGTTTCGACCCTTGGCCAGGGCCGTGTTGCTTTCCCACGACTCGAGGTTGGCGTGCGGTGGGATGTTGATGCGGTGTGCCATAGACTGCGGCTAAGCTGTGGGTTTGGCCCCCTGCGATGGTGGCGGACGGCAGGCTGCGGGTGGGGCAGCCAGGGTGTGCACGCACCCGAGTTGTGGCACCCACATCCTGGTACCGTCCGAGGCCGGTTGATGAACGTTCAACCACCATATCCGCATGTCGATGAGGTTGTCCGGCACCCTGTCCCTGGGGCTGAGGGGTGTGCGGATATGTCGCACGTACATAGCGGAGGCCCCTTGCGGCACAGGGAACGTGGCTAGAGCCCATCGGGATGGAAGCGTTGGAAATGCTGTTCAAGCTTGCCTACCAGGCGGTCCGCCGGCGTGTTTGGGACGATATCATCGATTCCTTGTAGCTCCGATGGGGCAAGGGGCATGTCATCCCTCCGTTGCGGCGGTCTTCGGGCTGATGGTGGTATGGCTGCCCTGTGTTGGGTTGTGGAGCTTGCAGGTTGGGGTGCTTTACCGGCGTCGCTGTCAAGGGGTCCGCAGGGTGTGGACGATTGGGCTTGCTCGGTTGTGGGGTTTGTGGTGGGGAGCTCGACTCTTCCGGAGGCTGCGGCGTCTAACGCTGCATGGGCCTTTTCCTGTGGGTCGGGCGTGGCCATGTTGCCTCTGTAACCCAGTCAGTACTAGTTACCCCACAAGCAGCTGACCGAGTGCGACCCCATGTCGTGTTGTGCCGTCACGAAGGACCAGATTGCGGCGGTGGTTTTTCATGTGAAGCATCAAGCATGTATGTTTGCAATGTTCAAGTTGTAGCCTCTCATTGTGTCCCTTGCACCTTAGTGTCTGTGCATAGCGTTCTCTACGTTCCACGGACTGCCTCTTCGTATGTCCCTTGTGACTACACACCTTCTGTGCAGCCGGGTACCATGCTGGGTGGGTCTCCGGCATGGAAGAGGTGTATGACAAAGACACCAAGACCAATCATTGGGTTCTGACGGTGACGCAGGCCTGCACCTACATGGTTCGTACAACCAAGGAGAGAGGCCGCAAGAGCGAGGGCACCACGTCACAGATACATTTTGGTTAATTCCTGGCGTGGAGTGTTTGATTACGATTGGTTGTTGTGCCTCCACGTTGCCCCCCGCGCTTCTCTGCAAGGCAGAGTGGCCATCAGCGTCGACAAGATCCGTGCTGGATAATTTTTTGGGGTTTTGTCCCCGATTACCCTCATAAGGTACATGTTCTGCGTGTTTGGGACGTTTCCGGTGTTGTCTTTGTCTCTGTCCCTGGAGCCTGGACGAACCGTCCTATGCGTTTCGCGTCGCGCGCGTTGTCCCCAATGCTGTCCGTGGTGCCGTTGATCCTGTTTTACGCGTTCTTTGTGTCCCGCAAGAGGAAAAGAAGCACAACAAGGAGAACGAGGAGAAGAAGAAGCACATGACAGAACACAAGAGCAAGGCCAAGCCGGAAATAAGGACGGAAGACAAGAGGGGGGAGGGGAACGAAGAAGCAAAGCCGAAGAAGAAGAACCCGGAGGAACGGAAAGGGGAGCAGAAGAAGGACCCAAAGGGGAAGTCGAGGAGGATTGTTTTGGAGGACGATGCTTCAGAGGAGGTGCCAAAGATCAAGGCGCAGCCAGCGTGGATGGCTGCTCCGCCCCGGCGGGCCCCACGCTCTACACACCTGGAGGTGAAGGATGACGCGCCGTCACCATGTGGAAGTGCAAGCGACAGCAGCTCCGAGATGGCGGCAACAACAACAGCAGGAGCAGCAGCAATGGCAGCTCAAGCTGCAGGAGTGAGAGCGAGGAGAGTGCTCAGAAGAGCCTAGTGCATCAGAAAGGGGCCTTGAAGGCAGCAAAGCCACAGGCACTGGGGAAGGGGAAGGAGAGGGCGAAGCCCCATTTCGTGGTGGAGACCAATGGCTATCCGCCAAGTAAGCTCCCCACGGGCCACACAAGGCAGGAGTCCTTGTTTGTTCTGCGCGTTCCAGACGTTCCGTGTGTTTTCTGTTGGTTCGTCTCCGGGGACGAAATCGGTGTTCATCGCGCTTAGTATGTATTCTGTGTTACAGGCTATGCCCCTGCAGCTGCCGCCAGTGCCGCAATATCCTCCGCAGTACGCAATATCCTCCGGTGCCGTACGAGCCGCAGTACGCGCCGCAGTACCCGCCGGCGTACTCGCCGCCCGGAAGGTATCTGCCGTACGGGCAGCAGCAGCAGCAACAGCCGTGGGACTGCGAGGAGGGGGCTTGTGATAACCCCGTGAAGACGGAGAAGGCTTTCGAGGAGTGGATTGGGAGCCCCGAATGGGACCAGGACCCCACGCTAACGCCGCATCCGCCGCCGCCACCAACCCCCCCCCCCCCCGCGGCAGCCACACCACCAGGAAGCCCCCCCGCCGGAGGGTCAAGATCCGTTGATCAAAGAGCACGCCGCAGCCGGGGAAGAACCGAAGAAAGATGAATCGGCGGACCCCCTTGGCGATCCAAGTCACAGGTGTGTGCACAACGTGTGCCGCGTGTTTCACGCGTTCCGCGTGTTGTCTGTCCACGTGTCCCCGGCACCATCGACTTGTGTGCAAAGCA
The DNA here is from genome assembly GCA_964036045.1 of Eutreptiella sp. 'Long Island Sound 2002'. Taxonomy (NCBI): domain Eukaryota; phylum Euglenozoa; class Euglenophyceae; order Eutreptiales; family Eutreptiaceae; genus Eutreptiella; species Eutreptiella sp. 'Long Island Sound 2002'. Next base: position 47,199,930 of record OZ038379.1, on the reverse strand, counting down.
TTCTGCACGTTGCGCGTGTTGTCCCTCCGTATGTCGTTGGTGACTGCCTACAAGTCCCGCGCGTGCTGCACAGCTGCTGAACCTCATGGTGTTGATGAAGGTGTCTGGGATGCAGACAAGGATAGCGCCAGTGACTTGAACATGTACATGCAGTTCTCCGAAGGGAAAGGGGAGGGGTGGCCAGACCCAGATGAGGCACGTGGACGGCGGTTGTCCCAACCATTGTTTTTCCGCGTGCACACCCACACCACACCATCACCGTTGCAGCATGCGTTCACACAGCAGACGCCACAGCGTTGGCGGGGTGGACATGACTGAGGCACGTGGATTGTCATGCTAAACTGTTTGCTTGAGAAAATGTTGTGACCCCAGGTTCTTCGTGCTTTGCGTGTTACGCATGTTGGCTCCGATGGTGTCTCCGGCGTCAGGTGAGGTCGTTGTGCGCGTTCAGACCGTCCCAGGCGTTGTCTCTGTTTGGGGCTGCAGGGACATTTTTAGTCCTCCACGTGTTCTGTATGCTGTGCAGCTAATGTGGTCCAACTACTACGCACCTTTGCCCGAGCCTTTGCCCGAGCCGCCGCTCCGCGCGAGCGGCGACTCGAGTAGTGGGGTTCGAACCTGGGACCATCGGCGCTGAAGTCCACGGTGCTTCCACTGGGGCACATGGCGCTGCACTCCTACTAGGACACAACAACCACACAGCCGGCACAACAATCAAACATTCCGGCGCCTAGCCATCCAACCCTACCCGCGCTTCGCTTGGGCGCCTTCTAGAGGAGATCAAGTGTGCTCTTCAACCCTCCTGTTTGTAATGTTCACATGAGTAACGACAAGAGTCGTTGTACAATACCTATCAGGTTTGCACTGGAGAGCTGTCAGTGACAGTCTGATTCGAACTTATTTGTGCGGAGCCGGATCCTGTGAGCGGGGTTAGCCGGTTAGCCAAGTATCCGACTCTATGCTAGCCAACTACTACACACCCCCTTCCGGGTATGCACAACTCAACAACATGCCGTCATTGGACAAGCTGAGATCCGGACCCCTACCGCGTGTGGACTGCGTGGCAAATCTGGAACACAGTGTGCGAACGGGAAGATCAAAACTATGGGCCTTTTCCCGAGATGCGATCTGGGAGTATATGCTGCGATCCATATGTGGCGTGCAGCGTGCAATCCTATTGGAAACCAACCATCGATCCTTGCTCCCATGGGTGGAAAAGTATGTTGTGCGCGACGCACACACCGTCCCAACGGGGTGGAATGGCCGTAGGACACGCTAGGCTGGCTGGTGCCATTGAGATCCGTGCAGGACGCATTTGACACGCAGCCTTTGTCTCTAGGCCCCAGGGGCACTGTTACAGTCAGCACTGTACATGCGTACGGCATGTCCAATGTGTTGTACGTGTGCTACAGCACAAATACCTGCATCCCACTATGCAGGTACAATGATTTCCTTATCTGCTGCGGAATGGTACATCTAGTGCAGGTAGACGGGATATGGCACAAGAGCCACCTTGCATACAACAAATATATGGTACCCCACTCCGCCGGAAAATCTACTACCGTCTACAGCGGTTATTACGGACTGATGTGGCGTTTTTGATTTACCACTGCAACGCGACATGGAGCGCTGCATGGGAAATCGGTGGGGCCGTTTGTGGGCACGAGGCTGTCGTTCCCCACAGTGGTGGCCGGTGCCTGGGGCTGCGGCAATACCTTGCCTGTAGGCCCCTTTCTACGGACATCAAATTGCACGTCGTTGCGCAAAATGGGGGGGGGCTACGTCTTCGACGTCTACCTCTACACCGGGCGTCGTGGCGAGCTCCGCCGCGGGTCATGTCCCGGCAATTATGACGCTAAGGGTATCATGCGCATATGGGCGAAGATGATCCTTGAGTCCATGGTCCTTTGTGTGGATAGCTTCTTCGAAAGTCGTAGGCTTGCCCAGAACTTCGCGGCTGAACGTCGGCCGTTTCTCATGCTCTTGAAGCGTGATAAGTGATACACCGGCCTTACCAGGGCGGTCGCCCTTACCCAGGAAGACCGAAGTGGCACGGGCAATCGTGGCCAACAAGAACTATGAATTTGCCGTGTACAAGAACCCAAAGGTGGGGCACAAACCCCCACGCCTGGACCCCTTCCTTACCAATTGTTGGTTTGGGGAGGAGGTGCCCAAAGAAAGGAGAGGAAACCCTCTCCCTCTGGTCGTAGCATGTTACCGGGAGTTCTCCCGTGCCGTAGATGGTGCCAACCTAAGGGCGCTGCAAATGCGCCAACAAGAGAGGCAAATGACGTGGAGCCACCATGTGCGTGCCTTTATGGTGCGGTACGCGGCCGGGAATGCCTTTCCCACCGCCGGGGCATTGGGGTTGGTGGACGAGAAGATGACCATGTGGGAATTCCACTGGGACGTCCTCAAGCAGCGGTGCTTTAGCGGCGCAGAGTTCAACAACACAACGCCAACAGCTGTGGTCCCTACGGTGCATGCACTGAAGGTCTTTGCGTGCCGCCTCTTGTGCAGGCATTGCCGCAGTGGGAGTACGCGTTGGGCGTGCGGACCGTGCGTGACACACGTGCACATCAAGTGCTTTGGGGATGACCTCGACGTGTAGTCTGTCATGGGAGTGACGCGCCGGAAAGAGACGGTCAAGGCGGCGGAGGCCTATGCCATCCCTACCCATCGGACCAATGCGAACCCTGGTGGAACGACGCGTAGGCTGGATACCCAACTGTGAGGACGCAGTCCCCCCCCCCCCAACAGTGGTACTCTGTTGCACAACACATTGTGCGCGTCGTACGCGTTGCGCGCGTATTGCATTTGTGGCTCTCAATGTGTCCCCAGAGCCCTACGAATTGTTCCGCGCGTTTCGGACGTTGAGCGTGTCGTACAATGTTTTTATAAATTCGTCCCCAACGCCTAGAACATTTCATGTGTCTCTTGTCACATATGATGTCTCCGTAGACAAAGGAATATACGCCTTGCGGAGGCAAAAGACACCATTGACCACTGGTAGGGTGCAAGAGGCCAAGTCTCATTGCCGCAAAATCGGTGAGGCGTGGCTCAAATTGGGTTGGAAGTCAACCCCATGGGTCCAATGGACAGTGGCCACTTGTGGAGCGGCGCTCCGAAAATATTGTAACCTTTATGTGCTCAGCAGTGTACCTGCTGAACACGGGCATCAGCCTTCCAAACTTGCTGTCAAAAACAGCATGCTTGGGCGGTGCCTTCTCCGCCCACACATTTCACGACTTGGTCTCCCCCATGTGTTGAACATGGAGACCGTTGACCTAGGCCACGACACCGAGCGGCCCGGCAAAGGCTTGCCCTTGGCGAGGCCACAAGGGACCGATGAAAAAGGCACTACATGTACGCCTGAGAAACTAGATTTGAACCCGGTGGATCCATTTGGTGCCCTTCTTGCAAAATGCCTTGGCGTAGAAACCCCCCTGTAGAAAGGGAGCAGAAATGGGGTTCCAGTGCACAAAGGGTGCGCAGAAAGGGTGCAGAAAGGGGGTTCTAGCGCAAAAAGGGGGGTGCACAAAGGGTGCACAAAGGGTGTTGGAAGGGTGCAGAAAGGGTGCTAGAACCCCCCTTCCAGCAAGAGGGGGGAGCGTGGAAAAACCGGGAAAACGGACCGTTTTGGACAAAAGTGAAAATCAGCCACCAAAGGGGCGTAATAATGTGGTAATTGGCCCCAAACCACTTTTCAGCCACACAAGGTGGTGAGGCTTGGCTAAACATGCGAAAAGGGCGCTACAAGGGGGGGGGTTCTTACGCACACCTTCTAGCAGCGCACCCCACAAGGACGGGGTGGCCACGAACACCCAAGATTTGTACTAGCAATGGGGTCATAGTGCAAGAGATTTGAGGGTCCATTGGGTGAAGGCAACAACTTTTGCATAGGATACCCGGATGTGCTAAAAATTTGTGCTAGAAGTGGGAGGTTTCAGCGGAGCGCTTCCAGCGGGGCACCACACACGTCTCTTTTGTGCTGGAATCCCCTCGTGGTGGGTCCCGCTGCATCACCGCCGCCCCCACGCGTGGGGAGAAGTTCCGTGAGGGCTTCAAGCAGTAGTAGCAGCTGGCCACCCTCCGACGGGCCATCGGCAAGCACTGTGGAACTTCCCTAGGCCGCCTTCGTCACCACTAACACACATGCGACCAAGAAAGGGACCGCACGGACTTGGCACCAGTGTAGGGCCCCGCTTTGTGGGGCTATTGACCTAATGGGGAACATCCCGGCTAAGCTGCTCACCCGGTTCCTGAAGTTCCGCGGCCAGTAGTACCGCTCCGTGCCGGAGGCAAGCCAACTGCTCCGTGAGAGCGAAGGTCACTTGCACGAGCTTAGTGACAGTGACGAATATGACGCCTGGGATGTCTGCTAGTTTGCAGGTTTCTACATTCATTTTTGTGCAACCACCACATGCAACCTCCCCGGATTTTGCAACCGGACCGTACAATCTCATGCAACCGCCACATGTAACGTCTCAGATTTTTGCAACCTTCTTTGAAAAATCTTGCAACCGCCCGATGCCACCTCTCGGAGTTTTGCAACCCTTTCAGGACATGCATGCAACCGCCACATGCAACCTTTCCGTTTTGTGCAACAAGCCACCGTATTACTTTTGTTCACAGCTGACTTCATCGCCAAGGTTATGGGCTACTCCAGTTGTGAAGACGCCGAGCCACTAGAGATGGAGGTGGACTACGGCAGCGCTGCCCCGGCGCCAAAGACCGTCAAGTTCGCGGGCCCGACCGCCGCCAACCAAGCCAAAGTTCCCGTCCCCCCCCCCCCCCCAAGCCACGTTTCTGCCAGCGGGGTCTCGTCACGCTTGAGCGGGGGGGGGGCGACCTTAGCGAGATGCAGGTGGACACCTTGGTGGAGACCTTCGAGAAGATGGTGAAGCGGGGCGGGACCCTATCCATGGACCTCATGTTCCAACGTGGGCTGCCATTGCCCTCTGTCCAAGGGGCATTTGAGCTGTTGCAGCCGGTAGGCCCAGTCCAACCGCCACCCCCAGGAGGTCCCCAAGGCCGCCCCCAAGCTAAAGAAGAACAAGAAACGGGCCTGATCAGACTCAGGCACTGAAGGTGGCGCTGTTCCGTAGATTGCACCTCCCCGCGAGGACGACCCGCCTAGCACGTCCAGTCCCACGGACCAAGTACCCGCCCCCGCCCCTGCCCACGTCCCCGCCCCTGTCCCCAGCACTTCCCCATACCCAAACCGGAGGCTATGCAAGCCCCAGACCAGCTCCAAGACAAGGCGGCCGCGGCCGCCAAAGTGGCAGAAGGCGTTGCCGCAGAAACTGAAGGAGGAGAAGGCAGTGCAGCCGCGACCGAAGCGGCAGAAGGTGCGGCAGCCGCAAAGATGGTTTCGCAGTAGGAGATGTTGTGGACGGCACGCATATCTGGATCCCGCGAACTCTAGCAGAGGTATTAGCACAACCCCACCCTGCAACCTCGCTCGGTTTCGCAAATGCCAAGGTCCAATTTCTACACCCACCAGATGCAGCCTCACGGCATTTTGCAAACACATACAATTTGTTGTGCAACCTCCTCATGCAACCTTACCACATTTTGCAACCTCGCATTGTTTTTTCTTGTTTTCTGATTTCGGTGGTGGTGTGGTGGCTCTACTCTTGTCCTCGGCGTTGAAATGCATATTCAGCGCGTTCTCAGTGTTCCCCAAGCATGTGCGCAGGCTTTTTTTCCATTGCTCACCACTTTGTGCCATATTTCCTTTGTACTCCACTCAATACCAATTGCCCCACACACACCTGACCGAATGCAACCACATGTTGTGCTGTGACGTCACGAAGGACGAGACTACGGCGGTGGTTTTTCGATTGAAGCAGCCGACATGCATGTTTGCAATGTTCAAATGTAGCCTCTCATTGTGTCCCTTGCGGCGTAGTCCCGTGTGCAAAGCGTCCTCTAGGTTCTGCGCGTTGCCTCTTCGTATGTCCCTTTTGACTACACACCTTCTTTGCAGCCGGGTACCATGCTGGGTGGGTCTCCGGCATGGAAGAAGTGTACAACAAAAAGACCAAGACAAATTATTGGGTGCCGACGCTGACATAGGCTTGCACCTACATGGTTCGTACAACCAAGGAGAATGTGCGCAAGATCGAGGGCACAACATGACAGGTACATTTGGTTACTTTCTGGCGTACGGTGTTTGAGTACAATTGCTTGTTGTGCGCCCACGTTGTCCCCCGCACTTCTATAGAGGGCACGGTGGCCATTAGCATTGACAAGATCCGTGCTGGCAAATTCTGGGGTTTTGTCCCGGACGAAAGTAAAAAGGTACATGCTCTGCATGTTTTGGACGTTTCGGGTGTTGTCTTTGTCTCCATCCCTGGAACCACTACCAAACGTCCTATGTGTCTTACGCGTCGCGCGCATTGTCCCTGATACGGTCCGTGGTGCCGTTTTTCCCGTTGTACGTGTTTTTTGCGCCTTGCAAGGGGAAGAAAAGCACAAGAAGAAAAAGGAGAAGAACAAGCAGAGGCAAGAAGAAAAGAGCAAGGACAATGTGTCCAAGGAAGACAAGAGGGAGGAAAGGAAAGAGGAGGAGGAGATGGACCCAAGGGGGAAGTCGAAGAGGATGGTGGCGAAGGACGATGATGGTGGTTCATAGGAGGTGCAGTATCAAGGCGGGGCCAGCGCGAATGGCTCTTTCACCCGTCGCCCCACACTTCACACACGTGGAGGTGAAGGATGACCCGCCATCACCATGTGGAATTGCAAACGGCACGAGCACCAAGAGTGGCAGCAGCAACACCAGCACAAGTAGCAGCAGTGTCAGCTCAAGCAGCAGCACTGAGAGGGAGGATAGCGCTCCCAAGAGCCCAGTTCATTACAAGGGCGCCTTAAAGGCGGCAAAGACGGACCCGCCGTAGAAGGGGAAGGAGAAGGGGAAGCCCCGTTTCCTAGCGGAGACCCTTGGCTGCCCGCCAAGCAAGCTCCCCGCTGGCCAAACAAGCCAGCAGACGTTCTCAGGATCGGCACAGCATTTGCGATCCATCGATATCCTCAAGATGTTCTTTAGTAACAAGTTCGGCTACTTGCTACGTACTTTCGTCTACCACTACAAGAATTGCTGCGGGAAGCTGAAATTAGCAAATGTGGCTACAGGTATACGTGTGCACTGCATTTGGCGTGTTGTGCTTGGAGGCTCTCATTGTGTCCCGAGGGTCAGTCGATCGTGTTCTTCGCGAAGAATTTGTTTCGCATGTCGTCTATGTATGTGTCCTTGGGAACCTTCCTGTCGTTCAGCGCGCATTTGGTGTCCTATAGTGCATCAAGATCTCGGCCTTGCCGCCATGATGCTAAGCCGTGCCGAGCCCCATATGATCCAAGCTGTGCTGTGGTGCGAAACAAACTCACGACGGCAATGGAGCATTTCTAGATGCTGCACCCAACCGCTGGGGCAAAGGGCGCAGCCACGAGTGTTCTTCGTCGAGTTGGCGATTGCGCCAGTGGGTGCGCGGCGGCCGGGGAGTTCGAGACGGAGGACCCCAAGTCGAAAGCAGAGGGTATCCCGCTGCCAAGCCTTTGTGGACGGGAAGCCCGGGGTGTACTTGGTACCGGGAGCGGGTGTCGGGGGCCGAGGTTGGACATTTCCGACGTCTCAGCATTCCACGTAAAGGATGTGATGGACATGGATCGAGTTGATCTAGAAGTGCCACCGCTCCCTCCGTGCAGCTGGGCTGTTGAGGTACATGCTCCACGCCGACCACGGGGTAGTAGAGGAGCCCGAGCAGAAGACGTGGAATCTAATGCGGCACTCGGAGTTCCAGCAATTTCAAGCGTGGAAGTGCCACAAGGTGCGCTGCTTTTTTGTGCTACGCATATACCCAGCCTGCGTGAATCAGCCGTTTGAATGGGAGATTCATGGTTCTGCGAATTTGGCAACTTTTTTTTTTGTGTTTTGCGCGTAACTTGGTGCCATCGTGTGTGTTTTCGTGCTATCTTCGCCCAAATGGCGGTACAATAAATGTGTCCAAATTTGATTTTTCAACTAGCCGCCCGTTTCCACATATTCGGTGTTGTTCGCTCGAACCTGGTGCGAATTTGCCGAATTTCAAGCATAGATTCACACAACATTCACACAAATACAAGAATGTGAATTTCGTACGAATTTTGTACGAATTTCGCGACAATTGGCCCCCATTTTGTCTTGTCAGTGTTCTTTGTTGCACGCATTGGATATTGAACAATTTGTTTTCTTACATCCCTAGACAAAACATTACGCATTCCATTTCTTATGCTCTGTTGCATTGCTTACTAAGTTGTTGGGAAGGGCGTAGCTTATAGGTGATAGTGGATGCAATGGTGGGGGGGTCCATTGGCGGCAAACCATTGTTGCATTGTCAAGCAGTTGTTTCGCCAGCATAGGTTATAGGTGCTAGTAGATGCACTACGGTGGGGTGGGGGGGTCCATTGGGTCCAACCATCGGAGCGTAATCAACCACGTCTACGGTTGGGAGAGGGGGGGGGGAGGGGGGGCAAGGGGACCCCCACTTACGCCCCCTGAGTGTGTGGGTGTGGGGTTATAAGGGTGTCTTGCTCGTTGCAGTGCGGTTAAGGTTAGGGAGGCTACTCCTTTTCTCTTCACAAGTTTTTTTTACTCTTTCATTTTCGATGTCGGCTCTTCCTAGTTTCTCACCTGGAAACGGGTAGAAGAGTTGGATTGTTCAACCACCAACAGGGAGCAGGACGTGGGTGTGCACACACCATGGGGCAGCAGCATCCGAGTGCATGGCTCCGTGCGACTGGGTGCATCCGAACCGAGGTATGTTGCGTGCAGACTTTCCGTGCTGTAACATATTCTGGATGTGTGTTGAGTGGGGGCTGTTTGATATTATTGAGGGTATATGTGTGCTTGTGCATGAGTTTCTCTCCCTCGTATGAGGGTCTGCGGGCGGGCGGTGTGTGTGGGTTTGGGTCGAGTGGGGTGTTGTTTGCTTTGATTGAGCGTATGTGTGTGTTTGTGTATGGGTGTGTCTGTGTGTGTGTGTGTGTGTGTCTGTGTGTGTGTGTGTGTGCCGGGGGGGGGGGGGGGGGGCAAGTACAAGGAAATGTGTGTGGTTGTGTGTGTGTCTCTATGTGTGTGTGTGTGTCAATGTGTGCCGGGGGGGGGGCAGGTATAGGGAAATGTGTGTATGTGTGTGTGTTTGTGTGTGTGTGTTTGTGTGTGTGTCTGTGTGTGTGCACACATGTGTGCCGGGGGGGGGCAGGTATAGGGAAATGTGTGTGTGTGTGTGTGTGTGTGTCTCTCTCTCTCTCTCTCTCTGTGTGTGTGTGTGTCCGTGTGGGTGTGTGCCGTGGGGGCTGGTATAGGGAAATGTGTGTGTGTGTGTGTGTCTGAGTGTCTCTCTCTCTCTCTCTCTCTCTCTCTCTATGTGTGTGTTTGTGTGCCTGTGCGTGTGTGCGTATGTGTGCCGGGGGGGCAGGTATAAGGACAAGTGTCCGGGTATGGGGACTTCGGTGCATGCATCGGTGGTGTGGGTGTTGCTTTCTTGCCAATGTCCTGCAAAAACGATTCGAAATTTGTACAAAATTGGTACGACATTTGTGCGAATTTTGTACGAATTTCGCAATTTCCAAGGTGCCTCACACATTGGTACTGTGAATGTGGTTGTTACGAATTTTGTACGAATTCCGTACGAATTTCACATCAAGTTCGTACGAATTTCGCACGAAGTTCGAACAATTTGCACGAATTTGTATCATTTTCCAGGAGAACAGAAATACACAAATACCCTCAATCATGTGTTTGTGTCTATCTGTGTGTGCGCGCGCGTGGTCGGAGGAGGCGTTGTTGTTTGTGTGGGCATGGGTGCATGGTGTGTGCGTGCGTGGGTGATAAGTGCATGCATAGGTGGTTTTTGGGTTGTGGGTTTCTGGGTGTGTGTGGGTGTGGATGGTTGGATTGGTGGATGGGCTCATGGATGAATGGGTGTTGGTGTGGGTGTGGGTGTGCTTATGTGCATGCGTGCATGCATTTATGTTTGGGTGGGTGGGGTCCGGTCATGAGGACATGTGTGTTGTTCTTCTGTGTCGTTGCTGTGTTGCTGTGTTGTGTGCTATGGGCTAAGGGGGCGGTTTGGCACGAGTTTGGGGGGAGGAGGGGCATGCAAGCAGCTAGGGAATTTAGGAAGAGGGCTCATTTAACTCAAGGTATCTATGTGTTGGTGTTTGGGCCTGTGTTTGTGCAGGAAGGGTGCTTGAAATGTATCAAAGGGCCTCCTAGAATTGTGGTGTTGTGTGTGTTTGTCCTTGGGCTTGCGTATCTGTAGGTGTGGGGGTCGTGCCAGGGTGGCTTTTTTGCCAGTTGTGCACAAAGATGCTGCACATGTGTGCGAATTGTTCGAACTTCGTACGAAATTCGTAACAACCACAGTCAAACTACCTGTATCTCAGGCAGTTTGAGGAAGAAATTCGTGCGAATTTCTGCCGAATTTCGTACCATTTCTGCAGGACATTGGCAGAAAAGCCACACCAACACCACCTATGCATGCACCGAAGTCCCCAAGCCCACACACATTTCCCTACACCTGCCCCCCCCCCCGTCACACACGCACATAGACACACACACACACATACACACCGACACACACGCACTCATACACAAACCCACACATACCCTCCATGAAAGCTAACAGCTCCCCACCGGACCCACACCCACACACCGCCCGCCCACACACCATCATACGTACCTGGACAGTGGATGTGTCACGGTCAAATGTTTAAGGGGGGGGGTTCTGTGTGTGTGTGTGTGTGACTTCCTGTGTGTGGATGGGTTTGTGCGGATGTGTGTGTGTGTGTGGGTGGGTGGGTTGGTGTGTCCATGTGTAGTTGTGTGTGTGGTTGTGTGTGTTTGTGTGTGCGTGCGTGTTGGTGTGAGGTGCGGGAAGGGTGTGTGTGTGTATGTGTATGTGTGTGTGTGTGTGTGTGGCTTGTGCGTATATGTGGTTTGGTGCTCCTCACATCCTTAGACACCCCCCCACACATACCCTTCCTGGTATGTAAAGCTCAACAACATACCGTCCATGGAGAAGCTGAAATGTGGACCCCTACTGCGTGTTGACCGTGCTACAAATTTGGAACATTGTGGTCGACCAGGAATATCAAAACTATGGGACTTTTCCCTAGATGAGATCTGGGAGTATATGTTGTGACCCATATGTGGCCAGCAGCGTTCAATCCTACTGGAAACCAACCATCGATCCGTGCTCGCAGGGGTGGAAAAGTACGTTGTGCGCGACGTGCACTCCGTCCCCACGGAGTGGAATTGCTGTAGGACGCAAACAACGTGGTGCTAGGGTGGCCCGTGCCATTGAGATCCCTGTAGGACACATCCGACAGTCACATCGTGTCTCTAGGCCCCAAGGGCAATGTTAGAGTCACCACTATACACACGTACAACATGTGCAATGTGTTGTACGTGTGCTACAACACTAGCACCTGCATCCCACTGTGCAAGTACAATGATTTCCTTATCTGCTTGGGATGGTACGTCCCATGCAGGTAGACGGAATATGGGACAAGAGCCACTTTGCATGCAACAATTCTACGGGGTCCCTACTACCCTAGCAAATCTACTACCGTCTACAACGGTTATTACGGACCGATGTGACGGATTTGATTTACCACTGCAACACCACATGGAGCGATGCATGGGAAATTGGTCGGGCAGTTTGTGGGGACGAGGCTATCGTTCCCCACAGTGGTGGCCGGTGCCCGGGGCTGCGGCAATACCTTGCCTGTAAGCCCCAGTCTATGGGCATCAAATTACACGTCTTTGCGGACAATGGGGGGGGGGGGGCTACGTCTTCGACGTCTACCTCTACATGGGGTGTTTCGGCAAGTTCCGCCGCTTTGGGTCATGTCCCGGCAATTATGACGCTAAGGGTATCATGCGCATATGGGCGAAGATGATCCCCGAATCCACGGTCTTTTGTGCGGACAGCTGCTTCGGAAGTCATGGGCTTGCCGAGGAATTCGCGTCTCAACATCAGCGTTTTCTCATGCTATATATACATATATATATATATATATATATATATATATATATATATGTTTAATTTTTTTTTCGATGTCTTGTAGGTCTTTGGGGTGGATCCCCCCCGGCGACCAGGCGCCGCGGGGGGTGCAGTGAAACCCGGGCCGGGGGGCAGCCGGGGCCTGCCAGGGCCGCGCCCCCCCGCGGCTCCCGCGGGGGCTGTGGCAGTGGTGGGCGGCCACAGCGTGGCGCCGCTCTAGCGGCACATGCCTTTCGACGTAAAAGGTAAAACAAGTGGGCCCGGGTGCTTGCCGTGTAACGTGCGTGCAACTTGCCTGCATCGTGTCCTGCATAAGGGGAGGGTAGGGCAGCCTAAGAACGGGCGAGAGCCGGGAGAACCGAGGGGCCCAAAGGGCACAAGCGACGAAGGGGAGCAAAGAGAGGGGGGGTGGATGCCATGCACAATGCTCTGCACCTTGCGCGTACAGGGGGAGGGAGCGGGAGAAGAAACATAGCCTGCACACGAGGGCGGACGAGAGCAAGCAGGGGCAAGGCGGGAGCGGCGGGTGCCCCGTACATTGTTGTGTACCGTGCGCATGGGAGGGAGGGCATGCAGGGAGGGGCCAAGGGGCACAAGGCACACAAAGGGCAAGCGACAAGAAAAGGGAGCGAGAGAGGGAACAGGGGCCAAAGGGGAGCATACGAGGCAACGTGTCGTGTATCATGCGCGCAGTGACTCTGACCTGAGCCGATGAATGGTAGGTGTGGCCTGCTCAGAGAGGCGCAGAAACACGCAAGTGGGGCATGAGACGAAAAGCTGGGGGCAAGCAGCGGACCGGGCGTCCAAGGCGACGAGGACGAAGTATCCAACCCGTGGAAAGGTGTGTGTAGTGTACTGCACACTGCCGTGCATCGTGCCCACAGGGGGGCGGAACAGAGGGAGTAGGGGTAGGACACAGCAAGAGGGGAAAGGAGGGGACAGCGCGCGCACAGGGGGAGAGAGAAGAAGAAGGGACGAGACAGAGACACAGGGACGGACCCAGAGCAACTAGAGGCGGAACAACAGGGGAGCCGGGCTGCCCCAAGGGTTGCAATGCACCGTGCGCGCAACGGCAAATAGGGCCGGGGCACTGGGAGAAGTGGGTGCCCCGTGCATTGTTGTGTACCGTGCGCGTGGGAGGGAGGGCGGACAGAGAAGGGCCAAGGGGCACAAGGCACACAAAGGGCAAGCGACAAGGAAAGGGAGCGAGAGAAGGAGCACGGGAGCATCCCGTGCAGCGTGTTGTGTATCTTGCGCGCAGTGCCGACGCATGTTAGGTGTGGTCCGCGCAGGCAGGCGCAGGCACACGCAAGTGGGGACGAGGCAAAAAGCCGGGGAATGGATGCCACCGCGGCGTCCAAAAGCATGTGTCCTACGAACGGCGGTGCTGCATGGGGGCCGTGCAAGTAGCGGACCAAACGTCCAACTGAGACGAAGACGAGTTGTCCAGCCTGCGGAAGGGTGAATGTGCCGTGCAAGGTGTATTGCAGACTGCCAAGCAACGTGCCCGGAAAGGAGTGGAACACAAGGGGTAGTGGTAGGACAGACGGAAGGGCAAGAGGGGACAGGAGCGGAGAAGGGGTCAACGGGACGAGGGCAGACGGGAGAGTGCACAGTGCGCGCACAAGAGGAGAGGGCAGGCGAACGGGCCAGACAGAGGCACAAGGAGGGACAGAGAGCAGCCGGAGGCAACACAACAGGGGAACCAGGGTGCCCCGAGGGTTGCTATGCACTGTGCGCGCAACAGAAGACAGAGCCAGCCGCAGACGGGAGGGAGACAAAGGGGGCCCAGGAAGGGCGGGAGCGCCAACAAGGGGAGAGGGAGGGTAGGGAAAGGATAAGTGGGCTTGCCGCGCATGGTGTCGTGCAACTTGCTCGCCCTGAACATGCTAAACTCCTGCATCTCCTACATCCTAAATACCTGCATCTAGCCAACGCTGAAGTTGACGCGAGTATGGCCGGCGGAGCCGGCAGTGACAGAAGTGTGGTGACACGAGGGGGGCATGCATCAGCGGCGCCATCCGTTGGGCCTCCGGTGAGATGACCTTTGTTGGGTGCATGCGTAGAGGGGGCGGGCGCCAATGGCGCCATCCAGTGGACCCCCTGCGGATGTTATGGTGTGGCCACGACCGTTGGAAAGGCGCGCAGAGGGGATGGGCACCAACGGCGCCATCCCGTGGGCCCCCTGCGGCAATGACCATGCAAACTAACTAGGTGGCCGAGGGATGCCACAATAAATCCCCCGTCCGTCACACTGCGCCACTGCCATAGAACCTTAGGAGCCTCCAACGCGCTCGGGGGTGGCAGTGGCCCGGGGGGCATGAGCTCACAGCCGCTTTGTAGCCGCCACTTCCCACAAAGTGATACCACGGCACCGGTATCAGGCTGTGTGGAAGTGGAGACACAGGCACTAGGGAAAGGATGGGTGGTCACCCCCCCCCCCCCCCGGCTGTTGGGTGCCGAGACAGTGGCCCTCCCCTTGACAAGGGCGGCGGATGGCACAAGAAGCCTACGAGGTGTACGGTAAGTCAACCCCGCTGCCCGCACCTCATCATCTTCCGTTTCCACCCGGGTACGTACCTCCTCCAGTAAGTAACGGCACAGGAGGGAGTAGGCGCGGGACACTGACGACATGAGCGTGACCTGGCGACTACCGCCGTGTGGACAGAAAGTGCCTCCTATAGCCGGGAAACATTGTGGTAAATGTGTGGTGATTGTGCTTGCATTGTGCTTGCATCGTGCTCGCCTCCAGCAGCGGGGACACGAGCAACGAGGGTGCCCCAGAGGGAACCAGAGAGCAACCCCCCCCCCCCCCACAGAACATGGGCGGCGGGGCGGGAGTGAACGGGGCCGAGGGGAGGCCGACCAGGGCCCCGGGGGAAACGGGTAGGCGGGAAGGGGCCAGGGAAAGGACGAAGAGCCCCCCCCCCCCGCCCCCCACAGGCCTGTGCCTCGCAACGTGCTTGTATAGTGCCCGCAACGTGCATACCCCGGGGGAAGAAGTCACAAAGACGGTGACCAGAGACGGCTGACCATAGATACTGCCCTCCCCCCCACCACGGCCCCTCCCCCCCCCAAAAAAAAAACACCACGAGGCCGCCACAGAGGCTGCCGGGAGGGAGACGAGGGCGACAGGGGGACCGTGACGGGGGAGACAGGGCGGGGTAGGACACAGTGACCAACACAGTGCCAGCGAGCGAGTGGGCAGGGTGTTGTGCAACTTGCGTAACGGTTGAAACACGGGCGCACGCAACCCCAACCTAACCGGCCCCGAAGTTGTCCTGCATCGTGCCTGTGCGAGGAAGGGTAGAGGAAGCGAGCGAGGGACCAGCCAGGCACGGAAGGAGCCCCAAATCAAGCGGGGAGGCGCGAACAGGGGGAACACGGGTGCGGGGGGCGCAAGAGGCGCGGCCAACAACACGGGAGGGGGGGTCGGGGCAAAAGGTGCCCACAGGGGGCGCAGGCATGGGACCCGGCCTCAGGGGTTTGGCCCCCCCCCCCGGTGACCGTATCGGCCCCACCTGAGCACACGCAATAAGGTGGGATACGCCCGGGACCGATGGTCGGCGGCCGAGGTGGCACCGGCCTGGGGGGGGTGACCAATGGGCCTGACAAGGAGCACTCCCCACGGCACGTACTGCGGTTCGTGCCCAGTTAGGGGCTGCGGGTAGGGCACACCGTCCATCGGGGCAGGCAAGAGACGCGCCTGTCCCGCAAGGACTCCCCTGCGACCCACAGTGTACCCGACCCCGGTGTGGGGAACGGCCGGAGTACGTGGCTACTACGCAGCTCCATTTGTACGGAGCGGGTACAAATGGACGGCCCATACAACAGCGTTACACCCTGACGGGGAGTGCAAGCATCGGCCCCCCCAAGGGGAAACACCGGGGGACGGGGACCCGTGCCAGCGTCAACCCCCCCCCCCCCGTCCAAAGCCCGGGTAGTCCCGGAGCAGGTACGAGGGGGACAACACGAAAGGCAACGGGGCAAGGGGGGGGAGGGAGGGGGGCAAGACAGGGGGCGGGAGACGGCTGCCGTGTCACGCAACGTGTCGTGCAATGTGCGAGCAACATAGGGACCGCGGGATGGGCCGCCGTGCACCTCCCCACTCCCCGCGTTATCCGTAGCTCCCCCAGTCTTCGATAGCTAAATGTGGCTTCCTGTCCCCACCAATCCTGTGGAGTTGTCGGCCTACCGGCGACGTGTCCGGCGTCTGGTAGATACAGTGTCTGACCTCGTCAGACACGGGCCGCACACGTATGCGGTATTCCAGGCGCGCGTGGACGCCGATCGCCCGGCCAGGGACAACGGATGGGACCATTTCGTCGACGTCTGCTCGCGGCAGTTGTTGGCCCGCGACCCCCCCCCCCCCCCGGTACAATGCGCCTGACATTCAGGCGCAATTCGCAGCAGCCACGGTGCCATTGGGGGTACACTTGCTCAACCGACTACTCCGACGTCTGCACGACGATCTCGGGCAGCTCGAGGAAGCGCAGCACGGGCGGCCCCCGATGCGGCCGGCGGCGGGCTGGCCAGGGCATGCGGTACCGGGTGCGCACCTATTTTGGATGCCTCCGCCCCCCGCCTTTTGGGGGCCATCACCACTAGCAACTCCATCACCATCACCTCTTCCACCACCCTTTGGGGTTCCCCATGGCACAGCACCATTTCCCGCACCACCATGTACACCCAGCTGCTTTGCCTCAGTTCCACATCCATCATCACCATCACCATGCACACCAGCATGTGGCACAACAACAACCCCGGCAACAACCACAGCCTACGTTCGCTCCACCGCCGCGACATGCAGTGCCGGTCCCCCCAATAGCGCAGGTGGGGGCTCCAACAGCGAGTGCACTCACTGTGCAACCGGCGCCCGCGCCCCCGCCACCTCCTACACCGGGGCCGGGAGTGCAGTAGCCGGCGGACCCATGCGGAGGGGCGCAGCATGTGTCCCACGGCACGGCAGGGGGGTGGCTCCCGTTGAAACGACGGGAGCGCCGCCGACTGGGCCGCCTCCGACGGTGCCCCTGGCAGGGCCCGCAGCCACAGATACACCTCCGCAGGCGACCCCGGCACCGAAGCCCCTAGCGGAGTCGACCATGCCAAAGGAGGCTCCACCTGCGCCTGTGGCACCGGGAGGCCCAGAGCCGGTGCCGAGTGGTCCGTCCCCAGCGCACGGGGTGCAGGATGCGCACCCCATGAGGGGACTTCCGACGGAGGTGCTGGCGGCACCTGTGGCGCAGGAGGCGGCCGTGGTCCGCCCGCCGGACATCAGCGAGCTACTTGCGCAGGCTCTGGACACGTACCGACGGGAAGTTGCGGGAGGCGAGGGGGCCGCGCAGGCGACCTCGGGGATGGAAGCTGACGTTGGGGAGCTGATCGCGCAAGCGCTCGCCGCCAGCCGCCCGCGGGGGGACGTGAGTGCCCGCTGTCACCCCAATGGCGGAAGAGGCCAAAGAGGAGCCGTCGAAGGAGGCCGGCTCGGAGGGGCCGAGTACTGGGCGGGGAGTGATGGGGATGCAGGGGGGTCGGCAGACGATGGGGCCGTGGAGCCACGCGGGGACCCCTCAGAGGTTGAAGGAGTGGAGGATTGGATGTGGGAGTGGAGGAAATGGCGCCAGGTGGCACTCGGAGAGCCGTGCCTAGCGGCGCTGGTGTACAGCATGGACCTCAACGCGGGCACTAGCTGTGCCCGGTTGCCCAACAACATGCGGGCACGACTGGACGCGATGGAGGCGGCGAGGGGCGGAGGCGCCGACGAGCGGCCTCTAGCGCCCTTTTCCCCGCGACCGGAGACGCCGCCGGCTGTGATTGCGGCTAGGGGGGAAGTGGAGAGAGTGCAGGAAGCGGAGAGGGTGGAGGATGAGGAGGCGTACGGGCCCGGCGAGTTGGCGCTGGCCCTCATGTACGAGGATGACGCTGGGCCCGACGTGTACGCCGGCATGGAAGTGGACCCGGCGAACGCGCCGCTGCTGCTCATGCCCACCGTGGTGCCGCCCCCTCCCCTGGGGAGCTATGAGCAGCGGCACTGCAGGTTGCGTGCGGCCGAGGGTGCCCACCGGCACCACCTCACGGGTACGGGGAGGCGAGAGGCGGGGAGGCTGGAGGGCGCTCTTGAGCGCTACGAGTACCAACACCCGGGAAAGGTCGTCAGGAGAAGAGCCTGGTGGCCGAGTCCACAGACGATGGCCGGGTCCGCTGCATGCAACTGGGGGATGCGGCGGTCCTGGATCACCACCCAGGTGAGGTTCGGGCGGCTGAGCCGCAGGGAAGCCTCCCCCTGTCGGTGTCACTGTCGGTAGGGCGCCTGCTCGACGGGGCAGGGCTTGAGGATGTGCGTCGGGACAGCGGCATGTACGTGGCCCTGTGGCGGGGTGGGGCTGGTGCATGGCGCCGCGAGCTCGCCGTGAGCCCCCTCACGCCCCCGGGGCTGCGGTCCCATGCGCTCCTGGTGGCGATGCACCCCGAGGGCGTTGAGGTCGTGTTCGGGGAGAACGGCATGGACTGCTTGCTGCTCGCCCTTGTCCCCACCTCCGGCAGCTACCGCCTTGAGAGCCGCGGCGGCGACCCCAGGCAGCTGGTGGTGGTGGGCTCGCGACAGGATTCGGGCGCGGGCCACCGAGGACCCGCACTGCACGCGGTCCGGATGGGGGGGGATGAGGCGGCGGCCATGAGGAGGTGGACGTGAAGGCCCATGTGGAGGAGGCCCTGGCGAGGATCATGGCTGCGGCCGGCACGCCAGCGGCGATGGAGGCGATGGAGGAGGAAGACCAACGCAGGGAGAGCGAAAGAACGTAGGAAGCCATGGAGGAAGATGAGGAACTGGAGATTGTGGGGGTGAAGGAGAAGCAAAACGTGGGACCTTAGGGGACGGGGGTAGCGGACAGGGCAGGGCCCAAGACGGGGGACGTGGAAACCTGCAGGCACTGGGCCAAGGGGTATGGCATGCGGGCATACGCCTGCCGCTACGCCGAGCCCCCGGCCGCCGGTGCCACAGGGAGTACCCCAGGATCTGCTCCTGATCCTCCAGACCATCGCCCGCGTGGGGGCCCTCAACCTGAGCCGTGGCTGGAGCCACGGAACCTGATGCGTCAAGTGGTGGAAAGGGCGCAAGGGGGGGGCTCTCAGTAGTGGGATACGCGGTGGCCTGCGAGGGTAAGACCGTGTGCGGTGGCCCTGCCGTGTGGCATGGCGGCCTTGCTCACCCCGTTCCCGGTGGTCCCGTGGAGGGACATGGTCACCATCCAGGAGGCCAACCTGGGATGGGTGTGCACCTGGCACACGCATCCTGCCGGCATGGACCCGCACGAGTGGCAGGCTAAGGCTGCTGGGACGTACATGTCCTGGTCGCTACCGACGGCGCCTGGTACCTGGGCGCAATGGTGGGACCGGGCGCTCAACTGGGCTAGGGATGGCAGTTCTGTGGCGGCCTGCCCCGACCTCCCACGCGAGCCTGTCTCAGCCCAGCCGTGGATTGTCTCCGTACACCTTCCCACAGTGGCGGCCCGGCTTGCAGCCGTGGACCCGGAGGTCCGGCTGCTGAAGGGTGGAGAGGGTATAGGGCTGCACTTGGGGAAAGGACTGGAGGTTCGTACTGCCGGCCTCCCCAATCCTGTGGAGAGAGACATCCTGGAGGGGCTACAGTTCACGCCGGCCGATGGAGCAGACGTATGGACCGCCGTCCACCGCCAACTTCCTGACGCATCGCACAGGACATTCCGGCCCCCCGGCCATGAGCGTCTGGTGGGAGTGGAATGGCGCGTATGGGCCGCCAACAGTCCGTGCCCGCCGGTGGTAGTTGTGCCCAAGAAGTCCGGCCCCCGTCCCAGCTGCGAGACCGTGGCGGTCCTGTGGGGGTGGGTAACTGTCCGGGGGACCGGGGGCCACGTCTTCAGTGCCCCGCGGGGCACGGTGATCGAGACGGACGGAGGAGTAGCGTTGCAGCTCACGGCGGAGCCCGTGACCACGCATGTCATGATGGTGGCTGTCCTCCAATTGGGGCCCGAATGGCCTCAGCCCTGGTGATCCGGTCGCTCGGGCCATTTGGCGAGACCTGGCGGTCCTGCGGGCCACCATCTGGTCGGGGGTAGCATGACAGCATCTCCCGGGTGCATTCCCCTGGCTCCGGGACTACGGAGACGCCTCTCCCCCGCCGGCCGAGATGCGGACTGCCCTGGAAGGCTTGTACGCCGCTGGGAGCAAGCCCGGGCCTCGGCACCTTTTCTTGGTGGTCGCGGACCCAACGGCGG
The DNA here is from genome assembly GCA_964036045.1 of Eutreptiella sp. 'Long Island Sound 2002'. NCBI lineage: Eukaryota > Euglenozoa > Euglenophyceae > Eutreptiales > Eutreptiaceae > Eutreptiella > Eutreptiella sp. 'Long Island Sound 2002'. The sequence continues at coordinate 47,179,628 of OZ038379.1, read as the reverse complement.
AGCTGAGCGCCGACGCGGTCGCACTGGTCGCCGATGTGGCGCAGTGCCTGGCGCCCCACGCCATGATGCTCCCGAGGGAAGGGTGGGAGGGCTAGAGGCACGATCAAACCCCGGCAGCCCTCCTCACTGCGAGGTACGTCGAGCTGGGCGGCTCACAGGTCGTGTACCTCGACTGGTCGGAAACGCCGAGCATGCGGCATTGGACCGCCCACCACCTCCTGGCCCCCGACATGCGGCTGACGATGGACCCGCTGGACCGGCCTGTGCCGGCACGGATCCCGCCCTAGTGGCCGCACACCTGGGACATGGCGGTCCGGACAATGCGCATGCCATGCAGGGGCCAAACAGCGGAGTGGCCGGGTGCAGAGCATCTGCTGGCGACGGCCCAGGCGGCGCACGTGCACTAGCCGGCCGGCAACAACAAGGACTGTGGCGTGTGCGCCCTCATGTCCGCCATCGGTACCCTTCTCAAGGTGCCGAGGCCGGGCAACCTCCTGTCCACGGTGGACAGGCGGTGGGTGGCGGCGCTGGTCCTCAACAGGGACATGGGTCCCATCGCACGTCTGCCGTCGCTAGGGGAGTTGCCCGCTGTGGTGCTGGAGGCCCTTCCGGCGCCCCGCACGCCCTTGGACGTGGCGGACATCCCGCACAACGTGGGGTTGCCCGGGGCGCGCATGCAGCATGCCTTGCTGAGTATGGCCGCGGCGGACGGGCGGATGTCCATGCTGATGACGGTCTCCCTGCAGCACGTGAAGGACGCGATACAGCAGTGGCAGCTGCATGCCCCCCAGCCGTGGGAGGAGAACGTCAGGTGGTGGTTGCACGTGGAGGGCGTGCCTCCCACCCATACGGTGGGCATGGCGGACATGGGGAAGTTGGTGGTGTTAGAAGGGGCGGAGTATTGGGCCTGTGTTTGGGTGGAAGCAGGGGGGCTGGAATGGGTTGTCGTTACCGCGAGCCGGCTAAGGAGGCATCAGTCTAGGGGCCCGGCCTGCTACAGGGTGTTCAAGGAATGCCTCCGGTCCCTGGGCCCGGTGCGCAAGGCGCACAGGCGCACGACCGGGGACGTCCGGCAAGTATCGGTTGTGTTCGTGGAGGTAACGCGGCCACCGAGGGTCCAAGGGCAGGACGTCTGGCCCGTAGCCCCGAGCACCATGTGGCAAGCGGAGCATGCGGCTGCCATGTGCAGGGCGCTGTGGGGTCAAGTGACGGCCCTCCCCAAGGCACCGGCAGCGCAGTCCTTCAGCGACCGGCCTGCAGCCACGCTGGCGCTGCGGGTCGCGGGCGTGGTGCTGGGTCGTTGTGGCGCCGGAGCCCCACTCCTCGGCGCTGCGCGTGTACGATCGTGGGGAGGGCACGGCACTCAGGATCCGCCCCGCCGATGTGGAGGCCCTGCACCTTGGTGGCGACGGAGTGGCGGCGGAGGCACGGCGCCGTGCCCCCAAGGGACCGTGGTAGGCTCGGCCGCGATCTGCTTCCGGAGGCAGAGCGGAGGAGATGCCCTCCGCCTCGTTGTGGCGGAGAACATGGGGCCGTGGCTCCGGGCGTCCTCCACGTCCAGGTGGAAAGTCGAGGGCGACCGGGAGGAGTTCGCCGACGCTTGGCGCCGCTGGGTGGAGGAGCAGTCTCCCGTGGGGGGGATGCTGCACCTGCCGCAACCGCCCAATGTGCCCCCGGCCGCCGTGGCAAAGCCGGTTCCGAAGGCAGGGCCCAAGCCGCCTCCCAAGAAGAGCCTCCCCCCACCAGTACGGCAACTATACCAACATACGGTACGTGCTGCGGCACTTCGGCGGCGAACTAGCCACGGAGCATCGTGGGTCAAAGGAGATCAACGTCTGCCCCTGGTCCCGACTGGATGGAGCTGGTCGCTGCTCGTGGTGGGCCGGCAAGCACTGCCGGCCACCCACCTCCACCCCAGGGACCTTCTAGACCACCTGCTGCGGGATCATGGGTCTGGCCCGGCTCAGCGGGACCAGGCGATGGCCATGCTCGCCGGCATTATGCCTCGGGGTCAAGCGGGGCCTTTCCTGTCGGCGCAAGCAAGATCCAGAACGCTCGCGTTGCCCACGAGGGCCTATCCCGCGGGAGGGCAAGGGGCATCGCAGTTGGTAGCGTCGAGTGTGGCTGGCCGGCCAGTGGCAGTCTTCGACGGGGGGCGCGGGGGCGGGTGCGTCGGGCAGTGGAGCCGCGAGATCACCTGATACATCAGGTGGATCGCAACCCGCGGCGACCCCCTCAGCTGGTGAGCGGCGGCGGCACGTGTCTGGTCGTGCACAGGGGTCATACAACCAGCCGCCCGCGCCGGCCGCTGGCGGTCCCCCTCCGTCCAATGACCCGGATCCGGCGGGGGACCCTAATCCGGCGGCACAGCCATGAAGGGGCCCCGCCTCCGACACCCGGGCGGCGGTGTCGTGGACCGTCCAGGGCTCAATGCGGGGGGACGGTGTACCCATGGCCCCGGGTTTGCTCGACGGTGAGGCGCTGGCGGCGGGCATTGTGAAGCCCGAAGGCGCCATTTTGGGCCTTTTCCAAGAGACGGGCGTGCAGGACCCCCAGGGCGTGGTGCATTCGGAAAATCAGTGGCGTCACCATGGGTACCATGCGTTCCCGGGAGTGGATGCCCAGGCGGCGTTAGCGGCGGCGGTGCGCGGCGGTCTCTCGATTGCCCTTCGAGCGGACCCGCTCGCTGCGGAGAAAGTTCGAGACGTCGTGGACATCGTGCCGGGCAAGGCCATGGCCCTTGATGTGGTGACCGCGGGTGGCACACTCACAGTCATCAACGTCCACGGCCTGGGTTGTGGTGGCGACTCCGGGGCGTCTAAGGCGTCCTTTTGGGCTGACGTGGCCATGTACGCGGCGGCAAAAAGCGCGGGAGCCACGAAGGCCGTGCTCCTCGGAGGGGACTTCAACGTGTGGTTGGAATACCCGGGACACCCCACCAGGAAGAGCTTCCAGGCTCTGAGGGAGCAATGCGGGTTCTACAGGGCGGGAGCGGCAGCCGAGGAGGACAGACGGCCCACGAAAGCGGGGCATCGGCTGGACTCTCAACTCGCCACTGGTCCCATGGGCGGTGCGTGGGCGCCGACACCTGGCGCCGGGACGGTCTACTGCGTCGCTGGGGTCTGACCATGGCCCCTTGGTCCTCGACATCCCGCTGGCGGTGGCCGACAAAGAGAGGGTTACCAGGATGGCCTACTCGCACGCCCAAGGTAGGCTGCATGCCATACGCGCGGACTCCCCGGGGGTTCGCGACGCGGCGGCGGCAGTGCTGCAAAAGGCCTGCGAGGATTGGACGCTACGGGCGTGGCTCTCGTCGGACCAGGACACTGCCACCATGGGCACGTCGGAGGTGCAGGCGGTTTTTGACCTGCTCTACGCCTTCCGCGATGACGTGTCCACGGTGACAGGGGTGCGCATGCCGTCCGGCGTGGACCCGCAGTATCCGTATGGACAGGCGGAGACGGAGGCGTCTCTGGCCCGGGTCCACTCAAATCAGCAGGCCCTGGCATGGCGCGCCCATGAGCTGGGGCTCCACTCAAAGGAGGCCGCTGCCTTGCTGCGACACCTCCGACAGGTGGACCCCGACTTGTCCCCCGCCACCGTGGAGCGCCTGCACGCTGCTTTGGACGGGCAATTCCACCAGCTCGAGACTCGCGTGGAGGAGCTACGAGGTGTCCTCAGGGGCAACAGGCGCAGGTCCATGAAGGACTATTGGCGGGGCACGGTTCCGGATCTGCAGCTCCGATGGACGGCGATCCGGGGGGCCATCAACGTGGTAAACTATGCCCCGTCAGGCCCGTGGTCAGTACGCGTCCGGGAGTCGGAGAAGGTGCTCATGGAGGCTTTGGACGTCATCGGCGATGTCCAGTGGTACTGGGAAGCGCTGTACGCCAAGCGGCCAGTGAACCTATGGGCCTTCGAACGGCTGGTCAAGGCCCACATTCCTCGGGGAGTGCCGGAGGAATGGAGGTCGGTGCACGACTACACCCTGCAGGATCTCAAGGATGCCGTGAAGCAAGCCGTGGCGGACGACAAGGCTCCGGGGTCCAATAGGGTCACGGCTGCCCTCATAGCGGAGCTGCCTGAGCCGGTGCAAGGGCTCCTGGTGCATGCATACCGGGCCATCGTGCGAGGTGCGGACGTCCCGGAGTCCTGGCATGAGGCCATCATCTGGCTGATGCCCAAAGGCACGGCAACAAGAAACCTGGACGCGTACAGGCCCATAGCGTTGGGGCAGCAGGACATGCGGATGCTCATGACCCCCCTCATGCGGAGGTTCACGGCCGTCGTGGCACGCAAGGGGTTGGCCGCGGACCGGCAATTTGGAGCCATGCCAGGCCCCACGGCGGCTGCCCCGGTATTCCTGGCCCAGCGCAGGCTGCAGCGTGGACAAGAGGAGAATCATGTCCTGGCCTTTGACATCTCCAAGGCGTGCGACACAGCTCCGCATGGAGCGCTGGCGCTTCTCCTGCGCCTCATGGGGGTCCCAGAGGAGCTCATCAGGCTCTTCCACACCCTCAGCTGCGGATCCCTGGTGCGCATCGTCACCGCGCATGGCCCCACACCGAGCATTCGTCTCCACAGAGGCCTGCGGCAAGGCACTGCGGAAACTGCCGTGCTCTACCTCTCCTCTTGGAGCCCCGCTTGCGGAGCCTTGCCAGCAAGGCTCAGGGGGATATTCGCCATGCTGTGCCGCCATTTGTGCAAGCATATTGTGACGACCTCCTGCTGATAGCGCACTCCTTGCCGCAATTCCTGGAGTATGCGGCGGCAATCGCACAATACCTAGCGGACATGGGCATGTCCCTCAATGTCGGCAAGTGTGCATATGCCACCACTGCTCGCATCCCCTCGATCATGGTGTGCCTCAACCTGGGAAACACGGCAGCCCCCTGGGTCTGCTTGCAGGCCAAGGGCGCGGTGCCCTACGTGCGCCTACGCCTTGATCCGAGGGGGATAGCTTCCATGAAGGAGACACATGTGCTCCGGTGTGAGGCTCTACTGGGCTGGTGCAAGAGTACACTGGGGCCGGCGTCGGTACCCCATGAGGTGATGTGGTCCGTGGCATCGTGCGGTATGCGGCGCCATACCTATTTGATACGGCGGAGGCGTTGGTCAAACTGAATGCTGCCATCAAGGCTGCAGCCCTGCAGTTTCAGAAACTGCCCAAGTACTTGTCCAACGTGGCGGCAGAGCCGTCCTTAAGGACCCCGAGATTTTTTTTGTTTTGTTAAGGACAGCCCTTAAGGACAGCCCCTAGAGGCCTTTTTGCCCTGGCCCAACGTGGGCCATGTCTACCCCCCCGGCCCTCTTTTGGGCACCACTTCTGATTTTGCCCCCCGCTCTGAAGCGGTGGGGCTCCCCGATACGGCAGAGGTGAGGTAGCCAATTTGCCCACTTGTGGGCCACTTCTGATTTTGCCCCCCGCTCTGCAGCGGTGGGGCTCCCCGATACGGCAGGGGTGAGGTAGCCCATTTGCCCACTTGTGGGCCACTTCTGATTTTGCCCCCTGCTCTGCAGCGGTGGGGCTCCCCGATACGGCAAGGATGAGGTAGCCAATTTGCCCACTTGTGGGCCACTTCTGATTTTGCCCCCCGCTCTAAAGCGGTGGGGCTCCCCGATACGGCAGGGGTGAGGTAGCCAATTTGCCCACTTGTGGGCCACTTCTGATTTTGCCCCCGGCTCTGCAGCGGTGGGGCTCCCCGATACGGCAGGGATGAGGTAGCCAATTTGCCAACTTGTGGGCCACTTCTGATTTTGCCCCCCGCTCTGAAGCGGTGGGGCTCCCCGATACGGCAGGGGTGAGGTAGCCAATTTGCCCACTTGTGGGCCACTTCTGATTTTGCCCCCTGCTCTGCAGCGGTGGGGCTCCCCGATACGGCAGGGGTGAGGTAGCCAATTTGCCCATTTGTGGGCCACTTCTGATTTTGCCCCCCGCTCTGCAGCGGTGGGGCTCCCCGATACGGCAGGGGTGAGGTAGCCAATTTGCCCACTTGTGGGCCACTTCTGATTTTGCCCCCCGCTCTGCAGCGGTGGGGCTCCCCGATACGGCAGGGGTGAGGTAGCCAATTTGCCCACTTGTGGGCCACTTCTGATTTTGCCCCCCGCACTTCTGATTTTGATTTCTGATTTTGGCCCCCGCTTTGTTGCGCGCCCGTGCATGCACTTTTTAGGTAACCGGTGGGGCGGCTCCCCACATGAAAATTGAAGGAGCAAGTGGTCCCCAAACCCAAACCTGCGTGTGCCGAACCCTAAACCAAAATGAAAGCACTCGCCGCAGAGCGATGGGAGTAGGCACCCAGGACAGCACTCGCCGCAGAGCGACGGGAGTAGGCACCATTTGTGGCATTCTTTTCCTGCGATCGCACGTGCTGTGTCTCTGTTCTACTTGGACCCATGGCGCATTTTGGTGTACGTTGCGTAGTTTTTCTGCCCGACATGCATGTGCTTATCGTCACCTACCACCCCCCCACGCCGGAGGCCGCCGATGCCGGACCCCTCTTGAGTGGTCGTGTTAGTCAAGTGTCCACGATGACGTTGGACGCTTTGATTCCAAGAATAGGGGATGTGCCACTCGAGTCTGCTGTGCAGCGTGCATGCAGCATGGCCTTCACCTTTGCGCGGCATGTGGAGGTGCATGAGATTTGGCTGCAAACGGCTGTGCGCTATGAGTCCACATTCAGCCGCACAATGATGCGGCAAATTTACGATTTTGGGGAGGCTCGGCGATCCGTAGGGCTACCCTGGAACCCTGTGATTGTGTGTTGCCCCTTCGATTGCGATGAATTCGAAGAAAACTTGAACAATGAGGAGGAGGCAATCATTAGTGCTCGCCCGCAGCCCTGGGCGGAACATTTCTTGCGGCGTGTGCGGGCTTTTGAACATGTGCAATGGCCGCGTAGGGTAACAGTAAGATGCCGGTTGTGTGGACAGTCTCGCATGCAGTGTAGTTGCCCCGACCTGGGGTAGATGGCAAGAGGGAGAGGGAGTGGGTGACTATTTGGCTATGTTGCTTTGGGTCACATCGGTGGTTTCACTCCTTTAGAATCTCTTTCTTGACATGGGTCGCACCAAGAAATCTGAGAGTGCTCGGAAACAACGGGACCAGTGGGTCAAGGATGTGGCCGAGCAAGTGCGGGCACTCCAGGCTTCGGACCAAAGAGCCAACAGCGAGCGAAAGATGGCCGAGAGGGCCGGGCCCCGCCTTATGGTCACCTTCAACCCCGGCAACTCCCCCCCACCGTCGGATTCCGATGAGGAGGCCCTAGAAGCCAATTTCAGTGCTGGCCCCTTTGCAAGCAATGCCCCCCGTTCCCCGTGGAATCATTCCGCTTGGAAAACCCCGGCAAGCGTCCCTTTCGCCACCATGCCTTACATTGTGCACTCCCCCAAGGGTTTGCAATGCCTTTTGTACCACGGGTCCTCCGATGAGACCATCAATTCGTCCAAATGGGCATCGGGCACCGCTTCGCCATCACGAAAGCGTGGCGAGGCGGAGCAGCACGTTTCCCACGGCAAGCATTTGCAGGCGTTCAATGCGGCAAAACTCACCCCTCCCCTTCGCCATCTACTTCCCATAGCCGCTATCCACCCATGGCACCGGACCACCATTTCCTGGTCCAAGTGTGCAATATGCGCCGCCAATTGGCACCCCCCCTTAGAATGGGGTCCCTGGTGCGCAGGCTCCGCCCCAAAAGAGCGGCATGTCATTGATGCCCACGCGGCAAGTGCCACGCATCAGCGCTCGTTGCCCCCCGCTGACCCTGTTGCACGCGCAAACAATTCCCCTTCCCAAGATCCCCCGCGTTGCATCCAAGGGCCCGTGCAAAGGGCCACGCTGAACTGCTATGCGACGTTGCATGCGGGCAAAGGCCGAGCCTTTTACAGCCGGTTGTGCCACCTAGATGGCATCAAGGCCAAAGATGGCCAGCGCAACTACAGCAGCGGGTCGGCCTACCAACGACTACGTGCCTTGATTGTCGGACAAGGTCGCCGGCGAACAAGGAACCGTGTGTTGAGAGCACGGAAGGTTGCAATTGTGCTGGATGCTGGCGCTCGAAGGGGGGCCAAGAGTGAGCCACTTGCAGTTTTTGTGCGCACTCCAGAGGAGGAAATTTTCGTCGGCCTTGCTCACATGGTGCGACCCCAGGGGAGGAAGGGGGGGGAAGGGAGTGAAACCGCCGATGATGACCCGGATGCGGCGAATGCTCAGCTGTACGACGACACTGTCCGGAAGGTGTTTGACCAGCTCGGCATTGAGTGGAAGGTGATCGAGGAGCGCATCATCGCGGTGGTCTCGGATGGTGCCGGCACTATGGGTGCCTATGTGGGTGTGCTGAACAATATAAGGGAGAAAGGGGGGAAGGAAATCATTGGTTGGGTGAAGGATGCGGCACATTGCTTGATGCGAGCGATGAGCACTGCAAAGGGAAAGGTCAAGCTGTGGTACGATGCACTGAATGATCTGGTGTCCTTCTTGGCCTGCTTCTACAGGACCAGCTCCAAGCGCATGCGGGGGTTGTGGCGCAAGGGGGGGAAGTTTTGTTTCTCCCGCCGCACTGGTGTGCGTTGGGTGGAAGCGATGTTCCACGAGCTGGATATCGTGCTAGAGAACTTGCCTGCTATTGTGGAACACTCTCCCGAGTACATTAGTCATGAGGCGGACCTGGGGCGGAGGGAGAAGGCCGAGGGCTTGTTCGATGCACTTTCACACCCCCTCTTCAAGTTGACGGCAGCCTTTTTTTGTGATGTTTTTGCTGTGGTTTGTGCCACAAGCAAGAAAGTTCAAGCGACCAAGGGGCTCGGGTCGTCAGGGTTTGATGAACGTGATGTGCACACAGCTGTTGTACACCATGCGTCATGTCATTCCAGGGGGGTGGGAGGAATCGTTGGGTGTTGACGTAGGGAGTAGCATCATCAAGGGTAGCCGGATGAAGTTTCTTCGCAGTTTGATTGAGCACGTGCAGACACGATTCAAGCGAGCTGAGTGGGATGGTAGTGCTAACCTGGAGGATTGGGTTGAGGCAACCTCATGTTCGTGTGAGAGAGTGTTTAGCTACGTGACGGCTACGGACTTTGGCCAAACCACGGAGCACATGCGTGAGACGTTGTGGGTAAGGTGCAATGGGGAGGCACCAGAGGATTGGGGGCCCTTTGAGGTTTTTTGATGAGTTGCGCAAGACCCCTTTCCGCCTGCGCAAACGGAAGCAAGGGCATGCGGTTGAGGTGGAAGATGGTGGTTTGCTTGGGTTTGCGGCTTTCAAGGATTTGGCAGTTTCTTTGGAAGAGGATGGTGAGGCAAAGGTTCCGTTGGACATTCGAGATTTGTGGGTTGTCCCCAAGAGCGCTACACGTGACGCCGACGTTGGTGATGTGTATGGGGTTGAGTTGGAGGGTGAGGACGAAGACAGTGAGGACGAGGATATGGATCAGGCAGGTGCAGTTGCCAGTAGCTCCTCTTCTGACCTTCGTAACCCCTCAGCTGTCCCCTCCACCTCTTCTAACCCTGCCGCGCAGTTGGTGTTTCGGTGTGATGTGGAGCAGGCGGTGTTGAACGCAATGGAGAGGGGGAGGTTGCATGAGTGGACGAACGTTGAGTTTAACGCCATTTGTAGGAAGCATGGTTTGAGTGTGGGCGGGGGGAAGGGTGAGCTTATGGAGCGTGTCAGGGTGCACTTCTAGAGGTTGTACCAGCAGTAGGGAGTTTGTTTCTAGCTGTGCCACCGGCGATGGAACATTCGGGTGGTCGAACACTACATGACTGTATTTGATCAGAATATTTCCTCTTGTTCATGTTGAATTGTGCAGGGTGTGAGGTAGGGTCATGCAACACATGTGGGGCTAGGATCATATGGTTGTGTGCTGAGACCAATTTGGGGCTAGGGACTCATGGTTAAACAATTGGGAACACCGGGTTGAAGACATGTGCTGTCCGCGGGCTCTTTTGAAATTACCCCCGACTGGACGGGATTTTTTTTTTGCGTTAAGGACAGCCCTGCGGGGCGGTGCAGTTTGGTCATGGGTTACGACTGGCGGATGTCCCGGTCATATGCCGCGACTCCGTCGTGGCGACCCTGGTCAGCTCACGCACCACCGGTCGGCAACAGTCCGGACTGAGCTGCGAGCCATGCTTCGAGACATGCACTTGCAGTACGGTGTATGCGGGCACTTCCTGGTGCCCTCCGCGTCGTTCGCCACACAGGCGGGGAGCACATGGGTGGACAGGGTACTCCGGGCGATGGGGACGTTGCGAGTGGGAATCCTCATGCCGTCGTCAGTGTATTCGTGCGTACATGCCCATCTGCCACAGGTGCAGTGGGCAAGGCGGAGGTGGGCGTCCCGATCGCACACCTTCAAGGGTAGGGACATCTGCGTTCTCTCCGGACCCCGCACGGACGCGGCGGTGCAGTCCCTAACTGATCCTGCAAATGACCTTCTGCATGCGCGAGTCCCGTGTCATGAGCCTGGGCACTGGGCCGTTCAGCTCTAGGAGTGTCACGAGGACCATCTGCCCCTTCCTCACACGGGGGTCGGGCCCACTCAGCTGGACCTCACGGGACTCCGCGACGTCTTCCCACCGCAGATGCCCGGTCCCTTGACTCATCACCTGATACACCCGGTGCGCCGTAAAAAGGCCAGCAAGCGCACTAGGCAGTCCGCTGCGGGGGACGCGTATGTGGTGGGAGGGTACAGGGACGACTGCTGGGACCCATAGAACCCGGGGCCGTCCATGCCCTTTGTGCCGCAGGCCGCCCTCTTGTTCGTGCTAGGGGACGTCTTCGAAGTTTACCGGCAGCAGGACGATCTAGCGTCGGTCCCCCTGCTCACACCACATGCCGGAGGCGGCATAGACCCCTCGCCCCTGTGGGTTGTGCACGGGCGGCCTGCATTTTCCAGGGCTTGCGCAGCGGTGCGTGGGTGCGGCGAGTTGGCAATCGTCCTCCTGCTGCCAACTGGCTCCGTACCGGATGCCGATGAGTGCTCGGTCCCGGAGGTGGTCCGGATAGCCAAAGTGCTGCACGATCCGCATGTCGCCGTCACCTCGTTGCGTGACGGCGGTGCGGTGGAGCAGGGCTCTGTGGTGGTGTACCAGCCCTCCTGCTCCACGGCGGTGTGGTTGGCGGAGTATACCACGGCCCTTTACGCCATCAAGTCTGTCTGCGGGTGCGACGTGGCCTGGAGGCCGCCTGAGGTGTATCGGCCGAAAGTTGTCGTGTCTCCAGAACTTACGGCCTCCAGTGCGTCGTCCCTGCAAAGGGTAACACAGAGCCCCCACTTTGACGTGGCATGGCTGGAACCCCACCGGTACTGTTGGGTGCCGGCGGCAACCAAAGTCACGTCATCTGACGCTTCGCCCCAGGAGGACGGGGCCACCAATGTGGCGGTGGCGAGCCATGGGAGCCCCACATGGACGGGTGCCATCCGTGGCACGGTGCCAGAGGCGGAGATCATCGGTGCGGCGGCGTACCTGCTGCACACCCCCCCGTCGGCCTGCACAGTGCACGTGGTGGATGCCCCCATCATTGGAGCGCATTTGCGCAGGGCTTAGGAGGCCCTATACCGTGGCATCAAGGGGCCAACCTCACATGTGGTCACCCAGCACGCGTTGAACTGGATAGTTGAGGGGTTGCGGCGGCTACCACGCAGAGTCGGAGGGCCGCACCATTGGGTGGTGAGGCAGAGCTCGCACTTGGCGGCAGTCCCGCTTGAAGAGCCGGACTTCGGTGCAGCCCGTGCGATGGCCCCGCCTGTTCATCTCGTCCTGCCCAAGGAGCACGCCGTCCTCTTGGTGCCTAGAGACGATGGGGAGCTCGAGCCGCATGTACCCTCCATGCAAGCTCTCAAGCAAGTCAGGGAGATGGAGTGGCGCTCGTTGGCGGCTCGGACCAGGGCCCATACGCCGCTGGCTGGAGCCTCTGAGGCGGTGCCCCTGGGAGCAGTGCACCACGGCCCAACACACAGAAACCGGCTAAGGGCGCGTGACGGCCGCTTGTCCACCATGCAAGTCATGCGGCGGTGGAGGCAGAAGCTCACCCGTGCGGCGATACCGGCCCACCCCTGTATCTTCTGTGGGGGCCGGAGGAGGACATTGGCCACATGCGCTTGCTGTGTGCGCGGGACGAGGAGGTGGCGCGGCTCTTGTGCGGGCGTGTGGAGGAGTTCACAGCGGACCTTTTCCTGACGGACAGGGCGGTGGAGTTCTTGGCTTGGAAGGAGCACGGTTGCAAGTGGACGGAGTCCCTGATGGCGGGTGTCGTCCCCGGAGACCTGAAGCGGCTCTTCGCGGCGGTGCGGGCGGCGTCGTCCCAGGGCCCTGCGAAGGCCAAGCTCTTTGTGGAGGACACGATCCACGTTGGGGAAGATGTGTATGCCCGCAGGAACCATCGGCTCACTCAGATCATGTAGCTACTGATGCAAGATCGAAGGAGGGCCGTGTACGCGTTCCTGCAGGGTGACACCCCCTTCTGTCCGCCGGCGGGGAGGGTCCATCGGTAGCCGACGTGGAACCCGTACGACGGACTCCCCGACAACCTGCAAGGGACCTTTCAAAGGCCACCGCTGCACGCGCTGTTGGTGCCTAGGTTGTACATCGTGTACGAGGAGGCCATGTGCTTGTTCCCCCACTGGATGGCAGCGGTGGCGCAGGCCTTCAGCCGGTGGATCGAGTCCTGGGTGGCCCATGACTATCCTGCGTTACGGGAGCGGTCCCGTATGGTGTCGGCGCAGTCCTGGGCCACGGTGCGTGGTACCATGGTGCGGGGCCCTGATGGCCAGAGTGAACCCTGGCTCCAGGTGTTTGCGGACCATCCGGCTGTTGGGAGCATCATGGGCTGGCCTCGCGAGGTGCTACCGGTCCTCTAGCAGCCTCTGTGCAACTTCCCGGTTCTGGCGGTGGCCACCGTGCTGGACGTGGGAGCGTTGTGGCTGTATGACCGGCAACTGCCGAGAGTCATTCCGGCGGCGACGGAGCAGCGGTCCATGGCCGTGCTAGTGGGCTCCAAGCGGCTTGCACGGATACAGGGGGATGATACGCACGGCAGCGTCACGGAGGCACTGTTCTCTCTTCCTGAGGGAGATGACAACGTGGCTGCCGACGCCGGTCACACAATGGATGCCTTGGGCCTGGAGGCCGTCGTTGAAGCTTGGCTGGGAGGACAACGCTTGGTTCTCGCGTCCATCAGGAGCCCGGGGCTGGCCGGGGTAGATGTCATCGGGGAGATCGTACAGGACTATGGATGGGAGCTCCTGACGCACGGCTCACGCAGCCTCAAGGTGGTGCGGTGGCCCCGGCTGCTGGAGAGCCTCCCGGTGATGTCGAACGGACAGCCGATACTCGGCCCGGTGTCCACGTGGGAAGAAGCGAGATGATGCCTGCTCAATTCTACCACTGCACGCGCGTTGGCGGGATCTTTGCTTCGCCACCAGGAGGCGTGCTGTGATGTGTGGCAGGACCTGTGGTCGCAGTGCTGTGGAGGCGGCTGCCTCCCGTCGCGGTCGGTGCTCCCGCTGCGATGCTGCGGGTGCGGGGAGATGGTGCCGGTCTGGTTGCATCAGAGTGCGTGCGCCCCACTCTGTGGGTCGTGTTGGGAGCGTGCCGGTAGGGGGTGGCCTAAAGCCAGGTGGGCGCTACGGCACTCTAGGCAGCTGTCGTCAAGTGCATGGAGGGCGATCCAGGGTGACCTAAGGAGCGTCCGGGTGGATGGGGTGAGATGACCCGGTGCGCCGACAGCGGCCTTGCCCCTACTACTACGGTCGGCAGCTTTGGATGGTGACTCGCGAGTTCTTTGGTTGTGGCATCACGGAGGGCATGGTGGAAGACTGTATGTTAAAAATGCTGAATTACTATGTCATTGGGTGTATATAGGGGTGGTGTGGGTCATTTTTAGGATTTAGTGGTTATTTTTGGTACTCTGGTTAGGATCCTACCAGCAGTAATGTCATACCCTAATTTTAGCCATTTTAGCCCTTTATAGGGGCAAATAACCACTAATAACCATCCAATTCACTTCTAAGACATGTTTTGTTGTGTTTCCCGACCCCAAAATAGGAGGGGGGGGGAGGTCGCTACACCTGCCCCAAGTCGCACACTAGGGTCCAGGGTGGGGGGGGGGGGATCGCGTATATGCCATATATGACTACACCCCTCTCCCCTTAATTCTAGCTAACAAGCAACAAGCAAGCAAAAGCAACAAGCACTTCTCCCTTCCGTTTTGGCCATTGCTCGGCCTCATCGCTCCGGGCTCTACCCTACTCTAGCCATCGTAGAGCCTAGTTGGTGGCCTTGCCAAATCGAAGTTTTGAGCCAAAAGACTCGCCGGTGGCGCCCCGGGGCGGGGGCGCCAAGTCGGGAGGTGCCCTCCCAAAACTGCGCATTTTGTGGCCCAAAACAACCTTTTTTGGTCCAAAACGGCCCTCAAACTCAGTCAAAACGGGCAAACAACGGCAAACCGTTCGTACACTCCACGTGCGCCTCGATTGGCCTATGACCAAGAGCCCTTTCTTGCCCTCTAGCTCCACGATATGTCTGAGAAACGGCTCAAAAGTGGCCAAAAATGGCCGGAATGTGGACTGTTTGTGTCCTACAGGGCCAAAACCAAAAACGGGCCGTATCTTGGGCTCTGTGGCTCAAATCTGAATTCCGAGGGCACCCAGTCCACCTGCAATCCCCCACTTTTTGTGGTTTCCAAGCCTCAGAATCGCCCAACGAGACGCCTAGACCCTCGTACTAGTGGTCACTTGGTGCAACCGGAGGGCAGCCCAGCCTGCGCACGGTTGGGGCCAACGGTGGGTCCACCAGGGTCTGCAGGGCGAAAAAAACATTTTTTCCAAAGTTGTTCCTAGACCACTTGGGATGCTCAAACAAGTGTTTTTAGCCCATTTTGAGCCCGTGGTGACGCATTTTGGGCCATGGAAAATCCCACAATGCCTTGAAAATGGGCTGTTTTCGGACCAAAAGTGGGTCAAAAATGGGTCAAAAACGCGTTTTTCCAAAAGTGATCCTGGACCATTTGGCATGCTCAAACAAATGTTTTTAGCCCGTTTTGAGCCCGTGGTGACGCGTTTTGGCCCATGGAAAATCCCAAAATGCCTTGAAAATGGGTCGTTTTGGGACCAAAAGAGGGTCAAAAATGGGTCAAAATCTCGTTTTCTCAAAAGTGATCTTGGACCATTGGGGGTGCACAAACAAGTAAATTGACCCCATTTTGAGCCCGTTTTGATCGAATTTAGTCCCTTCCGCCACGTGTATGCACCAAGTTGTACCCTTGGCACGTACCTGAGAGTGGAGCCACATAGAGTATTGTTCCCTCTCCCCTTAAATCTAGCTAACAAGCAAGCAAGCAACAAGCAAGCAAGCAAGCAAGCAAGCAAGCAAGCAAGCAATCAAGCAAGCACTTCTCCTTTACGTTTCGGCCATTGCTCAGCCTCATCGCTTCGGGCTCTACTCTGCTCTAGCCATCCTAGAGCCTAGGTGGTGCCCTTGCCAAATCCAAGGTTTGAGCCAAAAACTCACCGGAGGCGCCCCGGGGCGGGGGCGCCAAGTCGGGAGGTGCCCTACCAAAACTGCGCATTTTGTGCAACAAAGCAGCCTTTTTTGGCCCAAAACGGCCCCAAAACCCACTCAAAACGACCAAACGAAGCGAAACGGTGGCTACACTCCACATTCGGCTTGACTTCACCGTATCAAAGAGCCCTCTAGTGCCGTTCAACTCCAAGATATGTCCGAGAAACGGCCCTAAAAGGCGCCAAAAAGCCCCAAAAACTGCGCAATGTGCACCCGCACCCCGAAACTAAGAACGGGCCGTATCTTTGGCTACGTGGCTCAAATGCGAATTCCGAGGGCACCTAGTCCACCCGCAACCCCCCACTTTTTATGGTTTCCAAGCTTGAGAATCGCCCAAACGAGACACGTAGACCCCCGTACCTGTGGTCACTTGGTGCAGCCGGAGGGCCGGCCAGCCCACGCACAGTGGGGGCCAATGGTGGGTCCACCAGGGTCCCCAGGGCGAAAAAAATGATTTTTTCCAAAGTTGTTCCTAGACCACTTGGGATGCTCAAACAAGTGTTTTTAGGCCGTTTTGAGCCCGTGGTGGCGTGTTTTGGGCCATGGAAAATCCCAAAATGCCATGAAAATATGCTGTTTTGGGACCAACAATGCGTCAAAAATGGGTCAAAAACGTGTTTTTCCGAAAGTGATCCTGGACCGTTTGGGATGCTCAAACAGGTGTTTTTAGGCCGTTTTGAGCCCGTTTCGACCGAGTTTAGCCCCCTCCACCACATGTATGCACCACTTTGTGCCCTTTGCACGTACCTTAAAGCCGTGTGGTGGAGCCACCTAGAGTTGGGAGAGGGGTGTAGATTGGAGGATATATATTACTACACCCCTCTCCCCTTTAATTTAGCTAACAAGCAACAACAACAAGCAACAACAACAACACGTCTCCGTGCCGTTTCGGCCATTGCTCCGTCCCAACGCTTCGGATCTTTTGCCCATGTAGCCATCTTGGAGCCTAGGTGGTGGCCTTGCCAAACCCCATTTTTGAGCCAAAAACTCACCGGCGGCGGCCCGGGGCGGTGGCGCCAAGTTGGGAGGTGTTCTCCCAAATCTGCGCAATTCTGGGCCAAAAACAGCCATTTTTCGCCCAAAACAGCTAGTACAGGTTCAAAACAGCCAAACGAAGGCAAACGGCTGCTACACTCCACGTGCGGCTTGACTTTCTCGTGACCAAGGGACCTTTGGTGCCCTCTAACTCCACGATATGTCCGAGAAACGGCCCAAAAAGGCGCCAAAAAGCCCCAAAAACTGCGCAATGTGCACCAACACCCCGAAACCAAGAACGGGCGGTATCTTGGGCTACGTGGCTCAAATGCGAATTCCGAGGGCACCTAGTCCACCCGCAACCCCCCAGTTTTTATGGTTTCCAAGCCTCAAAATCGCCCAACGAGACGCATAGACCCCCGTACCTGTGGTCACTTGGTGCAGCCGGAGGGCCGGCCACACCACGCGCAGTGGGGGCCAACGCTGGGTCCCGCTGGGTCCACCAGGGTCCCGGGGGCAAAAAAAAAGATTTTTTCCAAAGTTGTTCCTAGACCACTTGGGATGCTCAAACAAGTGTTGTTAGGCCGTTTTGAGCCCGTGGTGGCGCGTTTTGGGCCATGGAAAATCCCAAAATGCTTTGAAAACGGGCCGGTTTGGGACCAACAATGGGTCAAAAATGCGTCAAAAACGCGTTTTTCCAAAAATGATCCTAGACCATTTATGATGCTCAAACAAGTGGTTTTAGCCCATTTTAAGCCCGTGGCGACGGGTTTTGGCTCATGGAAAATCCCAAAATGCCTTGAAAATGGGCCATTTTGGGACCAAAAATGGGTCAAAAACGCGTTTTTCCAAAAGTGATCCCGAACCATTTCGGATGCTCAAACAAGTGTTTTTAGGCCGTTTTGAGCCCGTTTTGACCGAGTTTAGCCCCTCCACCACATGTGTGCACCACTTCGTGCCCTTCGCACATTCCTTAGAGCCGTATGGTGGAGCCACCTAGAGTTGGGAGAGGGGTGTAGATTGGAGGATATATATGTAGATATATTACTACACCCCTCTCCCCTTAAATTTAGCTAACAACAACACCAACAACAACAACAACACGTCTCTGTGCCGTTTTGGCCATTGCTTTGTCCCAACGCTTCGGATCTTTTGCCCATGTGGCCATCTTGGAGCCTAGGTGGTGGCCTTGCCAAACCCCAGCTTTGAGCCACAAACTCACCGGTGGCGCCCCGGGGTTGGGGCGCCAAGTTGGGAGGTGCCCTCCCAAATATGCGCCGTTTGGGGCCAAAAACAGCCATTTTTCGCCCAAAACAGCCCTAGTAAGGGTTCAAAACAGCCAAACGAAGGCAAACGGCTGCTACACCCCACGTGCGGCTTGACTTTCTCGTGACCAAGGGACTTTTGGTGCCCTCTAACTCCACGATATGTCCGAGAAACGGCCCAAAAAGGCGCCAAAAAGCCCCAAAAACTGCGCAATGTGCACCAACACCCCGAAACCAAGCACGGGCCGTATCTTGGGCTACGTGGCTCAAAAACGAATTCCGAGGGCACCTAGTCCACCCGCAACCCCCCACGTTTTATGGTTTCCAAGCCTCAAAATCGCCCAACGAGACACGTAGACCCCCGTACCTGTGGTCACTTGGTGCAGCCGGAGGGCCGGCCAGCCCACGCACAGTGGGGGCCAATGGTGGGTCCACGAGGGTCCCCAGGGCGAAAAAAAAGATTTTTTCCAAAGTTGTTCGTAGACCACTTGGGATGCTCAAACAAGTGTTTTTAGGCCAATTTGAGCCCGTGGTGGCGCATTTTGGGCCATGGAAAATCCCAAAATGCCTTGAAAGTGGGCCGTTTTGGGACTAAAAATGGGTCAAAAATGGGTCAAAAACGTGTTTTTCGAAAAGTGATCCTAGGCCATTTGGGATGCTCAGGCAAGTGTTTTTAGCCCATTTTGAGCCCGTTTTGATGGAGGTTAGCCCCTTCCACCACATGTATGCACCACGTTGTGCCCTTCGCACGTACCTAGAGTTGGGAGAGGGGTGTACATTAGAGGATATATATATATATATATATAACCACTTATATATATATATATATATATAACCGTATATATAACCACTTATCATGCCGTCTACTGGCCACTCTGCTTGATGTGGGGGCGATGTGGCTGTATGACCGACAGCTGCGGAGAGTCATTCCGGCGGAGACGGGGCTGCGGTCCATGGCCGTACTCGTGGGGTCCAAGCAGCTTGCACGGATCCAGGAGGATGATGCGCAGGGCCACATCACGGAGGCACTGCTTTCTCTGTCGGAGGGAGATGACAACGTGGCTGCTGACGCGCGTCACACGATAGATGCCTTGGGGCTGAAGGCGGTCATCGAGGCTCGGTCGGGAGGACAACGCATGGTACTGGCGTGTGTCAGGGACCCAGGGCTGGCCGGGGTTGATGTCATGGGGCGATTGTGCAAGACTATGGCTGGGGGGTTCTCACGAACGGCGCGCGAAGCCTCCAGGTGGTGCGATGGCCCCGGCTACTGGAGAGCCTCCCGATGATGCTGAGCGGACGGCCAATTCTCGGCCCAGCGTCCACATGGGACGAAGCCAGACAGGGCCTGCTTCATTGTGCCACTGCACGCGTGTTGGCAGGTGTGCTGCTTCGCCACCAGGAGTTGTGCAGCGATGTGTGGCAGGACCTGTGGTCGCAGTGCTGTGGAGGCGGCTGCGTCCCATCACGGTTGGTGCTCCCGCTGCGCTGCTGTGGGTGCGGGGAGACGGTGCCAGTTTGGGTACATCAGTGTGCCTCCACCCCGCTCTGTGGGTCGTGTCGGGAGCGCGCCAGTAGGGGGTGGCCCGAAGCCAGCTGGGCGCTGCGTCACTCTAGGCACTTGTCGTCAAGTGCCTGGAAGGCGGTTCAGGGTGACCTGAGGAGCGTCCGGGTGGATGGGGTGCGGTGCCCTGATGCACCAACGGCGGCCCTACCCCTACTGCTGTGGTGGGCGGTTCTGGACGGTGACTCGCGGGTTCTTTTGTTGTGGCATCACAGGGGATTGGTGAGGAGGCTGTGGAAGTCAGTGGTGATGCTGCTTGACCGGGTATGGGAGGAGTGGGTGTGCTTGCCGCCGTCCGTTTACTGGGTGCGACAGCGGTAGCGGCACATGGGAAGCGGTATCCTCTTGGCCTAGGTGTGCGGCAACGGCAAACCGAGTGTGACGGCCAACACAATGTGACAGGTCGTGCCGGCGTGACAGTGAGCCGTACGGCCCCCGTACATGAGGTTCGACAGGAGATGTGATGCTTCGCCCGCCTGCCCCGTGTCGCCGCATACTACAGTGAGGTGTCATGGGTCGTGCTGACCAGGGTAATAAGTCCCAAACCCCTGTAGGGTATTCCCGTGGCATCGGGGTCTATACTGGCGGCCCGGTTACGGTGGTCACGTGGGTGATTCCTTGGGTTACTCCAGGGGTTGCTGAGTCGGCGAGAAGGTGAGAAGGAGCTGCAGCACCTCCAGTGCTGCACTGAGTTGGATGGGGAACGACTGGCGAACGGCGCCTGATACGGCCGAAGGGGTGGTGGGCCTGCCCGTAGCCCTGGGAGGGGATCGGTGCGGGTAAGGAGGCGCCCCCTGGCCCTGAGTCCAACACAAGGGGGTAGAAGGGCCGCTTGAGGGCCCCGAGGGCGGCAATGTGAGGATGGATGATGGGGACGGCATAGCGGTACACTGGACCGAATGGTGGATGTGCTGGGGGACACGTGGCGGTTTGGGAGATGATGTTGTGGGCGTCGTGGAGGGTGCATGGCGGCACTGGGGACTGTGTGCTGGGGATACAGGGGTACACATGGCAGTACTGGGGTCAGTATGGTGGGAGTACTGGGGACGCGCGGCGGTACTAGGGAGCAGTATGATGGGAGTATCGAGGGACGCCTGAAGGAACTGGGGTGTCCCCCTGACCCCTTAAACAACTCAGGGGGGGTACTGAGGCATCCCCTGGCCCCATAAACAAACTAGAGGGACAGTGCCTGCGGGCATGTACATAGCCTAACCGTCTGACCTCGGCACACGGCTTGCGGTCACGGTGATGTGTGCGTTGGCGGTTCACAGGTAACGGCGGCAACATGGCGGGTTGGCGGTGTCGCCCAACGGTCGTGCGGCACGGCGGCGTAATGGCACATTTGAGGCCACGTGTGTAGCCTACCCGGTGGCCTCAGTGGCAAGATGCTCCTAGGGGCTACGTGCCTGGGCGGCTCGTGAAGTATTTTACAAACTGAGGGAGAGGTCCAGGGGTTGACGCATGGGCCAATGCTATAAGTAGGCACGCCACGTTGTCTGTGGGTGCCGAATCTGCGGCCTGGACGCTGCTGTGGCGGAGATGGCGCAACCACGGGAGCTGGCCAATCAGTGCAGGTAAGGGTCAAGGGTAGGCGTCAGGGCAATGTATGTGGGCCAGATGAGGTGCACCTAGTGGCCACGGCCCGGGCCGAACCTCTGGTGGGTACCCCTACAGCGGGTCGATAATCAAGCTATGGCACCCACCAGCCCGAGTCCTAGCCAGCGATATTCACCGGTTGTGCCTCTCGCGGCGCGGGGCGGCCTTGTCCCCCCTATGGCCCTTCGTGGTACATTACATGTGGGCATGTACTAGTGCCACAAAGCCGCTCGGGTCATGATCTCGGACGTGGGGTACCGGCACTGTATATATCTGGGGTGTCGGGGCGCTATGCGAAGGGTGCGACTACAGACGGCCAAGGATTGCTACGGTATGCTTCTGTACAGTACCGGAGGGGGCCTACGCTTGGTTCGCGACGTACACAATGAGGACCAGGGGGCGATGAAGGCTGAGGGCCAGGCTAGGCTGGAGCCCCCGAGAAACACTGGCTGTGTATCAAGGGACTTATGCGTGTGCGCAGCTGGCAGTGGATTACACAAGGTCTGAGGTGGTGGGCGCCTCAACGGTGGCGGCCGTGGGCGTCCGACAAGGGGCCCATTCTTGCTTCGCCGCATGTGTCCTGCTTCGTAACTTGGTTGTTGCATTGCACCCATAGGAGGCGCTTTCTGCTTGTTGCTATGCTGCTGCTTTGCCCTGCCTTGCCCCTTTACCCCCAGCGGACCAACGGGCCAGCGCCCGTCGCCGATGCTAATGCTAAAGCTCTGCAGTTGCCACTGCCCCCAAAGCCTGGTTGGCCGGTATCCCCGGTCCTCTAGGTCGTCCGTCATGCTGTGGGCCACCTCAGGCAGCCCTGGGACACACCGGATCGAGCAGGGCGGGAACCACTTGTCGGTGCGAGATGCCCGGTAACTCCAGTAGACGGCATGATAAGTGGTTATGGCTATGACTATGACTATATATATATATATATATATATATATATACATATATATATATATATATATGTATATACATATATGTATGTATATATACATATGTGTGTGTGTATGTATATATATATATATATATATATATATATATACATATATATATATATATATATATATATTGTTGTTGTTGTTGTTGTTGGGGGCACCCAGCACGTGCCGGCGGGAGAAATTGCCAGACACGCTCTCCCTGGGCAGGGCGCAAGGGAGCAGTCGGCCGGCGTCACGCTGGCCGGGCGTGTGCCGACGACGACCGAGGGGGGGGGGGGGGGTGGGGGCCGCCATGTCGGGGGGGGGGGGGGGGTGCGCGCGCGAGGAGGAGGGAGGGGCCACCTGTGTGTGTTACCCTGGAGCCCTCCCCCACTGCGGGGGGGAGGGTGACCCGACCTGTGAGCGACGGAGGCGGGAGGGGGGGCAGGCTGGAGGGACCACCTGTTCGGGCACCTGCGGGGCCCCGCTTCCCCTTGCTCCCGGCCGCCGCTCCCCCACGTCAGGGGAGGGGGCGTTCTGCCTGCGCGCCCCTGTACCGCACGAGCGCGGGCGCGGTGGGGCGCTGCCTGTGTCCTGTGGGGCCCGCACAGCACTGCTGGTGCGGCCCTGGTGTGCGGGGGTTCCTGTGGGGCCCGCACAGCACTGCTGGTGCGGCCCTGGTGTGCGGGGGTTCCTGTGGGGCCTGCACAGCACTGCTGGTGCGGCCCTGGTGTGCGGGGGTTCCTGTGGGGCCTGCACAGCACTGCTTGTGCGGCCCTGGCGTGTGGGGGTTCCTGTGGGGCCCGCCCAGCACTGCTGGTGCGGCCCTGGCGTGTGGGGGTCCCTGTGGGGCCCGCACAGCACTGCTGGTGGGGCCCTGGTGTGCGGGGGTTCCTGTGGGGCCTGCACAGCACTGCTGGTGCGGCCCTGGCGTGTGGGGGTTCCTGTGGGGCCCGCACCGCTCTGCTGGTGCGGCCCTGGCGTGTGGGGGTTCCTGCGGGGCCCGCTCAGCACTGCTGGTGCGGCCCTGGCGTGTGGGGGTTCCCGTGGGGCCCGCTCAGCACTGCTGGTGCGGCCCTGGCGTGTGGGGGTTCCTGTGGGGCCCGCACAGCACTGCTGGTGCGGCCCTGGCGTGTGGGGGTTCCTGTGGGGCCCGCTCAGCACTGCTGGTGCGGCCCTGGCGTGTGGGGGTTCCTGCGGGGCCCGCTCAGCACTGCTGGTGCGGCCCTGGCGTGTGGGGGTTCCCGTGGGGCCCGCTCAGCACTGCTGGTGCGGCCCTGGCGTGTGGGGGTTCCCGTGGGGCCCGCTCAGCACTGCTGGTGCGGCCCTGGCGTGTGGGGGTTCCTATGGGGCCCGCTCAGAACTGCTGGTGCGGCCCTGGCGTGTGGGGGTTCCCGTGGGGCCCGCTCAGCACTGCTGGTGCGGCCCTGGCGTGTGGGGGTTCCTGTGGGGCCTGCTCAGCACTGCTGGTGCGGCCCTGGCGTGTGGGGGTTCCTGTGGGGGCCTGCACAGCACTGCTGGTGCGGCCCTGGCGCGTGGGGGGGGGGTTGCAGGAGAGAGGGAGTATGCCTGGGACCCCCGCCGGCGGTGGGGGGCCCGTAGTTGTCTTGACGTCACGACGTGAGGTTGGTTCTCTCGCTGCACCTGTGATGCGAAAAGGAAGGGAGGGGACAGGGAGGGAGGGGCGGCGTGTGCGGAGAGGGGGGGGGGGGCGTGGGAGGGGCGTGTGCGCGCGTGAGGGGGAGGGGGTGAGGTGAGCTCAGCCGCAGAGCGTCACCGGGCGGCTGACCGGGGCAGAGGAGCGGTCGGGGCTGGCCAAAGTCGGCCGGGGAGCCCAGGGCGCTCGCAGTGTCGGGGGGCCGCGGTCAGCGGTGGGGCCCGCACCCCGCTCGGCGGGGACGAATCCCGCCGAGCATCATCCACGGTGGCGAATCCTGGCGGAGGCGGGGGGAGCGCCACGCCGTCCCCTCGCGGCCGAACCGGACCGGGACGGGCCCCGCCGGATGGATACCGGGGGGGCGGGCGGGGCTGGGCACCGGGGCTCCGGGGCCCGGGTCCCTGGTGGTTGTGGACCAGCGCGGGGGAGACCGGGCGGGCCCATGGGCTGCGGCTGGTGAGGGGGGGGCGTGGAAGGGCTGGGCGGGCTTGAGGGCGAACCCCGAGGGGCCCTCGGGGGCTGGGCGAGGGCTCCCGAGGGCGGCCGTTCCTTGAAGGGGGGGGGGGGGGGTTGCTCCCTGCCCGGGGGACGACGGGGGCCCCTCTTGAGCGAGGGGGGGGGAGGGCGTGTATCGCCCGGTGTAGGGCCATGTCGATTCATGGCCGCGCGGCATGGGACTATATCCCCAACCCTCCGCGCCGGAGTCCCTTTTTTCGGGGGGGGCTGAGGGGGGGCGGGGGGGGCTGGCGGTCGTGGAGTGCACCCTCCCATGCGGGGGGGGGGGTTGCCGGTGGGAGCTCCGTCCGGCTTGGCCGTGTAAACCCGGTGGCGTCCCCTGGGCTCGTGGGCCCCTTCGAGGAAGAACCTCGGATTCGCCGGGGGGGACTCCGCTTTATATATATATATATATATATATATATATATATATATGGTATATGAGAGCTCTGCCCCCCCCCCCCTGTCTGCCCCCCCCCCCTGTCTGGCCCCCCCCCCCTGGGCGTCCGGAGGACCCCCTGAGGCGGGCGCGTAGCGCCCGGTCGGGGGCCGAAGGCCCCCAATATGCAAGAATATGCACATTTTACACCGATTGCTACTCCGTTTACCCGTATACCCCTTCCGTTTACCCGTGGATCATAGGAATTGCGGTCTGTAGTGCCATCGTTTACCCGCACATAGGGGGAGGGCGGTCTGGGGTCTGTAGACACTGTGCACCACAGGTAGACGCGGCCTGCTAATTGTAGACACTGTCGGCATATTGTAGACGCGAAGTGCCAATATTTGGGAAGGGGGCCGAAGGCCCCCTTCCCCCGAAACGGTCCGCTGCCATCGTTTACCCGCCTAGAGGGGGAGGGCGGTCTGGGGTTTGTAGACACTGTGCACCACAAGTAGACGCAGCCTGCTAATTGTAGACACTGTCGGCATGTTGTAGACGCAAAGTGCCAATATTTGGGAAGGGGGCCGAAGGCCCCCTTCCCCCAAAACGGTCCGCTGCCATCGTTTACCCGCCTAGAGGGGGAGGGCGGTCTGGGGTCTGCAGACAATGTGCACCACAAGTAGACGCGGCCCCTATACCCCGGGGGGGGGGGCGGCCCCAGACAGGGGGAGGGGGGCAGAGCTCTCATTAGCCATATATATATATATATATATATATATATATATACATACATACATACATATATATATATATATATATATTGTTCCTACGGTTAGGAAGCTGTGAATCAGTGTGCTAGGGGCTACTGCAAGGCCCACACATGAACTCCGAACTCATGGTTATTGCAGCGATGTAGGAGTATAGGAATGTTGAACCTTGCAGTTTGAGCGTGATTCGAATGGAAGCCTTGGTATATATATATGGGCGTTTTCACGGGGGGGGGGTCAAAACTACCTAAAAGCGTCCACTAAATTTTCGCGCATGGTTTTTGTGGGAGTTGTCGGGTTTTGAGGGTATCCCCCCCTATTTTGAAGTTGGCCGATTCATTTTTGAAGGTTTCAGCTCATGGTTTGATGATATGTTTGAGAAAATCCGGATTTTTTTTGAAAATTTGGCCGTCCTGGGCTGTTGGTGCCAGACTAGTCACAGGCGATAAAATTTGCAATATGCGCGTCACTGGCACCGCTTTTTCATGGTTTTGGGGGTGTCAAGCACCCCCCCCCCCCTATTTTGGGGGTGGGGAATCCATTTTTGAAGGTTTTGGGGTGCGGTCTAATGGTATGTTGCGGCCGTTCTGGCTTTTTTTTTATCTTTGTTGCATGTTCTTGGCGCCTGCAGATTGACCAATCCAAACACGACACAACCCGCGACCACCCCGGCCCCATTTCTCAAAAATATCGTCCCCTACCCTACCCCAACACATACATGTCTGAAAAGCCCTTTCCAAGACGGTTCCGAAGAGGTACAATACACCTCCCTCCGGAACACCATGCTCCGTAAAATCAACCGACAATGTACGGCACGCCAAAACAGGGCAGCAGAACCCTGTGTAGACCTGCTAAAAACCCCCAAACCTCTGACTCTCCCGGCCGATTTTCCCAAAAATATGGTCCCCTACCCCCCCTCAACCCTACATCTCCGGAAAAGCCGTTTCGATGGCTTTCCGAAAAGGTACAACATACCCCTACCTAAGGA
Organism: Eutreptiella sp. 'Long Island Sound 2002'; assembly: GCA_964036045.1. Classification (NCBI taxonomy): domain Eukaryota; phylum Euglenozoa; class Euglenophyceae; order Eutreptiales; family Eutreptiaceae; genus Eutreptiella; species Eutreptiella sp. 'Long Island Sound 2002'. Next base: position 47,153,466 of record OZ038379.1, on the reverse strand, counting down.
ACACCATATTTTGAGAAATCAAGTGACATGGCAAAAACCCCAGTTAGTGGACGCTTTTGACCCCCCCCCCCCCCCCGTGAAAACGCCCATATATACATATACATATGTATACACACACACACACACGCACACATATATATACATATACACACACACACACACAATGATGACACAATGATGTCTCAGTCACTGACAAAGCGGTGGGGCCAGGCGGCAGTGCTGTCAGGGGGAAACCCAGGGGCGGCACTCTTCTAGCGCCAAGATAGGTGGGAGTGTGTGGGATCATTCTCCATCACACAACGAGCGGTAGGGGCCGTGCTCCGTGACAAAGAGGGCGAGACTTGGCTCACGATCTCAGTGCATTTTCCTAATGAGCCTAAGGTGCAGCAACAGCTGTGGGACCGGCTAGCGGCGGTACGTAGGAGCTTCGAGGCTTTCCCGTTTCTCTTGCTGTCCGATCACAACTCTATCCTTCTGCCGATGGAAGATGATCTGAACGTGTGGAAATGAGGACCACCAGTGGTGGAATCACATGCGATTAAAGAAGCGCGCACGGCGGAGGCGCGGGTCATGAGCCAACTAGGGCTGCTGGCCACATGGCGTCACATTTACGATGATGTGGATGACGAGGTGGCGGTGGGAGCCACACGCGGCCACCGTCGAATCGACAGAATCTTGTTGTCGTCAAGCTACGGAGCGCTGCTGGGCGGAGCGTTCAGGATGGGGGTCGGCAAGTCCGACCACCAGGCAGTCGCAGTGTGATTGGTGCCAGAGTGCAGTATGGGGGGACCGCGCAGGTGGAGGCTGCCGGCACATTATCTGGGGGACGCGGTGTTCAAGTAGGGAGTGCAGAGGATTATGGGGGACATTTCAACGTTGCGGGGAGTGGAATGGTGGGATTTTATGCTGGACAGTGTCCAGCAGCTTGTGAGGTCTTTGAACAAAGGCAAGAGGCGATGGAATTCCGATGTGTGCGCAATGCAGACAGCACTCAGCCAATCGACGGTTGACCATATTTCGCCGCTGGGTGAACATCTACTCACGAGGGAGGGGGCGCCCACATCAAATGCCAAGGAGGCGTACAAACGCCTGCAATACCTGCTGGAGAGGGAGAAGTCCAAAGTCCAGGGGGATGAAGTGCTGTGTCTTTTACAGCAGGAAGTGTCGTTTACCGAGTCACTCAACGAGGCGACGGACAAATCGAAGCACAGGCGGGCGCAAATAAAAAGACTGCTGCGGCAGATGAAGGAGCGCCGGCAGTTGACGGTCATTAAGTCGGCGCAGGGGGAGCTGCTCACAGACCCCCAGGACGTGGGAGAGGAGCTGGCCCGATTTTGGGGACGCATAATAGTGCCCAACGGGGCCTCCAAGCCGGAGAGAGACAGCTATTTAGCGGGCAGACCGGGAAGGTGGAGTACGATGGGAAGCCTGTGGAAAGATCCCACGGCGCAGTTGGCGGAGGAGGCACTATCCAAGCTGCACCCGAATTCGGTTCCAGGGGAAGACGGTATTCCAGCGGGATTCTACAAGCTATTTCCGAAAGAATTTTCCAGGAGGATCATGGAGGTCGTGTCAGAGGTGCATGGATCCAAACGTGTGCCGCCTCACTGGACGATGGGCATGCTACGATGCATTCCTAAAGGCCAGGGTAAGATCTCGGTAGAGGACCAGCGCCCAATTACCCTTCTCAACACCAAAGTGAAGTGGATCACAGGCATTTTGAAGATGTCCATGCAGGACATCATCATGGCCGTGGTGCCGGCGTCACCGAGAGGCTTCATTCCGAAAAGAGATTCCAAGCCGCACCTGCTATCAGTCCATTCACAGTGGCGAAAGGGAACTTCAGGCGTTTGGCTGAGCCTCGATTTTGCGAAGGCATTTGACAGCACAAATCACGCTCTGCTGGGCGACTTTCTGCTCTTGCCGGGGGTGCAAAAGGAGTGGTGTGATGTGCTGCTGGACTTTCTGGGCAGTGAGCTGAAGTTCCTGGTCCGTCGGTCCAATGTTGGCCGACGCCGTCTTGCAGCCCAAATGTGGGATCAAACAGGGCAACACACTGTCACCAGCACTGTTCTCTCTTCTGTCTACGCTTTTGGTGGATGACTTGCAAAAGAAGTGTCCAGAGGCGATACCTTATCTCTACGCGGACGATACACTGATTTGGATTCCAGGCGGGCGCAGACAGGCGCTGGCAAGGCAGAAGCGGATGAGGGAGGTGCTGTACAAATATTCTCTGGTCTCAGGGTATAAGCTGAATATGCACAAGTGCAAATCATTACCACAACGGTGGTCTTTCGAGCAGACGGATCTGAAAGAAGCGGGAGAGCATCAGGGCATTAAAGTGGTTCAGCGGGTGGAATGTTTGGCCACGTGGCTGAGTCATGTCTCATTTGACGATCAATTCGCGAAACCGCTGAGGGCGTTTCGTGACAAGACGGCGTTCATCGCCACGCTACCGCTTACGTTGGCACAAAAAGTGGAGATCCTGGGGGTGTGGGCTTTCCCGACCCTATTCTGCTTAGGCACGCTCTTCTACCCTACAGATGTCGTGCGCCGACAGCTAGACGCCAGCATACGATGGGCACTAGGGTCAAGCCATGGAGTCTGCCAGTGGCGCAAATGATGCAGCCCAAGGACAAGGGGGGGGGTGTCGCTAATGTGCTCTTCGGATTATGTACTGTGGGCACACTCACGTCTGTACGTGGAGTATCTCCGAAAGCCGGGGCCCGTCCATGCAGCCCTGTGGGAGGAGATGAAACGGGCGATGACCCGGCGCAGGAAAATCCCGGATACACGGTACCAGCAGTTACTCATATGCTGCCACCGCAAGGCCAAGCAGGGCACGCCAACGTTAATGATGTCCGCGGCAGCTTACTCCCATTTTGGCAGAGGCATGCAAGGTTTGTGGATTCCGCGGAACTGTGTGAGGCGCATTCCCCTGTGGTGCTCCAGGGTGTTTTTGACGGCCCAAGGCAGGCCGTGTTTTTGCAGGGCATTATCTAAAGCGCGCGTGCCAACGGTGGGGGACATCATTTCCCCCAGTGGGGATATCTATGCGCATGTGCTGGCTAAAGTAGCGAGGGCATTTAGAGATCTCTACGAGGGACGGCTGACTCTTATGGCTACAACGATCAAGAACGGCACGGGAGTACAAATACCGGGCAGAACGGTGCCAGAGCTCGAATCCTGGTCGATGCGGGAGTTGTCAGCAGGCTGCGCTGCGGCAGCAGAGCCGGAGGGCCGCCAGACCCTGGGGGTTTGGGAAGCATTTGCTAAATTGCGACTGCCAACTGGCTACAGGACTTTGTTCGCAAGGCATTATGGCGGAAGCTAGAGGTCTCAGCTCGTATGCTGATGTGCCGTCAGGCACCGACGGCGGTCTGTGCGCTTTGTGGAGCCAGGGAGGATCATCATCACGCGTTGAAGTCCTGCCCCTTTCTAGAGGGGGGGATTGCTTTAGCCAGGGTCTCCTGGTCGCTACGATTCAATAAGCATGCGTGGGTGGGGCCTTCGCGCATCTGCTGGGATCTGCCCCGGCTATCTCTGAGCACTCATGTAGGTCTCTTCATGTGGGCGGTTCTTTCGCCTGTCGGAAGCATCGTTGCGACGTGGTTTTTGGGCGCGCGAATCCGGACCCATCCAGGGTGCTGGCTCGGCTGCACGTTGTACTAGGGGCGTGGGCAGCAGAACACGAACCCTCAATTCCACGATCTGATATTCTGGAACGCAGGAGCTGAGGAGACGGGTGTCGCTCCGGCTGCAGACCCAGTAGCTGTGCTTTCGCACTGCAGTAGGGGACATGCTGCTCGAGGCGGGGATGCCGGCAATGCAAGCCACGTTTCAAGACAGGGGGTCGTGGTCATCACGCGCAATCCGACGCGTTTATGGGCGTTCGTGCTGAGCCAGCCCAGGGGATATGCAGCCCTGTGGGGGGGGGGTCGCCAAACAAGCAGACGCCACACAGGCAGCGATGTCTCCGGAGCATCAATTGCTCCGTGCAATTACATGGCTTCTCATGACAGTTGCAGGGTGTGCACCGTTGACAGTCTTTTGCTGCAATGCGACTGTGCAAAACACTCTGACGTCATCCATGCAGGACAGGCTGCTGCGACCCAACGACTTTATGCTCAGCAACGCGCCGCGAGAGGCCTGGGGGGGGGTGTATGCGCAAATGACAGGCAGAGCGGTCGACGTGTTTCTGTGGTCCCTGCCAGGAACAGCGGAGAGGTCAGTGCAAGAAATGTTACAGGGCGCCATGGTGGATGCCCTGTAGAGACAGCAAGTCCAGATGGTGATGGATTCGACAGTTGAAATTTTTTTCAACACCGGACACGGGTGCAGCTTCAGATTTCTCTTTTGGCTCGGATCCGTTTGCATCGCGGAGTGACGCACGGATGGACAGCGGGTCGTCCCAGGGCTCGTCGTCGTCAGCAATAATTATTAATGAATGAAGGCTTCTGGTTGTTGGGCCAGTTTGGCCCTTGGTCAGTATGCCCCTTTTCACATGTTGGACTGTTTCAGTTTCAGGGTGGCCAGGAGAGGGAGGCCAGCCCGACGAGCACCAGGGAGCGAGCAAGGAGCGCGGAACAGTGAATGATACGACAGACAGCGTCATTGTTGTTGCGCCAGTTGGGCCCTTGATCCGTATGATCTGTTGCACATGTTTTCTGGTTGGATGTTGCACAGTGTGCCCGGAACGGGGGAACGCAGGGCAAGTAGGGCAAGCAGGGCAAGCAGGGCAAGCAGGGTGCAGGGTGCAGTGAACAGATGACGCCAGGGGAGCCAAGGGGACATGGTTGTGGGCCAGTTGGGCCTTTGATCGAGTTTGATCTATTCCACATGTTCACTAGTTGGCGGTTATGCCAGGTGCACATTGTGCACAGCAAGGGGCAAGCAAGACACATTGCGCGGCGAGCGCACAGAGAACACAGCTCACGGCACAGGGTCGAGGGTCCGGGGTCCAGGGTCCAGAGTCCAGGGTCTAGAGTCCAAGAACAGAGCACTCAAAGCATTAGGAGTGACGACCCCAGTCGAACACAAGCGCAAAGAAAAAGGATGGTGCACACACACACACACACACACACACACACATATACACACACATATACATACATATATATATCCTCCAATCTACACCCCTCTCCCAACTCTAGGTGGCTCCACCACACGGCTCTAAGGTACGTGCTAAGGGCCCAAGGTGGTGCTTACATGTGGTGGAAGGGGCTAAACTCGGTCAAAACGGGCTCAAAACGGGCTAAAAAGACTTGTTTGAGCATCCCAAATGATCCAGGATCACTTTTGGGAAAAACACGTTTTTGACCCATTTTTGACCCATTTTTGGTCCAAAAATGGCCCATTTTGAAGGCATTTTGGGATTTTCCATGAGCCAAAACGCGTCGCCACGGGCTCAAAACGGGCCAAAACCACTTGTTTGAGCATCATAGTTGGTCCAGGATCATTTTTGGAAAAACGCGTTTTTGACGCATTTTTGACCCATTGTTGGTCCCAAAACGGCCCATTTTCAAGGCATTTTGGGATTTTCCATGGCCCAAAACGCGCCACCACGGGCTCAAATTGGCCTAAAAACACTTGTTTGAGCATCCCAAGTGGTCTAGGAACAACTTTTGGAAAAAATCATTTTTTTCGCCCTGGGGACCCTGGTGGACCCACCGTTGGCCCCCACCGTGCGCGGGCCGGGCGGCCCTCCGGCTCCACCAAGTGACCACTGGTACGGGGGTCTAGGTGGCTCGTTGGGCGATTCTGAGGCTTGGAAACCACAAAAAGTGGGGGGTTGCGGGTGGACTAGGTGCCCTCGGAATTCGGATTTGAGCCACGGAACACAAGATACGCCCTGTGCTTGGTTTCGGGGTGGTGGTGCGCGTTGCGCAGGTTTTTGGGGCTTTTTGGCGCCTTTTTGGGCCGTTTCTCGGACATATCGTGGAATTGAAGGGCACTAGAGAGCTCTCTGACACGGTGAAGTCAAGCCGCACGTGGAGTGTAGTCACCGTATCCCTTCGTTTGGGCGTTTCGCCCGGGTTTTGGGGCTGTTTTGGGCGAAAAATGGCTGTTTTTGGCCCAAATCTGCGCAGATTTGGGAGGGCACCTCCCGACTTGGCGCCCCCGCCCCGGGCCGCCACCGCCGAGTTTTTGGCTCAAAACTTGGATTTGGCAAGGCCACCACCTGGGCTCCAAGATGGCTAGAGTAGAGTAGAGCCCGGAGCGATGAGGCGGAGCAATGGCCGAAACGGTGAGGAGAAGTGCTTGTTGCTTGTTGTTGCTTGTTGTTGCTTGCTTGTTGCTTGTTAGCTAGATTTAAGGGGAGAGGGGTGTAGTAATATATATATATATATATATATATATATATATATATGTATATATATATATATATATATATATATATATATATATATATATATATATATATATATATATATATATATATATATATATATATATACATATATATATATATATATATACATATATATATATATATATACATATATATATATATATATATATATATATATATATATATATATATATTACTACACCCCTCTCCCCTTAAATCTAGCCAACAAGCAACAAGCAAGCAACAAGCAAGCAACAAGCAAGCAACAAGCAACAAACACTTCTCCTTTCCGTTTTGGCCATTGCTCTGCCTCATCGCTCCGGGCTCTACTCTACTCTAGCCATCTTGGAGCCCAGGTGGTGCCCTTGCCAAATCCAAGTTTATAGCCAAAAACTCACCGGTGGCGGCCCGGGGCGGTGGCGCCAAGTCGGGAGGTGCCCTCCCAAATCTGCGCAGATTTGGGCCAAAAACAGCCATTTTTCGCCCAAAACAGCCCTAATAAGGGTTCAAAACAGCCAAACGAAGGCACCGGCTACTACACTCCACGTGCGGCTCGACTTTCTCGTGACCAAGGGACCTTTGGTGCCCTCTAACTCCACGATATGTCCGAGAAACGGCCCAAAAAGGCGCCAAAAAGCCCCAAAAACCTGCGCAATGCGCACCAACACCCCGAAACCAAGCACATGGCGTATCTTGGGTTACGTGGCTCCGAACCGAATTCCGAGGGCACCTAGTCCACCTGCAAGCCCCCACTTTTTGTGGTTTCCAAGCCTCAGAATCGCCCAACGAGCCACTCAGACCCCCGTACCAGTGGTCACTTGGTGGAGCCGGAGGGCTGCCCGGCCCGCGCACGGTGGGGGCCAACGGTGGGTCCACCAGGGTCCCCAGGGCGAAAAAAAAGATTTTTTCCAAAGTTGTTCCTAGACCACTTGGGATGTTCAGAGAAGTGTTTTTAGGCCGTTTTGAGCCCGTGGTGGTGCGTTATGGGCCACGGAAAATCCCAAAATGCCTTGAAAATGGGCCGTTTTGGGACCAACAATGGGTCAAAAATGGGTGAAAAACGCGTTTGTTCCCAAAAGTGATCCTGGACCATTCGGGATGCTCAAACAAGTGGTTTGGACCCATTTTGAGCCCGTGGTGCCGCGTTTTGGCCCACGGAAAATCCCAAAATGCCTTGAAAAGGGGCTGGTTCAACACCAAAAATGGGTCAAAACTGGGTGAAAAACGCAATTTTCTGAAAGTGATCATGGGCCATTTGGGAGGCTCAGAAAAGTGTTGTTAGCCTGTTTTGAGCCCAATCCCAGATCCCAGAGCCCAGATCGGGCGTTGTGGCCCATGGAGAATCCCAAAATGCCTTGAAAATGGGCCACTATGGGACAAAAACAAGTGAAATTTTGTGTCCTTTTTGGTACCGAGGGATGAGTCATCCTTGCTGTGTTTTGCCGTTTGTGTGCTTCGTTCATTGTGCCCTTTGCTCTTAGTGATTGGACTTGGAGTACAGGTGTACTCTTAACGGAGTTACCTTCACATTCACGCCATGTCTAATCATGGGAGCAAGACTTGCAAAAATAGTGTGGAATGTTTGGTACAAGAGGGACGAGTAGTTCCTTGTCTTTTTTTGCCGTTTGTGTGCGTTATTCTTCCGTGCCCTTTGCTCTTAGTGAGTGGACTTGGAGTACAGGTGTACTCTTAACGGAGTTACCTTCACATTCACGCCATGCATAAGAGGGACGAGTAGTTATTCTTCCGTGCCCTTTGCTCTTAGTGAGTGGACTTGGAGTACAGGTGTACTTTTAACGGAGTTACCTTCACATTCACGCCATGTCTAATCTTGGGAGCAAGAGTTGGTACAAGAGGGCCGAGTAGTTCTTTGCCGTGTTTTGCCGTTTGTGTGCTTTGTTCTTCTCTGCCCGTTGCTCTTAGTGTTTGGACTTGGAGTACAGGTGTACTCTTAACGGAGTTACCTTCACATTCACGCCATGTCTAATCAAGAGGCAAGAGTTGCAACAATAGGCTGGAGTGTTTGGTACAAGAGGGACGAGTATTTCCCTGCTGTGTTTTGCCGTTTGTGTGCTTTGTTGTTCCACGGGTACCAAAAGGTGAGGTTCCGTTTGGGCTGGGGTACTAGTGGGTAGGAATGGGGCTCATTCTTTGGGAGGATAAGTAAGGCCCACCAACGCAAAACAAGATACTACCATCCGGTTGGGTTTGAGGCTGTACAAGTATAGGCGTCACCAACATTATCAATGATGCTTCCACCCCCCAAGTAGTCACTTTGTTTTTTCCCAACTAATGTTTTTTCTTGCTCTCGGCAGTTGGATTTGGAGTATAGGTGTACTCTTAACGGAGTTACCTTTTATTTCGCACCATGTCAAATCGCCGGGAGCACGAGTTGCAACAATGCTTGGACACGGACATTGACTTCCCGGTGGCCGAGTTCATCAAGCTGCATAGCGAAGTCCCCCCGCGTACCATCCGTCGGCGACATGCGCAGTTGCGCGCCACGCTGATGAAGCGATTGCAAAAGCGCGCCGCACTTGGGATCCAAGCATCGACGGTGGCAAGTTTGAACACTCCTGAGTCCCAAGCAGCCAAGGGGTCTTGTGGAGGCAAGAGGAACAACGCGGAGTCCCAAGCCGACAAGGGCAAAAAGAACACCGCGGAGTCCCAAGCGGCCAAGGGTTCGTCAGGAGGCAAGAAAAACACCGCGGAGTCCCAAGCCATCAAGGGCAAAAAGAACACCGCGGAGTCCCAAGCGGCAAAGGGTTCAGCTGGAGGCAAGAAGAACACCGCGGAGTCGCAAGCGGCCAAGGGGTCTTGTGGAGGCAAGAAAAACACCTCGGAGTCCCAAGCCGACAAGGGCAAAAAGAACACCGCGGAGTCCCAAGCGGCAAAGGGTTCAGCTGGAGGCAAGAAGAACACCGCGGAGTCGCAAGCGGCCAAGGGGTCTTGTGGAGGCAAGAAAAACACCGCGGAGTCCCAAGCCGACAAGGGCAAAAAGAACACCGCGCAGTCCCAAGCGGCAAAGGGTTCAGCTGGAGGCAAGAAGAACACCGCGAAGTCGCAAGCGGCCAAGGGGTCTTGTGGAGGCAAGAAAAACACCGCGGAGTCCCAAGCCGACAAGGGCAAAAAGAACACCGCGGAGTCCCAAGCGGCCAAGGGTTCCTTCGGAGGCATAAACAACACGCCAGAATCGCAGCGGAATAAGGGCATCGTTGGTGGACACGGCAATACGCCAAAGAAGCAGCACATCAAGGCATCGGGGCGTCATCATTGCGGGGTCGTTCGTACAATGTCTCGGGAGTTGTTCCGTGTTAATGCATCATCGCCGCCCAACATTTCTTTGAAGTCAGTTCGAGAGTATTGGCTTGATGGTTTGGACACTTTGTACTCACCACTTTTTGATGCACTTTGCTACCGGTGTGGTCAACTCCGTTGGGGCCACTTTGCCGTTGACGTGCATACAACAATTTCATGTGATGCATTCGATTCACCCCATTTGTACAGCGACGACGACTAGGTCCTAAAGCCAGTTCCCTTCAATTCCCAACTTTTCTAGTAGCCAAGAGTTCCAACCAGTTCAGGTTGCCATCCGTGGGAGTTCCCAATGTACAGGTGTACTCCTAACATAATTACCTTCACCGTCATGCCATGTCTAAACCTTGGGAGGAAGGGTTACAACTGTTTCTGTAAAGTGATTACCACGAGACTCGCAAGTAATTCCTTCACGTGTTTTGCCAACTGTATTTCGTTCCTCCAACACTGCCACACGGTTACGGTACATTGCAATTTGATGCGTGGGACGCGCTCTCTCTGAGCGAATATAAATTCCCATTAGCCTTCCCCTCCACCTTGTGCTCGACTCCCGGCTAAAAAACCCGCGTGTATTTTAGGAGAGGGGTGTAGATTAGAGGATATATATATATATATATATATATATATATATATATATATATATATATATATATATATATATATATATATATATATATATATATATATATATATATATATATATATATATATATATATATATATATATATATATATATATATATATATATATATATATATATATATATATATATATATATATATATATATATATATATATATATATATATATATATATATATATATATATGGCACAACGTGCAACGCCCCCCCCCCCCTAGGGACCCACCGGCCGGGGGTTGGTTGGGGTTAGGGACCCCCCCCCCCTATTTTTGGGTCGAGGAATTCAAAAAAAGAGGAATTAGAGCCGTTTGGGACAGTGGTGGGATGCTATGACCCTTCAAAGTTGCTAAAAATAGGTATTTCTTACCGAGTGACATCATCCCCAAAAATAGCCTCAAAATCCTAAAAACTGCCCTATTCACCTCACAAAACCCACAAAACCCCCAGCTCATTGCCGTCAATGCCTTCATTTGGATCCATTCATCACCCTTTTGCCCCACTAGGGGCAGGGGAAGGGTCACCTACACCCCAGCGTACCAATTTGTGAGCCTACCTTGCATATTTTGCTATTTTTAGTTCACTGGTTAGGACCCTATTTTTGGTGATGTCATACCCTATTTTTAGCCCTACCCACACCTTTGTGCGACCAAATGCTCCACCCCAACTATCCAAAAACCTTCTCAAAGGTGTTTATTTGTGTTCCCCACCCTTAAAATAGGGGGTCTGGTCCTTACTTGCCCTCCAGTCCTCCCCAAGTCACGGAGGTGGGGGGGAGGGGGCCGTTGCACGTTATGCCATATATATATATATATATATACATATATATATATATATATATATACATATATATATATATATATATACATATATATATATATATACACACACACACACACACACACATATATATATATATATATATATATATATATATATATATATATATATATATATATATATATATATATATATATATATATATATATATACATATATATATATATATATATATATATATATATATATATATATATATATATATATATATATATATATATATATATATATATATATATATATATATATATATATATATATATATATATATATATATATATATATATATATATATATATATATATATATTACTACACCCCTCTACACCACCCCTCTACACCCCTCTACACCCCTCTACACCACTACACGTCTCCGTGCCGTTTTTGCCATTGCACCTTCCCATCGCCTCGGGCCTGACTCTATTTTAGCCATCCTACAGCCTAGGTGGTGGCCTTGCCAAATCCAAGTTTTGAGCCAAAAACTCACCAGTGGCAGCCCGGGGCGGTGGCGCCCAGATGGGAGGTGCCCTCCCAAATCTGCGCAGTTCTGGGCCAAAAACAGCCATTTTTCGCCCAAAACAGCCCTAGTAAGGGCTCAAAACAGCCAAACGAAGGCAAACGGCTGCTACACTCCACGTGCGGCTTGACTTTCGCGTGACCAAGGGACCTTTGGTGCCCTCTAACTCCACGATATGTCCGAGAAACGGCCCAAAAAGGCGCCAAAAAGCCCCAAAAACTGCGCAATGTGCACCAGCACCCCGAAACCAAGCACGGGCCGTATCTTGGACTACGTGGCTCCGAACCGAATTCCGAGGGCACCTAGTCCACCCGCAACCCCCCACTTTTTATGGTTTCCAAGCCTCAGAAATGCCCAACGAGACACGTATACCCCCGTACCAGTGGTTGCTTGGTGCAGCCGGAGGGCCGGCTAGCCCACGCACAGTGGGGGCCAACGGTGGGTCCACCAGGGTCCCCGGGGCGAAAAAAATTATTTTTTCCAAAGCTGTTCCTAGGCCACTTGGGATGCTCAAACAAGTGTTTTTAGGCCGTTTTGAGCCCGTGGTGGCGCGTTTTGGGCCATGGAAAATCTCAAAATGCCTTGAAAATCCTAGAGCCTAGGTGGTGGCCTTGCCAAATCCAAGTTTTGAGCCAAAAACGCACCGGTGGCGGCCCGGGGCGTGGGCGCCAAGTCGGTAGGTGCCCTCCCAAATCTGCGCAGGTTTGGGCCAAAAACAGCCATTTTTCGCCCAAAACAGCCCTAGTAAGGGTTCAAAACAGCCAAACGAAGGCAAACGGCTGCTAAACTCCACTTGCGGCTTGACTTTCTCGCGACCAAGGGACCTTTGGTGCCCTCTAACTCCACGATATGTCCGAGAAACGGCCCAAAAAGGCGCCAAAAAGCCCCAAAAACTGCGCAATGTGCACCAGCACCCCGAAACCAAGAACGGGCCGTATCTTGGGCTACGTGGCTCAAAAACGAATTCCGAGGGCACCTAGTCCACCCGCAACTCCCCGCATTTTGTGGTTTCCAAGCCTCAGACTCGCCCAACGAGACACGTAGACCCCCGTACCAGTGGTCACTTGGTGCAGCCGGAGGGCCGGCCAGCCCACGCACAGTGGGGGCCAACGGTGGGTCCACCAGGGTCCCCGGGGCGAAAAAAATCATTTTTTCCAAAGTTGTTCCTAGACCATTTGGGATGCTCAAACAAGTGTTTTTGGGCCATGTTGAGCCCATGGCGCGTTTTGGGCCATGGAAAATCCCAAAATGCCTTGAAAATGGGCCGTTTTGGGACCAACAATGGGTCAGAAATGGGTCAAAAACGCGTTTTTTTCAAAAATGATCCTGGACCATTTATGATGCTCAAACAAGTGGTTTTAGCCCATTTTGAGTCCGTGGCGACGGGTTTTCGGGCCATGGAAACTCCCAAAATGCCTTGAAAATGGGCCATTTTGGGACCAAAAATGGGTCAAAAATGGGTCAAAAAACGCGTTTTTCCAAAAGTGATCCCGGACCATTTGGGATGCTCAAACAAGTGTTTTTAGCCCGTTTTGAGCCCGCTTTGACCGAGTATAGCCCCTTCCACCACATGTATGCACCACTTTGTGCCCTTCGCACGTATCTTAGAGCCGTGTGGTGGAGCCACCTTGAGTTGGGAGAGGGGTGTAGATTGGAGGATATATATATATATATATATATATATATATATATATATATATATATATATATATACATATATATATATATATATATATATATATATATATATATATATATATATATGTATATATATATATTGGGTGCTGGCCCCTGACATGGAGTGCCGGCATGGTATATATCTGGGGTGTGGGAGCAGCTCAGGGCCACGGGGACGTGGAGTTGATACCGTGTTTCTGTACTATACTAGGGGACTGGTGCGGTGGGTCGGCGGCGTACATTGTGGGGACATGGGGGCGATGAAAGCTGAGGGCCAGGCTAGGCTGGAGCCTCCCAGAAATCCTGGCTATGCATATACGGGCTATTGCGTGCTGGCAGAGGGATACGTGGAGTCAGGGGTGGTGGGCAATTACGAGTACGCAGATGGCAATGGATTCCGTGGGGTCACGGGTGATGGACGTCTCCACGGTGGCGGGGGTACGCGAACGACGGAGGGTCCGCTCTCGCTTCGCCGCATGCGTGCTGCTTTGTTCCTTGGTTGCCGCTTTGCTCCGGACAGAGAAGCCCTTGCTTTCTGCTTGTTGCGATGCTGCTGCGTTGCTATGCCTTGCCCCCTTACCCCCGGCGAATAAACGGGCCAGCGTCCGTCGCCGTTGCTAATGCTAACGCAATGCAGGTGCCACTGCCCCCAAAGCCTGGTTGACCGGTATCCCCGGTCCTCTGGGTCCTCCGTCATGCTGTGGGCCACCTCAGGCAGCCCTGGGACCCACGGGATCGAGCGAGGCAGGAACCACCTGTCGGCGCGAGATGCCCGGTAACTCCAGTAGACGGCATGATAAGTGGTTATGACTATGACTATGACTATATATATATATATATATATTATATGTATATATATATATATATATATATATATATATATATATATATATATATATATATATATATATATATATATATATATATATATATATATATATATATATATATATATATATATATCCCCACCCGTACAACGCGCCCGACGTTCAGGCGCGGTTCGCAGCGGGCACGGTGCCGTTCGGGGTGCACCTGCTCAACCGACTACTCCGATGTCTACAAGATCTCGGGCAGCTCGAGGACGCGCAGCGCGGACGGCCCCCGGTGGGGTTGGCGGGGCAGCCGGGGTATGCGGCGCCGGGTGCGATTCCGATGCCGCCGCCCCCTGGCCTCGGGCCCATGCCCATCCCGCCCTTTGGGACTCACCACCACCACCAACTTCATCTCCATCACCTACTTCATCACCCCGTCGGGTTCCCCATGATGCAGCATCACCTCCCACACCAACACGTACACCCGGCGGCTGTGCCACAGCCCCCAGTCCATCTTCACCTTCACCACCAACTGGCGGCTGTGCCACAGCACCCTGTCCACCTACACCATCACCATCATCATCACCAACCGCACCGGCATGTGGAGTACCCGCATCCCCTGCCCCAGCAGCACCCAAGACCGCCTCAGCACACGGTGCCGGTGCCGGAACCGGTGCCGGTGCCTGGGCCGGGGCGGAGTGCCCAGCAGCAAGGGGTGTCGCAAGGGGCTGTGCCACAGCACCTCGTCCACTTTCACCATCACCGTCACCATCACCATCCGCACCAGCAAGTGGAGTACCCACATTCCCTGCCCCAGCAGCAATCACTGGCGCCTCAGCACACGATGCCGGTGCCGGAATCGGTTCCGTTGCCTGAGCCAGGGTGGGACGCCCAGCAGCAGGGGGTTTCGCAAGGAGCTGGGCCACAGCACCCAGTCCACCCTCACCATCACCATCACCAACATCGTCCACACCAGCATGTGGAGTATCCACATCCCCTACCCCAGCAGCACCCACGGCGGCCTCAGCACACAATGCCGGTGCTAGAGCCGGTACCGGTGCCTGGGCCGGGGCGGAGCGCCCAACAACAGGGGGTGTCGCAAGAGGCTGTGCCACGGCACCCCGTCCACCCTCACCGTCACCATCACCATCACAGTCCGCACCTGCATGTGGAATGCCCTCGCCCCCCGCCCCAGCGGCACTCACAGCCGATGCCTCGGCACGCCGTGTCGGTGCCGGTACCGGTGCCGGCTCCAGAACCGGGGCGGGGCGCCCAGCAGCAGGGGGTGTCGCAAGGGGAGGCAGCACATGGTGTGCCCCCGGGCGAGGCGAAGAGTATGGGGGCACCTGCGCCGCCCCTGGCAGAGCCTCAACCGGAGGTTCCCGCGGCGGGGTCGCCACCGCGGACGGTCCAGATGCCGGACCCGGCCGTGCCGCGCGAGGCCCCGCCCGTGGTGCCGACGGGCCCGGAGCCAGTGGTGCCGGGTGGGATGCAGGGCGCGGCCCCCGTGGGGAGGACTACGACGGGGGTACAAGCGGGGGAGGATGCGGCGCAGGAGGCGGCAGTGGCTGGCCCGCGAGGCATCAGCGAGCTGCTCACGCAGGCCCTGGAGGAGTACCGGCGGACGGCCGTGAGGAGTGGGGGAGCAGCGCCGGAAGGGGCTGACGCCGGCGAGCTAATCGCGCAGGCGCTCGCGGCTGTCGCCCCGAGGACGGACGGGGCCCAGGAGACGTCGACGGAGGCGGTTTCTTCGGGGGGACAGGACGCGGGGCGGGGTGTGCCGAAGGCGCAAACGCCAGCGGAGGGCGGCGGGGTTGTGGAGCCCAGTGGGGGACGTGCCAAGGGGGAAGGAGTGGAGGAGTGGATGTGGGAGTGGCGGGAGTGGCGCCAGGTGGCACCCGGTGTGCCGTGTCCGGCGGGGCTGGCGTACAGCATGGACCTCCATGCGGGCACCAGCTGGGCCCGGCTGCCCGACAACTTGCGGGCACGGCTGGACGCGGCGGAGGCGGCAAGGGGCGGAGGCGCTGACGAGCGGCCTCTGGCGCCCTTCCCGCCGCGGCCGGACACGCCGCCGGCGGTGGTCGCAGCCGGGGACGGGGCGGAGGGGGGGCAGGAAGCGGAGGAAGTGGAGGACGAGGAGGCATACGGGCCCGGCGAGTCGGCGCTGGCCCTCATGTTTGAGGACGACGCCGGGCCCGACGTCTACGCCGGCATGGACGAGGACCCGGCCAACGAGCCGCTGCGGCCCATGCCCACTGCGGTGCCGCCCCCTCCCCTGGGGAGCTGTGAGCGGCGGCACTGCAGGTACCATGCGGCCGAGGGCGCCCACAGGCACCGCCTCACGGGCACGGGGCAGCGGGGGGCAGAGATGCTGGCAAGCGCCCTGGAGCGCTATGAGCTCCAGCGCCCAGGGCAGGTCGCCCGGGAGATGGCCCTGGCGGCGGCGTCCCCGGGCGACGGCCAGGTCCGCTGCGTCCAACTGGGGGATGCGGCGGTCCTGGGTCATCACCCCGGTGATGTCCGGGCGGCCGAGCCCCAGGAAAGCCTCCCCCTGTCGGTGCGCCTGTCCGTGGTGCGCCTGATGGGCGAGGCAGGGCTGGAGGACGTGCGGCGGGACGAAGGCCTGTACGTGGCCTTGTGGCGGGGTGGGGCTGACGCTTGGCGTCGCGAGCAGGCTGGGCGGCCCCTCACACCCCAGGCGCTGGGGTCCCATGCGCTCCTGGTGGCGTTGCACCCCGAGGGTGCAGAGGTCGTGTTCGGCGCGGACCGCCTGCTGCTGACCGGGGATGGGGCGGTCCTCGTCCCCACCTCCAGCAGCTACCGCCTTGAGAGCCGCGGCGGTGACCTCAAGCTGCTGGTGGTGGTGGGCACGCGCCTCGACGGGAGTGCCGCCCCCCAGGGGTCCGCACGCGCGATCCCGGTGGGAGGAGACGGGGAAGCAGGCCGTGGCGGTGACGAGGTGGGGCAAGAGCAGCCCACGGGGGAGGAGCAACAGCAGGATCAGCCGGAGGTGGCCAGGGAGGAGGTGGACGTGCAGGCCATTGTGGCGGCGGCCCTGGCGAGGATCTCGGATGCTGCGGGCCCGCCGCCGACGACGGAGGAACTGGAGGAGGAGGACCAGCGCAGGGGGGGTGAGGATGCGCAGGTCGCCATGGAACAGGACGAGGAGCCGGAGTTCAAGGGTGAGGAGGCGCAGGGTGCCGGGGAGCAGGACGAGGAGCTGGTGATCGTGGGGGCGAAGGAAGCGCGTGAGGTGAGCCCCAGGGAGCCGGGGGTGGCGGATAAGGCTGGGCCGAAGACGGGGGAGGAGGAAACCTGCAGGCACTGGGCCAAGGGATGGTGCATGCGGGCAGATGCCTGCCGGTACGCCCACCCCCAGCCGCCGGTGCCGCGGGGAGTACCCCAGGAGTTGCTCCTGATCCTCCAGGCCATGGCCCGTGTGGGGGCTCTCAGCCTGGACCGCAGCCGGGACCACGGCAGGGGCCACGGGACGTTGCTGCAGGATGCGGTGGTAAAGGCGCAAGGGGGAGGACTCCCGGCGGTGGTGTATGCGGTGGAGAGTGGGGGCCTGACCGAGTGGGCGGTGGCGTTGCCGTGTGGCATGGCGGCCCTGCTCACTCCGTTCCCGGTGGTCCCGTGGAGGGACATGGTCACCGTCCAGGAGGCCAACCTGGGATGGGTGTGCACGTGGCACACACATCCTGCCGGCATGGACCCTCGCGAGTGGCAGGCTAAGGCGGTCGTGACGTACCTGTCCTGGTCGTTGCCGGCAGCGCCGGGTGCGTGGGCGCAGTGGTGGGACAGGGCGCTCAGCTGGGCGAGGGATGGCAGTGCTGTGGCGGCCTGCCCTGACCTCCCTCGCGAGCCCGTCTCAGTCCAGCCGTGGACTGTCTCCCTGCATCTCCCCACGGTGGCGGCTCGTCTTGCGACCACGGACCCGGAGGTCTCGCTGCTGGGAGACCGAGAGGGGCCAGGGCTTCGCCTGCGTCAGGGGCTGGAAGTTCGCACCGCCCGCCTCCCCAGCCCTGTGGACGGGGACATCCTGGGGGGACTTCAGTTCACGCGGGCTGGCGGGGCTGACGTGTGGACCGCTGTCCATCGCCAGCTCCCAGACGCGTGGCCCCAGGTGTACCGGCCCCCTGGTCACGAGCGTCTTGTGGGAGTGGAATGGCGCGTGTGGGCCGCCAACGGCCCGTGCCCACCGGTGGTGGTCCTGCCCAGGAGGACCAACCACCCCAGCTGGGAGACCGTGGCGGTCTTGTGGGGATGGGTGGCGGTCCGTGGGGCCGATGGCCACGTCTTCACTGCCCCAAGGGGCACGGTGATCGAGACCGACGGGGGGACGGCGTTGCAGCTCACAGCGGAGCCCCTGACCACGCATGCTGTAGTGGCCGTCCTCCAGTGGGGTGCCAACAAGCCGCAGCCCTGGCGCGATCAGGTCGCAGTGGCTGTCTGGCGGGACCTGCCGGTCCTTAGGGCCGCCGTCTGGTCAGGAGGGGCGGGGCGGCACCTCCCGGGCGCACTCCCCTGGCTGCGGGGCGGCGGAGACGCCTCTCCCCCGCCAGCTGAGTTGCGGGGCGCCCTGGAGCGAGTGTACTCCGAGCCCAGGCACCAATTCCTGGTGGCCGCGGACCATGGGGTGGAGCTCAGCGACGACGTGGTCGCGCTGGCAGCCGACGTGGTGCAGTGCCTGGCCCCCCACGCCATGATGCTCCCGAGGGAGGGGTGGGAAGGCCAGCGGCACGACCAAACCCCGGCTGCCCTCCTCATTGCGAGGTACGTCGAGCTGGGGGGCTCAGAGGCGGTGTACCTCGACCGGTTGGAGACGCCGGACATGCGGCACTGGACGGCCCACCACCTCGTGGCCCCTGACACGCGGTTGGCAGTGGACCCGCTGGGCCGGCCTGTGGTGTCGGGGGCCCCGCCCCAATGGCCGCACACGTGGGACATGGCGGTCCGGACGATGCGCATGGCACCCAGGGGCCAGAGGGCGGGATGGCCGGGTGCGGAGCGTCTGCTGGCGGAGGCCCGGGCGGCTCAGGTGCAGCAGCCGGCCGGCAACACCAAGGACTGTGGCGTGTGCGCCCTCATGTCCGCCGTCGGTACCCTCCTCAGGGTGCCGAGGCCGGGCAACCTCCTGTCCGCGCTGGACAGGCGGTGGGTGGCGGCGGTGGTCCTCAACAGGGACATGGGGCCCATCGCGCGTCTGCCGTCCCTGGGGGAGCTGCCCGCGGCGGTGTTGGAGGCCCTGCCGGCGCCCCGCGCGCCCTTGGACCTGGCAAACGTCCCGCACAACGTGGGGCTGCCCGGGGCGCGCATGCAACATGCCCTGCTGTGTATGGCAGCGGCGTCGGACGGGGGGATGTCCATGCTGGCGACAGTGTCCCTGCAGCACGTGCAGGACGCGATGCAGCAGCAGCGGATGCATGCCCCCCAGCCGTGGGAAGAGAGCGCCAAGCGGTGGCTGCGGGTGGAGAGCGTGTCCTCCACCCATACGGTGGGCATGGCGGATATGGGGCGGTTGGTGGTGTTGGAGGGGGCGGAGTATTGGGCCTGTGTTCGGGTGGAAACGGGGGGACTGGAGTGGGTCGTAGTCACCGCGTGCCGGCTCAGGAGGCAGCAGTCCAGGGGCCCGGCCTGCTACCGGGTGTTCCAGGAGTGCCTCAGTGGTCTGGGGCCGGTGCGCAGGGCGCACAGGTGCACGGCCGAGGACATCCCGCCAGCGCCGGCGGTCTTCGTGGAGGTCACGCGGCCGCCAGTGGTCCAGGGGCAGGACGTCTGGCCCGTAGTCCCGAGCAACATGTGGCAGGCTGAGCATGCAGCTGGCATATGCAAGGCGCTGCAGGGTCACGCGGCGGCCCTCCCCAGGGCCCCGGCGGCGCAGTCGTCCAGCAACAGGCCGGCAGCCTCGCTTGCACTGCTGCATAGCGCGTCGCGGGCGTGGTACTGGGTTGTGGCGGCGTTGGAGCCCCACTCCTCGGCGCTGCGCCTGTACGATCGCGGGCAGGGCACGGTGCTCACGGTCCGCCCCGCCGACCTGGAGGCCCTGCACCTTAGTGCACTGAGTGGCGACGGGGGCGACGCGCTGTGCCTCCAGGGGACCGTGGCAGGCGCGGCCGCGACACGCTTCCGCCGGCAGAGCGGAGGAGATGCCCTCCGCCTGGTTATGGCGGAGAACATGGGGCCGTGGCTCCGGGCGTTCTCCACTTCCAGGTGGAGGGTCGAGGGCGACCGGGAGAAGTTCGCCGACGCGTGGCGCCGCTGGGTGGATGAGCAGTTTCCCGTGGGGGGAATGCTGCACCTGCCGCAACCACCAAGCGTGCCACCAGTGCGGCCTGCGGCGCCCCCAGCTGCGGCGGCGAAGCAGGCCCCGAAAGCGGCGCCCCAGCCGCCGCCCAAGAGGAGCCCCCCGCCTCAGTATGGCGCCTATGTCAACATTCGGTACGTGCTGCGGCACTTCGGCGGTGACTTGGCCACGGATCAGCGTGGGACAAAGACGATCAACGTCTGCCCCTGGTCTCGGCTGGATGGGGCTGGTCACTGCACATGGAAAGCTGGCACGCACTGCCGGCCTACCCACCTCCACCCCAAGGACCTGCTAGACCACATCCAGCGGGACCATGTGACTGATCCGGCACAACGGGACCAGGCGCTGGCCATGCTGGCTGGCGTTATGCCGGGGGGCCAGGCGGGGCCTTTCGCGTCGGCCCAGGCGGGGTCCAGAGCGCTCACGCTGCCCACGGGTGCCCGCCCTGCGGCGGGGCGCGGGGCGTCGCCGTCGGCAGCACGGTCTCGGGCGATTGGGTCTGCAGCGCGGCGAGGGGCAGTGACCTCTACGGGGAGTACGGCAGCAAGTACGTCCGGCGGGCAGACTGAGGGGGAGCCCGCCGCATCTGCCGGGTCTCGGCAGGCGACGACAGCCTCGGGCGGAGGCCCACGGGGTCAGGGGCCACCTCGCCAGCCACCCGCGCCGGATGCAGGTGGTCCCCCAGAGCCTGCTGGTGGCCCCTCTCCATCCAGTGATCCGGATCCGGCGGGGGGCCCCGATCCACACGTGCAGCCGTGAAGGGGCCCCGCCTCCGACACCAGAGCGGCGGTGTCCTGGAACGTCCAGGGCTCGATGCGGGGGGACGGTGTACCAGTGACCCCAGGTATGCTCGACGGTGATGCGGTGGCGGCGGGTATCATGAAGGCCGAGGGTGCCATCCTGGGCCTATTCCAGGAGACTGGCCTGCAGGACCCTCAAGGTGTGGTGCACTCCGAGAACCAGTGGCGTCACCATGGGTATCATACATACCCAGGGGTGGATGCCCAGGCGGCGTCGGCGGCGGCGGTGCGCGGCGGGCTCTTGATTGCCCTTCGGGCGGACGTGTTCGCCGCGGAGGAGGTTCGAGACATCGTGGACATCGTGCCGGGCAAGGCCATGGCCCTGGATGTGGTGACCGCAGGTGGCACCCTCACGGTCATCAACGTCCACGGCCCGGGCAGCGGCGGCGACTCCTGGGCGTCTAAGGCGTCCTTCTGGGCTGACGTGGCCATGTACGCGGCGGCCAAGAGCGCGGGTGGCACCAGGGCCGTGCTCCTCGGAGGGGACTTCAACGTGTGGCTGGAGTCCCCGTGGCACCCTACCACGAGGAGGTTCCAAGCCCTGTGGGAACAGTGTGGCTTCCGCAGGGCAGGCCCGGAACGGGAGGAGGACAGGAGGCCCACGAGGGCGGGGCACCGACTGGACTCCTTCCTTCTGAACTCGCCTCTGGTCCCGTGGGCGGCGCGTGAGCGCCCTCACTTGGCGCCGGGGCGGTCTCCAGCGTCGCTGGGGTCGGATCATGGCCCTGTGGTCCTGGACATCCCGCTAGCGGTGGCCGGCAAAGAGAGGGTCACCAGGATGGCCTACTCGCACGCCCAGGGCAGGCTGCACGCCATACGCCCGGACTCCCCGGGGGTTCGTGAGGCGGTGGCGGCAGTACTGCAGAAGGCCTGCGGGGATCAGCGATTACAGGCGTGGCTCTCATCGGACCAGGACACTGCCACCATGGGCACGTCGGAGGTGCAAGCGGTCTTTGACCTGCTCTACGCCTTCCGTGATGACGTGTCCAGGGTCACGGGAGTGCGCATGCCTTCCGGCGTGGACCCGCAGTACCCACACGGGCAGGCGGAAACGGAGGCGTCGCTGGACCAGGTCCTCTCGGATCAGCAGGCCCTGGCCTGGCGTGCCCATCAGCTGTGGCAACGGGACGCGGCGGCGGCCGGACTCCACTCCCAGGAAGCGACTGCCCTGCTACAGCACCTCCGGCGAGTGGACCCCGACCTGTCCCCCGCCTCGGTTGAGGACCTGCGTGCCGCATTGGACCAACAGCTCCGCCAGCTGGAGACACGCGTGGAGGAGCTGCGGGATGTCCTCAGGAGCAACAGGCGCCGGTCCATCAAGGACTACTGGCGGGGCAGGGTACCGGACCTGCAGCTCCGATGGACGGCGATACGGGGGGCCATCAACGTGGTGAACTATGCCCCGTCAGGCCTTTGGTCCGTACGCGTCCGCGAGTCGGAGAAGGTGCTCTTGGAGGCCTCGGACGTCATTGGCGAGGTCCAGAGGTATTGGGAGGCGCTGTACGCCAAGCGGCCAGTGAACCTGCCGGCCTTCGAGCGGCTGGTCCGGGCCCACATTCCCAAAGGGGTGCCGGAGGAGTGGAGGTCGGTACAGGACTACACCATGCAGGACCTTAAAGACGCCGTGAGGCAGGCCGTGGCGGACGACAAAGCTCCGGGGTCCAACCGGGTCACGGCAGCCCTCATAGCAGAGCTGCCTGAACCGGTGCAGGGGCTCCTGGTGCATGCGTACAGGGCAATCCTGCGGGGTGCGGATGTCCCGGAGTCCTGGCACGAGGCCATTATCTGGCTGATGCCCAAGGGCACAGCCACGGGCAACCTGGACGAGTACAGGCCGATAGCGCTGGGGCAGCAAGACATGCGAATGCTCATGACCCCCCTCATGCGGAGGTTCACAGCTGTTCTGGCACGCAAGGGACTGGCCGCGGACTGGCAGTTCGGAGCCATGCCGGGCTCCACGGCGGCTGCCCCGGTGTTCCTGGCCCAGCGCAGGCTGCAGCGTGGGATGGAGGAAAACCACGTCCTGGCCTTCGATGTGTCGAAAGCTTTTGACAGAGCGCCGCACGGAGCACTGGCGCTACTCCTGCGCCACATGGGTGTCCCGGAGGAGCTCATCAGGCTCTTCCACACCCTCAGCTGCGGGTCCCTGGTGCGCATCGTCACTGCGCATGGCCCGACGCCGAGCATACGGCTCCACAGGGGCCTGCGGCAGGGCAGTGCGGAGAGCGCTGTGCTCTACCTCCTCCTATTGGAGCCTCTCCTGCGGAGCCTTGCCTGTAAGGCGCGGGGAGATGCTCGCCACGCGGTGCCACCCCTGGTACAGGCGTACTGTGATGACCTCCTGCTGATAGCGCACTCCCTGCCGCAATTCCTGGAGTATGCGGCGATGATAGCGCGGTATCTCACGGACATGGGCATGTCCCTCAACGTGAGCAAATGCGCCTATGCCAGTACTGCTCGCATCCACTCGATTATGGTATACCTGAACCCGGGGGACACAGCGGCCCCATGGGTATGCTTACGTGCCAAGGGCACGGTACCATACTTGGGCCTGCGCCTCGATCCCAGGGGGATGGCGACCATGAAGGAGAAACATGTACTCCGGTGTGAAGCCCTGCTGGGCTGGTGCAAGAACACGCTGGGGCCGGCGTCGGTGCCTCATGAGGTGATGGCGGCCGTGGTTGGTGGCATCGTGCGGTACGCGGCGCCCTACCTGTCCGACACGGCGGAGGCGGTGGTCAAGCTGAACACTGCCATCAAGGCTGCGGCCCTGCAGTTTGAGAAGCTGCCCAAGGACCTGTCCAACGTGGCGGTGCGGTCAGGTCATGGGCTACGGTTGGCAGATGTCCAGGTTATCTGCCGCGACTCCGTCGTGGCGACCGTGGCTCAGCTCACCCACCACAGGTCGATGACGGTCCGTGATGAGCTGCGGGCCATGCTCCGAGACATGCACGTGCAGTACGGAGTGTGCGGGCAGTTCATGGTGCCCTCTGCGTCATTCGCCACGCACGCTGGCAATACGTGGGTGGACAGGGTGCTCAGGGCGATGGGGACGTTACGCGTGGGGCTTCTCATGCCATCGTCGGTGTACTCGTGTGCACACGCCCATCTGCCGCAAGTGCAGTGGGCAGGGCGGAAGTGGGTATCCCAATCCTACGCCTTCAAGGGTAGGGACACGTGCATTCTCTCGGGGCCCCGCACGGATGCGGCAGTGCAGTCCCTGACTGATCCCGCAAATGACCTCCTGCATGCGCGGCTCCCCTGCCCTACGCCTGGGCACTGGGCGGTCCAGCTACAGGAGTGCCACGAGGACCACCTGCACCTTCCGCACGCGGGAGTAGGACCCCACCAGCTGGACCATGTGTGGCTCACGGGGCTTCGCGACGTCTTCCGGCCGCAGCTGCCCGGTCCGTTGACTCACCGGCTCATACACCCGGTGCGCCGAAAGAAGGCCAGCAAACGCAATAGACAGTCCGCTGCGGGGGACGTGTATGTGGTGGGCGGATACAGGGAGGAAGGATGGGACCCGGCCAACCCGGGGCTGTCCATGCCGTTCGTCCCGCTGGCCGCCCTCCTGTTCCTGCTGGGGGACGTCTTTGAGGGCTACCAGCAGCAAGACGATCCGGCGTCCGTCCCCCTACTCACTCCCCACGCCGGGGGCGGCATCAGCCCGCCACCACTGTGGGTTGTGCACGGACAGCCGGCGTTTTCCAGGGCGTGCGCGGCGGTGCACAAGTGCGGCGAATGGGCAATTGTTCTTCTGCTACCGGCAGGCCCAATCCCGGATCCGGATGAGCACTCGGTCCCGGAAGTGGTCCGAATGTCCAACGTGCCGCATGATCCGCATGTCGCCGTCACGTCGTTGCGTGGCGGTGGCGCAGTGGAGCAGGGGTCTGTCGTGGTGTACCAGCCTTCCTGCTCCGCAACGGTTTGGGGGGCGGAATACACCACCGCCCTGGACGCCATCAAGTCAGTCTGCGGATGTGACCTGGCCTGGAGACCACATGCGGTGTATCGACCGAGGGTGGTCCTGTCCCCGGAGCTCACGGCCTCCAGCGCGGCGTCTCTGGGAAAGGTGGTGCAGAGCCCCCACTCCGACGTGGCGTGGCTAGAGCCCCACCGGTACTGCTGGGTGCCGGTGGCGACTAAAGTCACATCGTCTGACGCGTCGCCCCAGGGAGACGACGCCACAAATGTGGCGGTGGCCAGCCACGGAATCCCCACGTGGACGGGTGCCATCTACGGCACGGTCCCGGAGGCAGAGATCATTGGCGCGGCGGCGTACTTGTTGCACACGCCCCCGTCAGCGTGCACGGTACACGTGGTGGATGCGTCCGTCATAGGAGCGCATCTCCGCAGGGCGCAGGAGGCCCTGTACCGTGGCATCAAGGGGCCGACGTCACATCTGGTCAATCAACATGCACTGAGCTGGATAGTGGAGGGGCTGCGGCGGCTGCCGCGCCGAGTTGGGGGGCCGCACCACTGGGTGGTGAGACAGAGCTCGCACTTAGCGGCGGTCCCGCTTGAGGCACCGGACTCTGCCGCGGCCCGTGCGATGGCCCCGCCAGTCCATCTAGTCCTGCCGAAGGAGCACGCCATCCTCTTGGTACCGGGGGATAATGGTGAGCTCGAGCCGCGTGTACCATCCATGCAAGCCCTTCAGCAGGTCCGGGAGATGGAGTGGCGTTCGCTAGCGGCTCGCACCAGGGCGCACACGCCACTGGCTGGCGCCTGCGAGGCGATGTCCCTGGGAGCTATGCACCACGGCCCAACGCACAGGAATATGCTGCGGGCACGTGACGGTCGCTTGTCCACCATGCAGGTCATGCGACGGTGGAGACAGAAGCTCACGCGTGTGGCAATACCGGCCCACCCCTGTATCTTCTGTGGGGGGCCGGAGGAGGACATCGGCCACATGCGCCTACTGTGTGCGCGGGACGAGGAGGTGGCTGGGCTTCTGTGCAGGCGTGTGGAGGAGTTCACGGCGGAGCTACCCCTAACGGACAGGGCGGTGGAGTTCGTGGCGTGGAGGGAGCACGGCTGCAGGTGGGCAGAATCCCTGATGGCAGGTGTCGTACCCGGGGACCTGAAGCGGCTGTTCGCTGCGGTGCGAGCGGCGTCGTCCCGGGGTCCTGCCAAGGCCAGACTCTTTGTGGAGGACATGGTCCAGATTGGGGAAGATGTGTATGCCCGCAGGAACCATCGGCTCACCCAGATCATGCAGCTGCCGATGCAAGATCGAAGGAGGGCGGTATACGCGTTCCTGCGCGGTGACACACCCTTCTGCCCGCCGGCAGGGAGGATCCTGCAGCGTCCGCCGTGGAACCCGTTTGCCGGCCTCCCCGGCGACCTGCGGGCAACCTTTCTGAGGGCGCCGCTGCACGCACTGCTGGTGTCGCGGTCGTGCATCGAGCGTGAGGAGGCCCTGTCCTTGTTCCCTCACTGGATGGCGGCGGTGGCGCAGGCCTTCGACCGGTGGATCGGTTCCTGGGTGGCGCGAGACATCACAGCATTCAGGGAGTGGTCCCGCGTGGTGTCGGCGCAGTCCTGGGCCCAGGTGCGGGGTACCAAGGTGAGACACCCTGACGGCCAGAGTGATCCCTGGCTCCAGGTGTACGCCAACCATCCGGCGGTGGGGAACGTCGTGGGCTGGCCTCGCGAGGTGCTGCCAGTCCTTCAGCAACCTCTGTGCGGTCTCCCAGTCCTGGCGGTGGCTGTCGTACTTGACGTGGGTACGTTGTGGCTATGTGACCGGCAGCTGCGACGAGCCGTACCGGCGGTCACGGAGCAGCGGTCCATGGCAGTGTTAGTGGGCTCCGAGCAGCTGGCGCGGGTACAGGGCGACGACGCGCAAGGCCAAGTCACGGAGGCCATGTTCTCTCTGCCAGAGGGGGACGACCACGTGGCTGCCGATGCCCGTCACACCCTTGACACCCTGGGTCTCAGGGCGGTCATTGAGGCTCGGGCGGGAGGGCAACGCTTGGTTCTGGCTTCCGCCAGGGGCCCGGAGCAGGACGGGGTTGTTGTCATCGGGGAGGTCTTGCGGGACTACGGTTGGGAGCTCCTGGCGCAAGGCACGCGCGGCCCCAAGGTGGCGCGGTGGCCCCGGCTGCTTGAGAGCCTGCCGGAGATGCCCGACGGACGACCGATACTCCGCCCGGTGTCCACGTGGGAGGAGGCGAGGCGCAGCCTCCTCAGTAGTGCCACAGCACGCACGCTGACAGGGGCTTTGCTCGGGCTCCAGGACGCGTGCTGCGATGTATGGCAGGACCTGTGGTCGCAGTGCTGTGATGGTAGCTGCGTTCCATCGCGGTCTGTGCTTCCGCAGCGATGCCACGGGTGCGGGGAGACGGTGTCCGTTTGGGTTCATCAGTGTGCCTCCGCCCCGCTGTGCGGGACATGTCAAGGGCATGCCGACAGGGGGTGGCCTAAGGCGAGGTGGGCACTGCGGCACTCTGGACGGATGTCCTCAAGTGCCTGGACGACTATCCAGGGTGGCCTGAAGAGCGTCCGAGTGGAAGGGGTACGGTGCCCTGGAGCGCCGTCTGCGGCCCTGCCCCTGATGCTGTGGTGGGCGGCTCTGGAGGGCGACTCACGGATACTCTGGTTGTGGCATCACGGAGGAAATGGTGACGGAGTGGTGGGTGCCGGGGGTGCAGGTTGATGGGGAGGGGAATAGTGGGTGCACCAGCTACCATCCCTACGCTGGACGCAGCGGAGGGAGTGGCGCCAGAGAAGCAGTGCCTACGCGGCCTGATTGTGCGGTACTGGCAGGCGGCGTATGACGGCCAACGTGATGTGACAGGTCGTGCCGGCCTGATGGTGAGCCGTACTGCCCCCGTGCATGAGGGTCGGACAGGGATGCTTCACCCGCCTGCCCCGGGTCGCCGCATACAACAGTGAGGTGTCATGGGTCGTCCCGACCAGGGTAATAAGGCCCAAACCCCTGTAGGGTATTCCCATGGCACCGGGGTCTCTACTGGCGGCCCGGCTACGGCAGTCTTGGGAGTGGTTGCTCGGGATACACCGGGGGTGCACGGAGTTGTTTGGGGGTTACAGCGCTGCGGCGCCCCCTGGGAGTGTTACACGGGGTTGCGGGGTCCGCCTGCAGGCCCCAGGAGCGGCGACGGGGCGAAGATGTGTGCGTGGAAGGTTATGACGGTGGGATCATCAGGGGGACAGTATGGCGAGCGTCGTGGAGACGGCATGGCAGCCTGGAGGGAGCGCTCACAGGGGGCACGTGGAGTTCCAGGTGGCGGAGTACTGGAGTCTTGGGGGTCAACGCGGCGGTACTGGGATCCGTAAGGCGGGGGTACGCGGCTGTACTGGGGAGCCGTGCAGTGGGGGAGCAGCGGGGAAGTTCCAGATGACGGTGTACTGACATCGTGGGGGTGTACGCGGCGGTACAGGGGACCGTATGGTGGGGGTATGCGGCGGTACAGGAGTCCGTACGGTGGGGGAACGCGGCGGTACTGGGGAACCGTACAGTGGGGGAGCACGGGGATGCATGGCGGTACTGGGGTGTCCCCCTGACCCCTCTAACAACTCAGGGGGAGCGCGGGGGCATCCCCTGGCCCCGTTAACAAACTAGAGGGACCGTGCCTGCGGGCATGTACATAGTCTAACCTCTGACCTTGGCCTTGTGGTTGCAGTGGTGAGTGTCGTGGCGGCTAGCAGGTGGCGTCGGCATGGCAACGGCGGTACTGCGCGGCGTCGTAGTGAAGAGTATGCAGTCGCCTCACCACTGTAACAGCTTACCCCTGGGGGGCACCAGTCCGGTCGGCTAGAGGCGAGGAGGGCAGGGGAGCGGCGTGCTGAGTGGTCCGGGGGGTGACGCGCGGGCCAATGCTATAAGTAGGCTCGCCACGTCGTCGGTGGGGGCCGAACCTGCGGCCTGGCCGCTGCTGTGGCGGAAGAGGCGCAACCACGGAAGCTGGCCAATCAGTGCAGGTAAGGGTCAAGGGTAGGCGCCAGGGCATAGTATGTGGGCCAGATGAGGTGCACCTGGTAACCACGGCCCGGGGCGAGCCTCTGGTGGGTACCCCTACAGGGGGTCGATAACCAAGCTACGGCACCCACCAGCCCGAATCCCAGCCAGCGATATTCACGGGTTGCGCCACTCCCGTCGCAAAGCGGCCGGCGTCCCCCCCTGTAGACCCTCAAGATATATTATATGTGGGCAAGTGAATGCCTCGATGCAGACTGGGCGCTGGCCCCTGACATGGGGTGCCAGCATGGTATATATCTGGGGTGTGGGGGCAGCACGGGGCCACGGGGACGTGGAGTTGGTAACGTGTTTCTGTACTATACTAGGGGGCTGGTGCGGTGGGAAGATGGCGTACAATGTGGAGACATGGGGGCGATGACAGCTGAGGGCCAGGCTAGGCTGGAGCCTCCCAGAAATCCTGGCTGTGCACATACAGGCTAGTGCGTGCTGGCAGAGGGATACGTGGAGTCGGGGGTGGTGGGCAGTTTCGAGGACGCGGAAGACAATGGATTACGTGGGGTCATGGGTGTTGGGTGTCTCCACAGTGGCGGGGCAACGTGAACGATGGAGGGACAGCTCTCGCTTCGCCGCATGCATGCTGCTTTGTTCCTTGGTTGCTGCATTGCAACGGACAGAGGTGCCCTTGCTTTCTACTTGTTGCGATGCTGCTGCGCTGCTTTGCCTTGCCCCCTTACCCCCGGCGAACAAACGGGCCAGCGTCCGTCGCCGTTGCTAATGCTAACGCTTTGCAGTTGCCACTGCCCCCAAAGCCTGGTTGCCCG